>JAZDUA010000454.1:807500-1269522 GCA_038098605.1 Gryllus longicercus | reverse complement strand
ATTAAGAAGCGTCTTTATACTTCTAAATAAAATAAAATGAAATATCCAATAATACAGGTACTAAAATATTACAAAGGAACGACCGAGGTACCTTTTGGTACCTTGGTCGTTCCTTCGCAACAGGATACGTAATGTTTTCTTCTCGTTAATACTCTAAGTATGACTTTACAATGTTTTGTAATATGTGACTAAAAGTTATTTTTTTAATACAAGTATTTAATAGTGTTTCCCTTAAACAGTTCGTTAAGCAGTATCATTTCTGTGAAGAAAACTGAAATGTTGCCACTTGAAGAGACAAAAGAGCGACGGGGCTGCTCGCGGGGTATTTATATCCGCTGGGCTCGCTGGGCGTCAGGTGCGGGCGCGACCTCAGCCGCTTCCCACTCGACCCCCCCCCTCGGCCCACGGCGCGTCGGGAATCACGCTCGCCCGGCGCCCGGCCGGCTTCTCTTCGCTCTGTCTCTGCCTCGGCCGCCTCGCCCCCCCCCCCCCGGCCGGGCTCGACGGCTCGACACGCGCCTCGCCCCCTCGCACTTCTCTCTGACCGGTCCTCGCACCCGTCACTTCCCCCCCCCCCGCTCCGCACAGACGCGCTCCCTCTAGTGCTCCCGGGAGAGGTGGCTCAGGGCATCTACGGATGTCATTGTAATGCCTCTGACCGGGAGGTCGTAGGTTCGAATCTCGCAGGATTTTCGACACGAGCTTGTCAGCTAGGTCGAATGAAGTCGCTATCTGAGGGATAATTCTAACGACAGCCTTCTCTGATCGGTAGTTTCCCGTGGTTCCTCCAATCAACACCAAGCGAATGCCGGAGCAGTACCCTAACCAACGGGCCACGGATCGCGCGCGATATTACCTTCCTCGTTCTTCTCCTATTCTCACCCCTTACACGCACAGACTAACATGCACGACGTTATCATACATGCCGAAGACCGGTGGGGAGCTTGGAGCTTGTCCCGGCTGGGTCTGCGCCCCGTTGGTGGGAGACACCTGGTCGGGGGAAATCCAGCTAGCTGACGGTAGGTCGGGGCTGGATCGCGCCATACAGCGGGAGAACGACCACCGCTCCCTACAGAGCAAAAACATACACCGCACTTACGGAACTAATGACACTAGTAGTTGACGTGCCCGGAATCACTAACAGGCAATCAATCAATCAATCAATCAATCCGTCCAGTGCTGCTTTTTCTGATCTCTTTCCTTCCAGTCCCTCTCCTTATTGTCACCGTGCGCGTGCTGCTCTTTCCAGTCCGCCTCTTTTCACTCCCGCTTCTCCCAGTCAGTCCTTCCAGTGCTTCTCGTTTTTATCCCACTCCTTTCGGTACCGCTCCTTGCCGCCCTTCTCTTTCCAGCCCCGCTGTTCTCGTTATTCTTCTTCCAGTGCCCTTCCTCCCCATTCCGCTCTTTCCAGTCCTCCCAATTCGCTGATTATAGTCATTCTACTTCCAGTCCCGCTCCTTCCAGTGTAGGCCCTCCCAGACCCTTTCCTCCTAGTCTCGCTCTTTCTAGCTCTGCTCCTTGCAGTGCGCTCCCCCAAAACCAGCTTTTCCTTCATCTGTTCTTCTTCCACCTCCACTTCTGTATCACCAGTCTACCTCCAGCACTGTTTCACTCTGTATGCCTTTCAAATTGTGATCTCTGAAAGAAGTGTGCACTAGTAAAGATTAGAATATTGTCTTAGCATATTCCTTCACAAGTAAATATAATGAACACTTATCTGTAACATTTGCATTTATTAATAATGCGGAAAATTCGAAGGAAAAGGAACCTGCGGTTATAAGTAAACTTCCCATTCTTCCAATTTTTTTTCTTGTTTTTATCGCCTATTTTTCATGCAAAGTTATTCAAAAATCTACTAACATATTGAAAAAAATTGCACATGATCTTATTTAATTTGTAATTTTAAATCACTGATAAGAATTAAGAAATACATTTTTTTATTTCTATTTGGTACTTGTAGGAAGACGCCGAAAGCAATTGCAATCTTCAAGAATTCAGAGAATTTAATGATTTCGTGCCACTTGTATGATGCAAAAAATAAAGGCAAAAATTATTTTTTTTTTCTACAAAAAATTAAAATGACTGTACGTGAAAATAACCGAAAATTAAACATTCCTATTTTGTCATTTTTCTTTTACTCTTCTTATCAATTCATTCACACTTCCCTCCCCCTCTTCATTTGACCAACCACCTCTCCAGGTCATTCAACCTACTTACATTGTACCCTTGGTCAGCTCTGTCACTCACAATTATTCCCGCTCCTGTTCCACACTCTACCCTTGGTCCCGTGTCAGCCCCAGCCCTCGTGCCTCGCACATTTGTTGCGACCACCTCGCCTCCTTCCCCGCCGCGCCACGCTCTTCCCCTCCCCTCCCTTCCCCTTCCTTCCCCTTCCTTCCCCTCTCCTCCCTCCCTTCCCCAGCCCCTCCCCACCCCCTCCCCACCCTCTCCCCACCCTACCCTCCCTTCCCCCTCCCCACCCCTCCCCTCCCTTCCCCTCCCATCACCCCCTCCCCTCCCTTCCCCTCCCCATCACCCCCTTCCCTCCCTTCCCCTCCTCGTCACACCTTCCCCTCCCTCCCTCCCCTCCTTCCCCTCCCATCCACTCCCTCCCTTCCCATCCTCTCCCATCCCCACTCCGTAGCCATGTCTGCTCCCCGCCTCAGCCACAGCCCTCGTGTCTCGCACATTTGCTGCGTCCGCCCCCCGCTCGCCTCCCTCACCGCCACGCTTCCCTTTCCCTTCCCTTCCCCTCCTCTCCCCTCCCCTCGTTCCCCATCCAGCCACGCCCTCGGCGCGCCTCCATCGCTCTCCAGGGCCTCTCGCAAATCCCACCGCTCCCCGCCTCTTCCCGCCTCGCCCCGCCCGCTTTCCATCGCTCTCAGGTGCTCGGGGCTCGTGCAAATCCCGGCGCCAGGGTGCCCTGGCCCCGCCCCGCCCCGCCTCGCCCCGCCCCCGCGCTGCTCCCGGCGGGGCTCAAATCCCGATCCGTGGAGGCCCCGCGGCGGCCGCCGTCACCCGCCCCGCGCGCCGTCATGATGCGACCCCGCTCCCCCTCCTTCGCCCTCTGACGCGCTAGGGAGCGCGACCCCGGCGCTACAGGCGCCCCTGCCGATCTCAGCTTAACCTCTTCCTGCCGCGTCGCCCCAATTAGCCTGTGTATCCCGCTCGCTCCATCTCGTTTGCTCGACTCCTTGAGTCTGCCAGCTTCACCCCGCCAGCTTGACCTCTTCTGCTTGCTCTGCCTCCTTCCTCGAACCTGGTCTCACCACCTTCACCCCACTTGCTTGACTATCTCTGCTTTGCCCCTCCTGCTCAAATCTCCTCTTTAACCGGCTCATCCGATAGCTCAAATACGCCTGCACGGACTCAACTGAGCGACAGTAGCTCGGAAAAAACTAATCTAGCTTGGGAATTTGTCTCTCTAGACCATGCTTGTTCCGTCCTGGTGATTCCATCACCAAAGTGTTGGGGAGCTCGCCCCCGACGTTACACGCGCCCTACGCCACTCTCCGTTTAACCTCTTTCTTCGGTCACCCCTACCGCGTCGCTCTCCGTCTACCGAGATTAGCCTCTGTAACCCGCTCGCTCGATCTCGTTAGCTCGACTTTTCCTGCTCGACCTTTTGCGTTCACCAGCTTCACCTGTAGAGCTTGACATCTCCTGATTCAACACAGCTTGCTACACCCTGCCTCCTTGCTTGAACCTGATGCATCGTGTTTGCCCTACTTGCTTGGCTGTCTCTGCTTGGCCTCGCCTGTTCCAAGCCACCTCTTTATCCTCAACTAGCTCAACCGCTAACTCGACCACGCCTGTACGAACACGCCTGTGCTTGGCAAGTCGCTTCCGTAGGCCATTTCTTTTCCATCCTGTAAATTCCACATATACACACTTTCCCAGTTATTATATTCCTGTCTCATGGATGCCACTTCATTCCTACCATTCTTTGCCCAGCATTCACTCTCTGCCCGATCACTTCTCCCCATCATTCTCTCCCCGCCACTATAGTTTATCACCTTCCCTACCTGTCCGACCTTGTCTTGTGTTTATCCCGCCATTCTATCTCCGCCAGTTAATCATCGTCACTCCCTCCCACGTCTTCCCGCCTCTGTCTTCCATTCCTTTATCCCGCCAACATGGCACTTGCCACGCCATTCCTGCTGCCCAGTCTCACCACGATGTTTCCAGCACCAGTTCTCCACCACTTCTCACTCTGCCCTGCGCCTTACCCCTTCACCCTTAAGTCTGCCTCGGTCGTGTTGCGACTCCACACTGCTCGACAGAAAATATTCTGACAAACGTCAGGACCTAAAGTAGAAGCACCACTACTAAGAGCACATTGCGCAGCGCTCGTAACACGGCTAGATGTATTTAATAATACTTGTTCAGTAATAATATATAGCTAGCCATCTACAGAAACGCTTAAAACAAGATCTAATGTCAAGCTACTTGGCACGTATGGCTGTGTCAATGTGGAATGTACGTGGCCTATGTTATATCCAAAAAAGGAACAGTGATTTCTAAAACTGTTTTTTATTGCCACAAGCCAACAAGAGATTCACTAATACAAGCCAGGTCGAACAATATTTCGGGAGATACACCGTAGATGTTGCTATGATCACTGTTTCGCCGTAGGAAGAGTCCGAGTCCGTAACCGTTCTGTAATGCACTTCACTTGTCACTATACACGCTCAGGCAGTCACTTCTCACTGCCCACCACTCGCCGGGCACCGCTTTTAACCCCCCCCACCCCACCCCCGGCTGAAGGTCCGCCGGCCAGCTAACCGATAAGGGTGAGTTCTCCGGCTCCGGGGCTTGGCCGAGCGTGACGGAGCTGCGGCGTTGGTAATCGGCGCCCTCTCTTGAGTGGCGCCGGGACCACCTTCCGGCGGAAACTTTAAGGGTGCGCGTTCGACCATATCAGCCTAGCCTTATAATAACAACAATTAATAGCAGAAGTTTGTAAAGGTAAATTAGATTTTGTATTTTTAACTGAAACCAAATTCATAATTCATTCCATCGCCCCCCCCGGCAGACTTTGCACATCTATCCATCTCGCTTCTCCCGGCACGAGGTCCCGAATCTGGTAGTGCGCTGAGAGTCCAGGGACTCTTTTTCTTTTACATTGTTTTATTCATTGATCAAAGTTCCTTAGGTAGGCCGTCGACACGGTAAGTCATATGTACTAGTGGTGATGATGATGATGATGATGATGATAATGGTGTGGGTTATGACCATGAATATTGAAAAAATGGTGGATTGCGAGTAATGGGTTTAGTCCGCGATGGCCCACTACAAATTGTTCTTTCCTCGGACGAGCATTGAACCCTATCCCCAATGTTGAAGGTGTAAAGTTCCACACACACACCGCAGGTCACCAACTTTCCAACCGAAATATCCCAAAAGAGCGGTGTGGCATTGTTGACATTACTTGTCGAAAACCCGCTTGGCTGAGGTATCGTTTTATCTTTTCCTAATGTCATGATAGAATGTTGCAGAGTGTATTATAGATTCGTTTCTTAATGAATGAATAGTTATATCTCTTTCAAATGCCTGAAAGAGTCATTTATGTGCAAGTTACATTATTCACGAGCAGGATCGTGCAAATATATAATTGCTAACGAACACATTATGTTCTTTTAGGCACCTATTATATGTTGAATTTAGCTTAAACAATCGTCATAAAATTTCGATATATTTTCTAACTATGTATGTGGTAGTTACTGGTTTATATTGACTTCTACAGTACTCTTCAGTAAATCATACAATAATGAGTCTTTTTATCTTCTGCCAAATATATTTTGCTATACGCAAAATAGTAATAATGTTTTTTACATATTGCGTACTATGTAACCTAAAAGAGCTAGTATAGGAGTACGTTAGCTGATAAAAATAACATTGCAAAATTGAATATGTGAATATTTTTCTTTGTGTTCATATTATGAACGAGTGAAGATACTATCTCTGATACTATGAGGATTAGACAGTAACTATTTCCACTTTATTTCTAATCGTCTGTAAGATAGCTGTACAGTTTTATACATATCATACTTAAAATGACATCATTCATTTTCTATGGTAAGTTTTGATGTCATCCCCTTATGTTCACCTAAGTTATTGCGACGTAACAATAACTGCCCACTCTCCGTTTGAACAAAAAATAACCGTCTTTCATTACCCGTTTTTGAGATCTGAATGTGAATCAAGAGCTGAAATCCTGAAAAGACTGTCAGCACAATATAGGTGCACTATTTTCCTGTGCAAAGAATTTGCATGTAAATTTTGTACTTTTGTTGAAATCAGTTATAATAAACACTGAAAGCATATATTTATTGACTTACTCTCTTATGTGTGGAGTCATATACTTTGTACTCAGAGGCTTCAAAAACCTTTGGAGAGTTCGAATATCATCCACAGACCAACGGGTGATGCTGTTCTTTCGTATATAGTCGCATTTATTAACACGAGAGTAAAGAAGATTGCACATCAAGAAAACTAGAGGTATTTGAGAAACGTGCATATATTTTATTTGAGCACTTCGTATATAATTTGACCTCTAACAAATAATGAAATAAAAATAAATACCCGGTGACATATTTATTTTATTTCTGTCAATAGGGAAATGTACCAGAATTCCGACGTTTTCGCAATCTACGTGGTTTGACTCAATAATATCACTATTTCACCAACTGAACTGTTTTATTATTGTATAATTAATCTACATGGTTTACACTATAAAACATAATAAAATAATGTAATCACGGTGATTGCTCCTGATTTCAGTTTTTGTAGCGACTCAATATAAATGGAATAAAATGAGAAAATAAATAATCGAATATTTCAATTACAGATAAAATGATTTGCAAAAGCTGTAACCTGTATAAAGCGAGCTCCCACCAAATATTTTTATTCCACATCGCTACGTAGTATTTTCCGACTTATCCAAAGGCAGAATGTTCCACAATCAGAACATATTCCGCGGCAAAGAGACGTTGCAGCTTTTTCCGACTGCGCTGAATAGAAGCCCTTTCCACCAGGAAGCCTTTCACTGGGGCGAAAAGGAAGAAGTTTGCTCCAGGTCGCGCGCTGAATAGCCGCAACTCCCTCTAGAGATCACGTGATTTGCTGCCCTTCTGACACCGAGATACCCAGCGTCTCAGGAGGGGGGTAGGACTTGGCGGAGGTTAACAATGGATCTGCGTTTCTGATTCGACCTTACAATGGCTTGTTAACTTGGTGGAGTCATAAGGCGCACGGAATGTTTTCATTCTTTACCGACTCCATCTAGGACGTAGAACGGATGTGAGTATGTCACAAGCAATTTTGGGTATTAAACCTATTATAAGTTCGGTATAGCCTACGGAAACATTGTGATTTATAGGTTTTGTTATAGAAATGTACTCAGATAATATTTAGAGATACTTCAAAGAGGAGTGTCAAAGGTTATTTTGAAGGAAAATTTCCTAAGAAGGTTACAAAATTATTTGGAGAAAGAATAAGATAAGGTGTGATTATATTCGTATGTAGGTAAACCGACTGCAAAAGAAATTATTCTGCTTACATTAGAATAGCAAACATATAACATAAAGGTAGAGGTGATCATAGTCACCAAATTCGAAGTGCAGCTAATATACTTTTTTCCTCAGGCTACAAAACATTATGATTATACATCCATATAATATACACGTATCTGTGTAGGAATATTATCTATGTCATTGGTTGTCCACAAAAAATTAAACGCAAGCATATTAAAATATCGTTATACGAATATTACTGATGTACACAATAGAAAACCTATTTATTTTAACAACAGAAGCGTATGGAATTTAGAAAACATTAATCCGTTATGCGAAATAAAGATGTACAAAACGTATGAATGATATTTAACTACGTGCAATCATCCATATTCGATGGACGCGGCACAATTCGCGGAGACAGACACGGACCGAGGCGAGAGCGGCAGGTATGATATCGGGGCGGTTTCTGAGCCAATGTCGCGTGATATGGCGCAGGCGGAGGCGGGGGCAATGGTGGAGACGAGGACGAAAGCGAGGACGAAGGCGGAGGCGAGAATGTAGGCGGAGGCGAGGACAAAGGCGGAGGCGAGGACGAAGGCGGAGGCGAGGACGAAGGCGGAGGCGAGGACGAAGGCGAGGACGAAGGCGGAGGCGAGGACGAAGGCGGGGGCGAGGACGAAGGCGGAGGCGAGGACGAAGGCGGAGGCGAGGACGAAGGCGGAGGCGAGGGCGAAGGCGGAGGCGAGGACGAAGGCGGAGGCGAGGACGAAGGCGGAGGCGAGGACGAAGGCGGAGGCGAGGACGAAGGCGGCGGCGAGGACGAAGGCGGAGGCGAGGTCAACGACGCAGGCGTGGGCGAAGGCACGTGGACGAAGTCGGGGCCGGAATGTGGTGGCGGAGGCAGTGGGGTGACATGGGAGGTGGCTGGTGCACATGTTGAGGCGAGGGGGGAGCGGCATCGGTGCGAGGGAGAAGCAACCAGGCGATGTAGGAAGTGCGCGGGTGGAAGGACCGGCATGAGAAGGGCTGGTGGTGGGGGGTCCGCACGGGAGGCGGCGCAAGCGACAGCGCAGCATGAAGCGGAAGGCGGCGGCGGCGGCGGCGGCGTGTCCCAGGGGCGAGCCCTGTTGACAAGGCGGGCTTGCGGCTCCTAACGCGCTTTACATGTAACTTCCGAGCGTTGACTCGCGAAATCCAGCGCGCGATTGGATTCAGTCTTCGTCTTCCTCCGCCTGCGCCGGCGGCGGCGGGGGCGAAACCGGTGGCGGCGGGGGGGGGGGGCGGCGGCGGGGGGCGGCGGGGGCGGCAGGGGGCGGCAGGGGGCGGCAGCGAGGGCAGCGGCGGCGGGGGCAGCGGCGACGGAGGTGCACTGCACGGCGAGGCAGCGGCAGACGACCCTTTGGCGCGGAGGAGTTGGTGGGAGGTAGTAGCGGCGACGGCTACATCCGATAGACGCTTTGTGACAGGCAGATTGTACGAATGAGGGTAGTGGATATGGTAGCGAAGGTGCGGCAATGGGCAGGTGGGTATGAAAGAACTATTGTGTGAGAAAAGAAGGAAGGCGACGAGAGTCTGAAGATAGGTGTTGGGGGGGGGGAGCTGGAATGCTAGCGGGATTATCAATAAAGTGAGAGACGGCGGATGGAGACGATAAAGAAATGATTTGAAGGAGGAAGTAAAAGGTAGGTGAGGTGGGATGAGGAGGGAGGTTTGTGGAACCGCACGTAGTGACGGATTAGGAGTGTTTAGGGGAGATACGTGATGAGAAGAGGCAAAGTTCAAATTGTAGCAGAAGGAATTGTACGTCTGTACGGGGGAGTGGAGAGGCGTATGTGGAGGAGATGCAGTGAAGGAGGCGCGAGATGAGATGTGGAATGGGCCGTGAATAAGGGGTAGAGAGTGGTCGGTGTACGAGTAACTATATGGTGGGCAGACGGAACGTATACAAAAATTATAGTATTAGTAATAATATTAATAGACGAGATGAGAAGAGCGATGTAGCAGTTTAAGGAGAAAGGAGGTGCGGCTGGTATGAGGTTCAGCTACGGACGGTATGAGGTGGGGAAGAAAGAAGAGCAGTGGAATGAGAGGTGGGGGCGGAGAAAATGAGCGAAAGAGCTCGGTAAAGCAAGAGATGATAGAGGGGAGAAGTGTAGAGCTTTGGGGAATGAGTTGAGGACAGGTAATTAATTTGAAGCCGGATGTAAAAGAGGTAGGGGTTACAGATGTAAAGGGTGTGGCGAGGAGGTGGGGCGGGAAGGGGCTCATTAGAAGGGAGGGTAGTATGTGGGAGTTAGGGGGACGGATGGTCGATGGAAGAGGAAGTGATGGTTGAACGGCGTTGAGTGGCAGGCAGCGGTTAACGCGCGGCAGAGACGCGAACAGGCGGTGGATTGGCGGAGGCAGGGGGAATGCATGCGAGGGCAGAGGCGGTGGGCGCGAGAGGGCGCGTGCGTCGCGCGCCCTCATCCATCGGCGCCGCGCGCTTCGCCTCGCTGCACTCGCAGAAAGCGCTCGCCGCCCCCGCCCCCGCCCCCGCGCCGGTGACCCGACGGATCGGATTCCATTGGCGCCGGCACGCCGCCCTTCTATCGCAAGGTGGCACCCGCTCGCTTCCAGACCGACCCCCACCCCTCCCCTCCCCTCCCCTCCCCACCTCGCCCCGCCGCGCGCCGATTCTCCCCACCCAAACCCGCCATCCCCTTCCCACCGTGCTTCGACCTCCATGCCGCATCGCGCCGCGATCCTGCCAACTCCACCCAGCCACGCTATCCCCGCCCTTTCCCGCTCCGCATAGTCCCGCCCAACCTCGCTCAACTTCGCCCATCCCCGCCCGTCCCCGCACGTCCCCGCTCGTCCCCGCTCGTCCCCGCTCGTCCCCGCTCGTCCCCGCTCGTCCCCGCTCGTCCCCGCTCGTCCCCGCTCGTCCCCGCTCGTCCCCGCCCGTCACCGCCCGTCACCGCCCGTCCCCGCCCGTCCCCGCCCGTCCCCGCCCGTCCCTCCCGTCCCCTCCCGTCCCCGCCCGTCCCCGCCCGTCCCTCCCGTCCCCGCCCGTCCCCGCCCGTCCCGCCCGTCACCGCCCGTCACCGCCCGTCTCCGCCCGGCCCCGCCCGGCCCCATTCCATCATGCACATCACCCCGCCCTTCCCCGTCCCGTCCTATCCCGACCCTTCCCGCCTCCCCGAGCTTCGCCCCGCCCTCACCCTCCCCGTATCACTCAGCCGCGTCCCGCCCCACCCAGCACAATCCAACCCCAGCCAGTCCCGATCCTCCCCACCCTTGCCACTTTTTCCTCCCCCATCCCCACCCCTCCCCGCATCGCCCCGTCTCCGCGCCGCGGCCGATGCGAAAAGTTAATTCCCGGGCCGCTTTCACCTGCAGGCTGACGAGCAACAGATAATGCAGCCGGGAGCGCTCACCTGTTGTGGGCTAACGCACGGCCCAGCCCCTCCCCTCCCTTCGATCGCTGGATGGGCGCCAGCAGTCACGAAAGAACAATGGTAATCTGAAGGGGCTGCGTGGAAGAATCCTTCTCATTAATTTAAATTACGCTCTCTTCTCTACAGCTTAATTAAGGAGTTGCGGGGCCGGGGGAGGCAGCGACTCTATTATTAAGGTCAAGTTGCGCACCTGAGTCATGTGTTCCGCTTAATGGGAGTCCGTCCAGGACGCTAATAAGTTTCATAAAGCGCGTTAAAGTCAGAAAGTGACGCTCTTTGGTGAACACAAGCCGCTCGGCATCGAGTAACTGATTTAACGAAGCAGTTTTTAGAATCCTTTGTTTTGAAACGTACTTCCCTGTGTTGTATTTCCTCATGTGTGTTTTATTAACCACAAACATCCAGTGCGTTCATTGTGTTTATAATCGATTATTGAATTGCAAAAAAGGCATAATCGATGCTTCGTATTCCATGAATACATTAATAATGAAACCTGGGGAAAAAATCCGATTTGGTATTTCCTCAGTAATTCGAATTTTCTGCCATTAGTCCCTATCCCGATTTTCATTAAAGCTTCGTGTTTTTACGTGTAATCCAGAATGTTCGAGAGTCTATTTTTAAGCACTTGTTTCTAGAAGTTCCCAGCGCTGTCGATGCAATGGCACACCCCCTGCGACAGGCACGGAGATCACGTGACATTCTTAAGTAAAATGTCTGTAAACACTGCTTCTGATATCCCACGACACTTCAAAATATGTATACATAGGTTTGGCGTAGTGTTGTATCAGCTGGTAAAATTTCATGAGAATTTGAGTGAAGTGGATTTCCGTTGTATCTCAAGAATCCTCTTCAGCATATTATCTAATGTCAGAATATTAAAGGAAATATTTCTACATCAGAAAGCAATTATATTCTCTTCAGCGATACAGCGGTGAATACTTATTAATGTCCAAGTTTTGAATATATTTTCTCTTGATATACTGGAGATAGAGCATCCAACTCTTTGACCTCTTTTCCTGTTCTATATAAGCTTTATTATTACTAAAACTTCTTTCTAGACAACCGGTTGTCAAAACACAAGGACCGAGAGAGGTGGGTCAGGGCATCAACTGATGTCACTGCAGTGCTTCTGACCGCTAGATCCTAGGTTCGAGTCCAGACGATGGCAGGATTTTCGCCCCCACCAGGAGGTCCTAAGTTGAAGTTGTGGCAGGAAATACCACATTAGCTAGATAGCCAATTCGAGTTCCGACGCTGAATATCCGGCGTCAGACCTCTCTGGTCGGTAGTTTTCCATGGTTTCTACGATCAATTCCAAAGGATTGACGGAGCAGTACCCCTAAAACGGGACATGGACCGCACGCGATCTTTCCTTTCCACCATTTCTCCTTTCCTACCCCTTACTTACACACACTTACAATGACATGCATAACATTACGACAAATATTGCGAAACCGACCGGGGGCTTAGAGATTTTCCCGGCTGGGGCGGTGCACCGCTGGTAGGAGATACCTGGTTGGGAAAACCCTGTAGCCAACGTTAGATCAAATCCGGATCTCTCCATCTAGTGGGGAATGATTACCGTCATCTCCCGATAAATGATACACTACACTTCCAGGACTAAAGACCTTAGAAGTTGACGAACCGGAAATCACTAATCAGCCAACTAAAACAGAAAGAAGGTTGATCTTCCATATTTACATTATAAAGAGACATAAGTTGCCGCCACAACAAATACCCGGCATGGTGAGTGTTGGGTGTCAGTACAGCTCCCGGCAACCGTGCCTCTACTCCGCCAGACGCAAACGCTCCGTCCCAGCGGGAGGGGTGCTGTTCGTCTGTTCGCCGGAGGCTGTTCGACCCCCCCTCCACTTGTTCGCTCGCCGCGACGACGACGGCGACGACGACGCCTCCCAAAAACAGCTCCCCTCCCCCTCCACGCGCCTTGCGAGACAAACGATGGCGCCGCCGCGGGCCAAGCCCTCCCTTGGGAGCAGAGGCGCAGGCGCGAGATCTGCCTCGTCAGTTCCCTTCCTCACGTATTCTATTCGTTTGTTTATTTGAGCCTGGGTGTAGATATACATCACTGAATCCCTTTTACTTTCCGATACATACAATATTAATATTTTTAACAATTTAAAAAACTACAGATTTTTTATTTCAATATTTTTTGATTCTTTGGGTGAAGATATTTCAAAAAGTGGCTGAAGAATTATAAATATACAATTCGCACAATATTATGTGGTCATGACAAGTAATATGAGAAAGGATAGTCTGTTCTAGCTCACCTAGTTTCATGTTTTAGTTATTTGGTTCCAAATATGTGTACTATATTTTTTACTTTCTCGCTACTGCTTACGCAGTATAGAGAGAGCATTGCAATGCTGCGGAGGAAAACGGCAAATTTTTGACAGAAAATTTCTTATTCCCGATGTCGAATAAGTGGATAAACCTTGTCCCTATATTCAGTAAATTACTTCCTCTAACACCCATCCCAAGGGAGAGCGGTTAGGGCGCATATAAACGATCCGATTGGAAATGTCTTTTGGAAAGATTATTATCTTCTGAAACCTGGTCTTTTTATCACTGCACTCCAATTGAGATCAAATACCGCTGCCAATAAAGCTACTCTTGGTAGAGGAAGGCCCAGAGAGGATGTATACTGCAGGAAGTGTAATACAGCGGTAGAAACCATGAATCTCATCCTCGGTCAGTACATTTTTACGAAGCCAGCCAGAATAAAGCGTCATGACGAGATCAAAAACTTCATAGAAGGGAAGACGCTCCGGAAATCGGACACGGTGGTGTCCACGGAAGCCACTTTCTCCGTTGCCGAACGGGTTAGACTCAAACCTGACCTGGTAATAAAAAGCCGGGAAGGGGTCCACGTGGTCGATGTGACTGTCCGCCACGAGGATGGGTCTAGCCTTCTGAAAGCAGGGCAGGAAAAGGTGGTAAAATACCAAAAAGATATCCCCCTGGCAGCCCAACGTCATGGAGTACCCAACGTCAGAATCCTGCCAGTGGTGGTTGGAACCTCTGGGGCTATGCCAAGATTTACAGTCAGTGCCCTCAAAACCCTGGAGATCACGTCTCGAGGCGATCTACTATCTCGTTAATAGCTCTCAGAAGCTCTATTTAACTATACTCACAATTTGTAAATTACGATGGAGCAATTTAACATCGCTAGTAGTAGATGGAGGGAAAACAACTTCAATGTCCTGTGGGGAAGTCTAGTGAACCCATTGGATCGTAAAATGCTTAGAAATTACCCAGTTACCACGACTCTAAGTGGGAAGTGTATGCTATTGAATGTATCATACAGAAAATTGTGTAGTCAGAATCCATGTTTTATGGAGCCTTGATACCGAAAACTCGATTGACGGTTAAGCGTCTGTCCGTCAGTCCGTCTGTCCGTCCGTTAATCTTTCTGTGAACAACGCTAGTGGCTAAACCGTATGCAGAATTTTCATTAAAACTCAATAGAAAGATTACTACAAGAATGGACTGCTCTGCCTGCTACTGCTTGGCTATTGCTGGCAACGTAACTGCAGGTTATGTCCATGTACTAAATTCGTCAATGGGTTCGCTTACGTCAGCTCACTTGTGTCTTCATCACTATCTCTTGAAATGTCATCTTCCTAGATGTTATTTATAAGTTTCCCTATATGTCAAACTGGTCCTTTCTTTGTGTAACCCCTCTATATTTGTGTTACTGTGCTGTGAAATGTAGATGCCGAACGAATCGTCTTCTGTTGCTTTATGAACGCTGCGCTGTATCGAAAGACGCTTTCGCCACCGCTGTCGCCGCTACCACAGATACTGTAGATCGTATTATTTATTAACTTTTAATTTTTTTACCTTCTAGCTTACTGCTCAAACAGTATTGTTTGAGGTTAAAATACGTGTCTTCGTTATTTCACTGAATACTTTAATACACTGGATTGCATACCAAAAATATATTTTCATTTAAAATTTTGAATAAAAAATATATTTTTACTCTTCATTTATTTACGATGTAAAGTGAAATTTGCAGTGTAAGAAAGCCAGTCATTATGACATATTACATAAGGGTAACATGTTAATATTGCATGATAATATTGAGAAAGTATGCGTTGTTGTAGCACATCTTCTTTATTTACACAAACTAATTTTTAAATAATTATTCTATTTAATAGTTATATTTTATAAATGTACTGTGCGGTGCTATGAGCAGATACAAAACACTAAAGTTAAAATGAATTCCACTAATAATTTGTTATCAAAGAGAACACTGAAAGCTATTTTCTAAGAAAACCATTTTCGCCAATTTGTCCGTGTTTCGTTAACCACCACATTTTATCTTTATCTAAACTTCTAAAATAATGCGAATGAATTTCACTCTTCTTAGATCATTATACTATTTGTTCAAATAATCTACTCTTTGGTGATGCTAGATGCTAGTTGCGATTGTGACGAGTTTGCCCTATTCACCCATTGCCTCACTGGAGAACACAAGCTTTCCTCCATTTGGCCGGAGCAATGTTTTAACAAGAATAATCCCCTCCAAACATGTTTGCCAGATGCTTTGTACAAACATCCGCCTTTAGATAGATTTAAATCCGCTCAATAAGAAAAAATCAACATTCCAAGCGGGACATTTGAATTTGCAATAAAATAATTGTATTAGGGTTTTTTGAAATAGTGACACTATGATGTTTGATTAGTTTCATTTTTTGGTTTGTGAACATTGTAATTAATAATAATATTTATGAGCAATTTTAAACTCTCTGATAAATGAGTTACTATATCTTAATATTTAAAAATTAGTTATGGCTATTCTTATGACTACAGCAGATGAGAGGAATACTTTAAGGAATAGAATAATTTCCCCACTTCCTTATTTTCACTCTACTTCTCTTAAATATCCGCGCTTAAAACGATTACCCCAGAAATGCTCACCTATGCATGCTTATTCCCTAAGGTTTAACGAAAAATGCGGGCAGTGAAACCGTACTTCCGAAAGATGACTAATTGTAAATGGCAAGTTATAATTTTACTGCCAATGTGATATATACTCATTTTGTACACGACAAAGACGGAATGACTTTTAGAACACATCCTATACTAGAGATCTAAAATCTAACATTACTTCTCAAACGAACGAATTAACAAATGATTAATGAAAAATCATGTATAATGTAAAAAACTAAAAATTAAACTCACTGTCAACGTCGATGTGGTTGCTTTTTGAACAATTCATCGTAATCTGAAAACCCGCTCAGAACAGCCTATTTTTGATGCATTTCCGCCCAAAGCCGTTTTCCAGCCCAAAATGGGGAAATCTACCAATCTGGCAACCCTGCCTCGAAATAATATTATAAATAAATAAATGACGGTTTTGTATCATTCACAAGAAACAATGGGCCAAAAATCCCGTAATTGTACTGCTATTAGAAATATAATTTCTTCCTGCCCTGCGACAAACACATTTAAAACGAAAAATGTAGAGGTTCCCAGACAGGAGAAATATCAACCACACAGGCGACACGCCACGTTTACGCTGTAACACACTTTGCCTTCATACGTAACTCAGAAACTATGCACTCTAGTTTCTTAAAACCGGGCTTTCGTGTTTTTACGGGACTCGAATTACACATCACAGCCCCCTGTGCTTGAAGTGGATATTTTGTTTTGTTACTTTACACCAATTTCCAATATTCTCGATATATTCGCAAAAATGGCTCCTATTTTTTAATGTTTTTTGTCTCAAATCGAGTACGCTCATAAACATTGCGCACATTCCATATTCACTGAAATCTTTAATTTTTTTAAAATTAAAAGACCTTCGGTATACCGCCCTTTTTTTATTAAAAAAAGTTTGGTATACCACCTTTTCACCAACAGCATCATTGAAGATACAAATATATTGATCAACGGAAAATGTTCTTCAAAATTACAGCTCTAAACAATAACAGCTCTAAGTTTTTGAAAGTATGAATTGTATTCAAATAATTTTAATTTAATTTAGATCACTGTTTAACTAGTGGCTACAACACCACGTTTTTTCTGACATTGTTTGTAACGATTAGGTAATATTATATTAAGAGTACTTATACCTGTAAAAATATTAACCCGCGTTGGGATTGAAACTCAGAAAATTAGGTTTATATTGCAATTTAAATAACCACATCTACAACTGCGTTAGCATAACACTTTTTTGACGCTTTAAAAAGAAAGTTGAACTCTTAAACTTTTCAAAAATTCAAAGAGTTCAATAAAATCGGGCCTGCGCCATTTTTATGAGATCTATTTGAAGAAAAAACAAACAAATGCTACAGAAGGGCACATATTTTCTCGTTCTAATTAGTTTTCTAATTTCTTTGTTCTCGACTAGCTTTTTAGTTTTGCCCCTCTCATTTTCCAGCTGTCATCTACTGCTGCTTAAACACTTTGGTTTCGCTGGGAGGGTGTCACCTAGTGTACATTTCAAGGTGTCAACTAACGGAGGGTTAACAAGAATTCCTCAAAAAAAAATTCAAATTTTCTAGCAATTTTTGTCCAAAAAGAGGAAAGTTATTTTAATATTTTTTAGGTTCTATTTTAATTTTTAATACTAAAATTTCAAACACTGCAAAACTTTATTATTTATAGACATGTATTATACCTGGAAATATTGAAACTGAAGTTCTGTGTAATGCTGTCTATTCCCCACTATTATATTTTTAAAAGATTTATCACACATTTTCTCAAAATATTAATGATGTTCGAGTAAATTTGAGTTAAATCGTGATTATTTGCGAAGGGTCTCATAATTACTTGCATTTATTAGTACCGCCTGCATAGTGAATGTTCCTTTTTTACGGACGTTGGCCGTGATATTCCCTCGAAAGATGGCGAGATTTGGGAAAACCTTCACGCTTGCTTTCAGGGTTTTCCAACCAGCTATCTCCCACAGTGGCGTTCAGCTTCACCCGGGAGAAGCTGTAGGCACCTGACTGGTCTCCCAAAATGTGTGGTAATATAGTGCATGTAAGTGTAAGTGTTTGTAAATTAAGGGGTAGGATAGAAGAAGGAAGGGGAAAGAAAGATCACGGCAGGGGTCCACAACCCATTTGACAGGCTACTGCTCCGGCATTCGTCTGGTGTTGATTGAAGAAACTACGTAAAACTACCGATCAAAGCAGCTGCACGCTAAAATCCTACTTCAAGCAGCGGTTGAACTCCAGCTACTTATCTAGATAGTGTTGAAAATCCAGTCACAGTCTGGATTCTAGCCCTAGAACTTCCCGGTCATACTGCTGTGACATCAGTTTACCCTTGAGCTATGGCTACCGCAACTGAAAGCCGGAGTTTGGTAGCCACACTCCCTAATTAAATTGTTTCCTTTAATTTTTCCTCGAGAAGAGAAAAGTGTGTTTGTAAAATGTGATTTATGCCCGTTTTTTCATTAGAACGATCGAACCCTTGCAAATTGCAATTCTTTGAAATTCGTATCTCCGGCATTTCTATTACTGAAAAGCGTTTTTCACGATATAGCTGAATAGTTACATGATAGTCTTCAACATTATAATATTAAGTCTCTTCTTCGTAATAATCTGTGTGCTGTTGCAATCACAAGCATAACAAGTTTTTCTACGTCTTTGATTTTTTTTCTTACACAGGTATCGCTTGACACCAAAACATTAGATAGATTCAGTTTTTAAACATGTTATTTTACTATCAATACATGTGAATATGTTATAGTGCTATTTTCCTTAACATTACAGACAATTTCCGACTAAAATCATTGTTAATATTTCTTTTGTTCGCCTTTGCAAGATAGGATATTTTTTATATTTATATTGAAGTTGGTTAATTGTTTTTTCTGGTGAATAAACAACTTTCATTTTCATTATTTATTTTATATTTTAATTAAAAGTAATTACTTATTTTTAATTAATGGTAATCAAAAATTTTAGTTCGGTATTTTCCGATGGTTAAAATATTAGTAACTTTCGAACCCCTTTTTTTAGAGCATGCGGAAAAAGATAGTATGATTTAATAAATTAATAATTTGTAACATGCAGGTAAATACATCACTTCTAATGGAACACTGCCTGAAAAAGTCAGTGGTCAGGATGCCCTCTCTTGGTACCCAGTGCCTGCAACATTGGCGGTGGAATAGTGGCGATCCCCGATGCTCCACCAACGATTGGTTGTATCCGTAATGCGATTGCTGTGCGCGGCAATTTAATCAATCATGCCAATCGCTCGGCATTTGTGGTGCTCGCGCGGTGAAGGACAAAGCGGTCGACGAGTGCTGCAATGATGGCTCTACAATGTTCGAGAAAATGCTACTTGCTCTCAAACGTAATGGATATTCAATGTTTCTCTCAGTACTCACACAAAATCTAAAATTCAATATTCGTAGTAATGTAACGTGCCATCATTTATTGCTGTGAAGTTCTTCTACAAGATCTATTTTTTATGAGATGTAAATATAAAAATTAATTATAAAATGGTTATAATATTATGCAACAGCAGACAATGTAATGTTTCTAGCTAGTGGAAGTAAACCGGCTGGGTATTTTTCTTATGTCTCAAATAGAAAAAGGATTGAAGTTTTCCTTTAGGGTAAAATAGAAGTACTTTTTATTATTTCACTGTCACACCCCTTTCCGTTTAGCCCCGCCCCTGCTCTGCCACACCCCTTCCCGCTCCTCTCCACCCCATCCCGCTCCATTCCGCTTCGTTGTTCCACTCTACCCGCCCACTCACTCCACCCACTCACTCCACACACTCACTCCACCCACTCACTCCACCCACTCACTCCACCCACTCACTCCACCCACTCACTCCACCCACTCACTCCACCCACTCACTCCACCCACTCACTCCACCCACTTACTCCACCCACTCACTCCACCCACCCATTGCCTGCCCCTTCCCTTCGGCTCCGTCCCCTCACTATTTGTCTTGTCGCAGGGTCTGCCTAGTCTATACGAACATATTTTTGCTTGAAAGGTTCGTGACAAATTACAATTTATAGTTACTGTAACAAAAATTTGGGGGGGGGAGGATTTCCCTCATTTGCCACCCCGTGGATCTGCTCATCGGACGGTACAATTTATGGCCACACCCCCAGACTCGCACCACTAGAACACAAGCCCTTAAAGAATAAATGCAGCATGTGTTGTATTGAGAAATACGTCGTAAAATGAAAATTTTTAGGTGACATTATGAGTCGGAGTCTCCACTACATTAATTTTCCGCCTCCGAAGACTATTCGTGACAAATTTGGGAGCCATAATTTCAGTAATACATACGTTTTTTGTGGTACATACACGCATATTTTACTTTTATATTGTAGATAAATTGATATTCAGGTGTGACGTTGAATAATAAACTGAAATTGATGTCTATATCAACTTCTTATTGATATAGAAGAAATATATTGATCTGTTTTCAATAGTTTAGACATTTTTATTGCGTAGAGAAAAGAATTAAAACTATACGAGAATAATCTTGCCTCTGTGGTTAAAGAGATGAGATAGCCGGCCCCTCCCACACCTAGTTCTCTTTCATCCTGCTCCCCCCACCCTTTGTATCCACATACCTCCTCACATACCTCATCCCGTCTTCTACCTCTTTCGTTATGTATTCCTCTACATTGTAAGTTAACCTTTATCATCCGCTCTGACTAATGGGATACGCTACTTCCTTCAATCTCACAGGGAAAGTAAAGAAACAAAATAAACAGGTGGCAATTACAGTTAGATAGAAAACCTTCAATACATGCAAAAAGACAGTAAAATGCACAATAAATTCAATCATTTTCAAGTAAAATTGAGTTTATCAAGAGAGTATTTCACTTTCCAGCACAACATTCAGAGTTTTACTGGCATTTGTCAACAGAAAAATAAAGAATTCGAATTCACGATCTGCACACATATGGGTATATTCCTGTTCAAGAAGCTATCACCTACTAATTGCACAGAGCACCTAACATCCTCATTTCAAAACACGGAAGTTTTCCAACTATAAATGGAAAGCAACCAGAATGGAGACAAAAATCCCTGTTAAACCTTCAATAACAATTACCAGTCAGAATTATAAGAATAGCTATACCAATTACAAGAGATAATACAACAATATTATGTAAGAATGGTTTAATGTGCCATATGGCAAAGTACATTCCATCTGAGAGTACGACACTCACAATTTTGTATCTGAAGTCACAAATGTTCTTAAAAAATAGATAATATAAATGTGTCATCACACAGACACCACGAAGACACGCGTAGAAAATTGTTGCACATAATGTAAAATGTAACAGAAACTTTCAATTTTTAATTTATTATTTGGCCAAATGATCATCCAGTGCTTTAATGGGTACAATAAATTATCTCTGAAAGGCAAGACGCTTCAAGTCAAGAACATGAACATTTGAGTACCTGTGAGTCCGTAGCAGTGATGATGGCTTCCGACTGCATTTGTGTGCGAATATCGCTTGGTGCTTTTCAGCTACCCTCTCTCTGTCAACGATCCGTTTAATTGCCGCGGGACGTCACACCGGAGGGTCTCCAGAAGGAATGAATAATACGAATTTCTTGATTGATTGATTTTTCGGGGTCCCCTTAGTGTATTGAATTGAATTGAATTTGCCTTATTTTACGTGGCGAGACTCGGGCCATCAGGCCCGCTCTTCCGTCTGACCACGCAAATTTCGCTACACTCCTATCAGAGCAGAGAAAGGAGGTATTTCTTGGGCCAGAAACAGGCAATTTTGAATTTAGCTCAGAGGCGTCATTTAGGCTTGAGGATCTTTTACATGCAAGTAAATCTACGAACATGGGACAGCCGGCTTTACTTCCCCTCCGAAAGAAGGCGTACGGAGGATTTTGTCGCCCTAAAAATCCACGGCTTCGATCGGATTTGAACCCGCGAGCTTGGGTATAACAGTCCGGTACGCTAACCGTCACATCATCGCCGTGTAGTAAATGTTTCATCCCGAGATGTGGCGGTGTTCCGTCCCCGCTGGATGGCGAGATCCGGTGCCGACCTATGTCGTCCCGCGGGTGTTTTCTCCCTCCAGGTATCGCACCCAACGGGGCACCGCTCCAGCCGGGCCAAGCTCTGTGCTCCACCTCGTCTCCCGACATGTTTGGTAGAGTGTAGTAAGTGTGTGTGTGCGTGCGTGTGTTTGTGTGCGTGCGTGTGTGCGTGCGTGCGTGCGTGCGTGCGTGTGCGTGCGTGCGTGTGTTTATGTGCGTGCGTGTGTGTGTTTGTGTGCGTGCGTGCGTGCGTGTGCGTGCGTGCGTGTGTTTATGTGCGTGCGTGTGTGTGTTTGTGTGCGTGCGTGTGTTTGTGTGCGTGCGTGCGTGTGTTTGTGTGCGTGCGTGTGTGTGTGTTTGCGTGCGTGCGTGTGTGTGTTTGCGTGCGTGCGTGTGTGTGTGTGTGTAAGGGGTGAGAATAGGGTAAGGAAGAGGAAGTAAAGAATGTGCTAGGTTCGTGAAACGTTTTTGTGGGTTCTGCTCCTGCAATCGCCTGGTGTTGATCGGAGAAACGACGGGAAACTACCAATCGGAGCAGCAATACAAATCTATAGAACACGACCCAGCTCGAATCTTATAGCAAGGTAATTTGGAAATAAAATTTCAATAATAATTTTCATATACCTTTTGAAATTAAAAATAGGCTCACCTTTATTCATCTCACTCATGAATTATGATATTTACCGCGTTCTTAATTTACTGAAGATTCACTTTTTTTATTCAGCAATACTGCAGCGGAAGCAGTGAGAATTATCACATGTGTTAGAGAGCTCGTATTGATCGTCTGACGTGTTTAATCGCGTTTGAGTGTAACTATGCAGAACTCTGTGCATTTATTCCCCTCAGCGAGCAGCCCATCGAGGAAGAATTAAAAAATCTGTTGCTCGCTGGAATGAATCCAAAAGAAGGCACGCTTCTTGCGTGTTTGGACGACATCCAAATGTTTTAGGAAAGCATTCGGGTGGTTTTTAAAGATTGGGAGACAAAGGTTTTGCAGCTTACACTGCTCGGTGGAAACTAATGAAGAGAGATGCCGAAAAATTATTGAACAAAATATATTGAAAAAGTAATTGCAGTATTCGAGGATTATTGGATTTGTTACAAAATGGATTTTAAATGTTTGTTACAAATACTACTTGTATTAGAGAATATGTATTAGGGGGAATTAAACAAGCAACAACGATTTTAACAGCAATCTCAAACTAATTTCGATTTAAGCAAAAATCAGTCCTCTGTTTACAATATTTTACCTGTAACCACATAATAACATTAACGAAAACTTACGAAAATTTTCCAAAAAGTGTGTTAAATATCACAATTTGCCGACAAGTCCACAATATGAGTTTACCCTTACATTGAATCAGACTGGTTGTCTCTTGGAAGTTTTAGAATATAATATGAATTTATTTAATACTCAAATATGAATACTTACAGTTCGTGTCTGGGATTCATACTTAATTATATCTCAGGAAAAATATCATAATTGTCCAAAAGCATTTAATGTCTGCACAACACTATTATATTAACGCGATTAAGCCTGCCTGCTGGCTAAGTATGCCGAGGCACGAGTGCATTAAGAGCTCGGTTCGACGGGTTGCGAGTTCCAATCCCGTGTAGACATGGTTGGTTACCTGTGTGTTGTGGCGTGTTAGGCTGCCCCACCCCCATGCATGACCCTTCTCGTGACATATCATCGTTTCTGGTTTGTTCTGGTGCTGTAGGAGCTTATGGATATACTTTTTTGGGGGGGGGGTGAATTGGATCTGTTTGTGACGAAATGACGTTTGAGCTTTTCCGAAGGACCATTTTCAGCTCAATCACAATAGAAAACTTAAGAAATCAAGTTATAACATAATTAAAACAAAATTCTTACAGCATGTTATAGTAATACAAATATCTATTTGTGCACTATATACAATATGCACGAAGTCAAGTGTTGTAGTAATGTTCAGTGATTCCGAGGGCTTCAAGTACTAAGGTCATTACTCCCGTAGCTGTGGTGAATGTTTAATTGCGGATGTGGCTGTGATCTTCCCTCGCTAGATAGTGATATCCGGCACCGACCTACCCGTCGGCTTGTGGAGTTTTCCCCAACCAGGTCTCTACCACCGGCGGCGATGGTGTAACGGTTAGCGTACCGGACTGTTGTACTCAAGTTGGCGGGTTCAAACCCGATCGAAGCCGTGGATTTTTAAGGGCGAAAAAATCCTTCGTACGCCTTCCTTCGGAGGGGAAGTAAAGCCGGCTGTCCCATGTTAGTAGATTTACTTGCATGTAAAAGATCCTCAAGCCTAAATGACGCCTCTGAGCTAAATTCAAAAATCGCCTGTTTCTCGCCCAAGAAATACCTCCTTTCTCTGCTAGTTGGTGAAAGGAGCGTAGCGAAATTTGCGTGGTCAGACGGAAGAGCAGACCTGAGGCCTGAGTCTCGCCACGTAAAATAAGGCATTAATTCAATTCAATTCAATTCAACTACCAGAGGGACAACCTCCGGGCTAGTCTCACGGCGTATATGGTAATGAAGTGCATGTGAGTTTAAGTAAAAGGAAGGCAAGATCGCTCGCGGTCCGTGGCCCGTTTGTTTCGGTTCTGTCCCGGCATTCGTCTGGTGTTGATCCGAATAATGCCGATCAGAGCAACCCGTTGCTAGTATTCTCCTCTAGAACGCGGCTGGATTCGACCTACCTAATCAGGTAGTGTGAAAAATTCTACCACTGTTGGGACTCAAACCATAGAACTTCCTAATCAGAGACACGGCAGTGACATACATTGATGTCCTGAACACCAAAGTCGGTTTGTAGTTATGTAATATAAAGAAGAAACAATGATCTAACAACTCATGACCTCCTATCAACTACTATCAACAATAGCTTCACAGAATGTGTGTTCAAATTTAAATTAAAATTATAGAACCGAGATGTGAAAATTATTAGACTCGAAAGGAGATATCTGTAGAGTAATTAGTTTCATTCACTTTGAGGCCAGATTGTGTAGGGCCAGAACAGCCTTATGGTAGATGTGAGAAACCTCGTGAATCAGCACCAATATAAAAAGTTCAAGATATCCAAATGTTACCTCAATTACAGTAGTGGTTCTCTAAAGGAAATTTTATGTACGATCGAGAATCATACCATAACGCCCAATTAATAAAAATGTCTGGGATAAAATCAAAGTGAATGCATTGTCATAGTCTCAAAACAAACGGTATGTCAATACTGTAAATCTGCGACTAATTGTGAAACACAAATTGAAGATATTGTAAATTATTAACGGGGAATGACTTGATCAGATTAACAAAACACAGCTTAATGATCTAATGATTTTAGAAAATTGTCCATTGTTTGTCCATTTCTTGTAGTGAGAGTGCCAAAACACACAGAACGGTTTGTAGCGCATGTACGAAAAATAAAACACACTTTGAACAGAACACAGAATATGCACTTGTTGCGAGTTATGTCAATGAGCCTGATAGTTGGCACACCTCTGTTCTTTGAATTTTTACAGTGAATAAAACTTACCAAATTTTATTGTAACATCTTATTACAATATCTGATTGGTTACGAAACGACGTAGTGGCGTTGATTGATAATTCTTTATTAAATATTTAACGTGGTTAGGGGCAAGATCAGACCTAATGGCTTGAGCCTCGTCACTAATAAACACAATTTTATTATTATTATTATTATTATTATTATTATTATTATTATTATTATTATTATTATTATTATTATATTACTTTTATATTATTATTTCCTTATTGTAATAAAATGTCTTATGATATTTACTTCGTAAATTTCTTCTAATTAATAAATCAATAGCTTGTTACTTGGTATATTGATTACCGTTTAATATAGTTTTTTTCATATATGATCCCATTGTATTGGCAATCGCGATTAATAAATCAATTGTTTAGAAAACTAGTTAATTATCTGTGGCTATAAGATAGAAATAATCAATATTCACACTGCAGTAGTATACAGTTCAAAGTATTGGAGTATCAGAAACAAAACTAGTCAACATGGAAAGTACTAGTAGTATACATATGTATGAGCTACCAAGTTGTGCACGTTACTCCAATAAATTTGTTTGCTGTAAAGGTCTTCTCATTCACTCTGCACAAAATGTTTGGAGCGTCGAAGTGTGTACGGGGCCGAGTAATGGGAAACGTTTAAAATAAATAAATAAATGCAGAAACGGAATGTTTCCAAGTGAGTATGGTCCATGCAGAGTGAGTGCAATGCATACTAATGAAATGATAGGCTCTCTCCGCTGAAGCTCATCAAAATGCATAAGAGAACTGGGGATGCCTTAGCGTTGTGCACTTCGTAATTGAATTCTATAGTTAATGCCCACCTCGCGTCTTGTAATCTTTCAAATTACGAAATTTCCAGAAATAGCTCGTGCTGAGGTGCTTCACAGCAACAACTATTGCTATTTTAAGGACTTTGACCGGAGGTCCCTAAGGCCTTTCAAGTGACTAAAAGGGTCGCGAAGCGACAAAGAAGGAGACAATGGTGAAGAAATGATGACGCTCAGTCCGTGATTCCTTCGTTACGGTACTGCTCAGGCACTTCCCTGGCACAAATGGAACAACTACGGCAAACTACTTGGCACAGTTGCTGGATACTCGAATTCTCCTCCAGACAGCAGGAGAATGCGACGTAGCTGTCTAGCTAGTGTCAAAAATAACCATCGGGTTTCAAAATCTAGGACCTCGTGGTCAGAGATATTACAGTAGCAAGATGTCGCCTCCTACTCTTTCAGCCGGTACCATTTTCTTTAGTTTTTTGTTACGTTTTTTATACGCAGACACGATGTTACGATGGCTAGCGACTGTGGCTATCGATAGTTGCAGACAGAGATGAGGGCGGACAAATAGAACGGAAAGCGAAGACAGGCCATGACAACGTGACAACATCGACCCTAAACTCACTTCAAGTACTAAATTGCGCACCACAAAAACTACCAAATTGTACAGGCAATTGACGATCTGATAGCACCAAATTCTAGATTGCGTATTCACATTGTTCGTTTTTTATATTCTTTATTGCTTCTGTAAACGTCATATTCGAAAACTCTTACCTCAAACCGTAAGTAATAATGTTCAAAAATTCTAAAATTATGTATTTGTTTCAATTGATCAATTTTTTTTTAGAATCGCCGAGATGCAGTAAATTGTGTGATAGATATTTGCAAACAACATGAGTAGACGCACGTGAAACGTGTATCAAATGCTGTATCCTGACACAACCCTTGTTCATAACTCTAAACGACGGGTCCAAGGTCTACAAACTCCAATTTTAGGGCCCTGAGATCCCGAGTTATGTTTATTAGGTCGTAATACACCCAATGAGACGATTTTGGACTTTCTATAATTTTGCAGGTATAGCTGTTTCACACTCCGTACCTAAAATGCACTGAAATGTAGTCGACTCTCTCAATGTATGCAAAATTGAATTCGCTATTTTATATTCTGCGCAATTTTATTGCATTGATATTTCCATTCGCGTCTTGCTTTCTTAACCCTTATTTAGCAATGTAATAAAGTATACTCAGGCACAATACGAGATCTATATAATTGTGCGGTTCATTTCCAGGCCATTCGAAGTTTGTTTCCATGTTGAAGGTACACTTAGTATTTTATATTTGAAACAATAATTTTTAAGGTGTGGAATGTTCGCTTTGTCATCTAGTTTAAATATACTGCAACAAAACATATGTCAAATTTATTTCAGTTTTAATAAGATTTTTTAATATTGTGTTTTTATTATTGTATTGTTATGAAATTATTGTTTATTGCAACAATATTTGAGAAGAAACTCATAAAAGTTTCTTTTTATTCAGAACATCTTAATATCTATATGTGGTGCCATAACTTTGATGACATTTTAATAAAAGTCGCCGGTGATTTCAAAATTGTTTGTTTGTATTTTACTCAAGAACCGTTTTATATGTAAATTTAAAAAAGACACCAAGAAAAATAGCATGCTCGCTTTCTTATGTACATTTATTAAATTCATCAAACACGACAATAAGTATAATTTACAATTGAGGAATAGTGATAACCGAAAAAAGCAACAGTTTCCCTACGATGTACATTTTAGAAGACGTAGTACTGTTTCAAGAGGATTTTTAATTTGGGAGCACACGACGAAAATAGAGTGTAAGTGGATAAAGGGAGTACAGAAGGAAGTTTAACAAGGATGAGTAATTACGTTACTTCTTCTTTCGCAAATTACTCTTAGAGATGAAAAAGAAATTAAGCTAATATTTCTCCTTTGCAAGTTTCCTTTGAAACTTCCAACTGTACTTTCATCTTCACAACCACTAACAGCCTGCACATACATTTGAATAACCAAGGGAAGCCGTCGCTGTATGTAGCTAAAGTGATTGCACATTTCAAAACATCTCTACGATGGTTTATTGCTTCTCAGTTATCAGCACGTATTTCTATGGACTAGTCGATTTCCGTTCCCCCATTGTGGTATCACACATTTTAAGTTTTCATCGTTAGTATTGATCGGTGATGACCCGACACTCGAAAATGGTCAACTCTGTAAATGGAGGGGAGTTTTTAATGGGGCACGATTTTCAGTGTCAACAGAGTACAGATACGAACCGTATGAAACAGTTATGTTCAATTCTGCAGAATTACTTCATTTTCTTTAAAAAATATCCCTTGATGTATTTAATTTTGATAAATAACAAGTACAATATGATTTACGTTTTTAGTATTAACAGAAAATTGTTATTCAGTCACATGATTACAGTAACATTTAACAGTTAACACTTTTTATTACTTAAATTGAATTCATTTCCAGTGGTTGTGCGATTTTTTTACTCTCGTAAAATGTTTCGCCACTTCCAATTTCATGTAAATTTTTTTCTAAATGGATTTTTTTGTAATGTCAGTGTTAAAATTCCGATTAGAACTGTACAACACACTTCATGTTGTCGCAATAGTGGACATACGTTGACTCATAGTCTGAAATGAGAAAATGTTTTATATTTGTCATTTGTTTCGTTCAGAATAATGTTTTTCCTTTTGTTTGTTGTTAGATAACCATTTCTCTGTATTTAATCTGAAACTGACTCTCAAACACATTGATTTAAACTATTTTTTATCCATGATATGTGACCAGTGAAGCGACAGTATTTACAATGATCATCAAGACTATTAAAACAATCCTTTTAGTTTTCTTAACGGACGCATTACTTTCAGATTACAGAATTTTCATTTGCTAAAAACGTGTAGCACTCCAAAGGACTCGAATATTAGAAAATGTATTAATAAAAACTCTAACAATGCCTCAATAATTGAATTTTATTAGTTATAATATAGAGAAAGATTATTGGTGGAGTACAGAATTGTGCTACGAAGGTTCGTCGGTCACATTAATACATTACAACTTGCTGAGATGTATGAATAAAGACCAGGAAATTACAACACTAGTAGGAAAACTATAATAACGTACTCCTAAACGAGTTGTAAAGATTTTAACGTAATGTTTTTACTATCTTTGATTAAAGTTATAAGATGAATGACAAATGCGTATTCACTTCGCATAAAGGCCTTGAAATTCATTTCAGAACGGAAATCAACTCCATGGATTTAAATAAGATGGACTCGATGGATTCAATAGAGAAATAAAAAATACTATAACGTAAAGATGATTAGCGCCGAAAGAGTAGACAACTTGTGGCAACTAGAGTTGGTACAAACAAATCAAGTCATTGTTACTTATTTTCTTTTCAACGCATACTAGTGGAATCGGAATCGCACAACAATTACCTTCTGGAAACTGTTTTCCATTGTTTACTATTTTTTCGCAAACATTTACATCTATTCTAATAATAAAATATCACGTCCAAGACTCTTAGTCCCATCAGGACTAGAACAACATTTCAATGTTCTCCAGATGACACATGAATCCGTCTCGACTCACTTTTTCATTGTAACAGATGCTCGAGTTTCAAATAGAACCATTGCCGTACCATAGTAGATGAAACGCATAGCACATATCGCCTTTAAGACGAGACGGTCAGTGAAGGAGGTTTTAACATACAAGAACTGAGAATTCCCTCATGCCCCAATGACAACTGAAAACGTTCACGTTCTTCACGAGATTCGAACCTGCAGCTTTAGTGTAAGGCGTTGGGCGCTCGTGCACCAACCACTGCGCCCCCAGACCGACTTCACAAGTGGAGGTAAACGGCCGTCTATGCCTAACCTTCCTGTAGCAGTGGGTTCCTTCCCAGCGTTCTCAGACGCCGCGGGAACACACTGTCACCCTTGCCTTGCTCTAGTGCACGTCCTGCCTTTGTCCTCTAACTCTTCCTCATTCACGTTTTGTTCCTTGGTTCGCCCACATGTGCACCCGCCCTTGCAACTATTTTCTCCTTACCTTACTCGACGATGTCCTCGCCACTATTCCTTTATTTCCTTTCCCTCTTTCCCTTAATTCACTCCCGCGTCCGTCTCTCACCCTTCCCCCATCCTCTCACTTCACCGTTGTCTCTCAGTCTAAATCGGTCTCGCTTTAGACGCCGACTTCTTTGCCCCTTTCCATTGCACAATTTCTCTTCTCCCGTCTTTCCCACCTCTGAAGACATCCTCCTCCTCACACCTCTCTTCCCACCTATCTACCCAATTTCACCCCTCTTCCCTCCTCTCTTTCCACATCCTTCTTCCCCCTCTCTTCCTACACCTCTGTTCCCACACCTATCTCCTCACAACGCTCTCTCCACACATCCGTATTCCCACACTCCTTTCCCTACACCCCTCTCCTCACATCCCTCTTCACACCTCTCTCCCCAAACCCATCCCCCCACAACTATCTCCCCATGCATTTCTCCGCACATCTCTCTTCCCACACCCCTCTTCCCACACCCATCTCCACATCCTGTTCCCATATTCCTCTCTCACACTGCACAAAGCTATTTCATAGCACCACACCTCCTCCCTAACACGTTCCACACCCCTCTTCGAACATGGCCCGCCATTCCCTTACTCATTCTGACCGTCCGCCTCTCGTTCTCTACCATCTGCCACGTCCTCAAAGAAGTTGACCCTCACCCCCCCGTCCATTTTGTTGTCCCGCGCCCTCACCATCTCCAACCCAACGTCTCGGCCTCCAACCCCACCCCGTCTCCCTGCCTACCCCCTCGCCCTGTGCCTCTCCCGCCCTCGATCCTCGTCTGCCCCCCCCCCCCCGTGACGCACGCGTGTGGGCCTGGCGCGCGCGCCGGCGGGCGGGGATTTGCCGGCGCTCGGGGCGGCGGCGGCGCGGCCGCAGCCTTATCTGCGTTTTGCATTCGGCTCGTCGCGCGCGTAACTCGCGGCTCCATTTGCGTCGCAGATGTGTATCGGGAGAAAGATACCGCCAGGTCTTCGGGAGCGGCTCGCCTTCGGCTCGCCCGCAGATTTAGTGGGCGCGGGCGAATTTAGTGGATTAGTTGCGCGCGGATGTATCTGCGCGGCCTGGTGGGAGCGCCGCGCACTAGTCGTTCCTGAGGGTTTGTGGGTGGCGTTGGCCGATCCGCCTCTGCGCTAGTGAAGTGAATATGATGGCGGTTTTTTAACGGTATGGATTTAGAAATTGTCAAGTTGAATAAAACTGCTTATTTAATTTCTTAATGTACAATCTATCTGTGAAAAAATACTTGTGCTAAAGTATTAAAGAACTAATGACTAAAAAGAACGTGGGGGAGAAAAGGAAGAAGAATGGGAGGATGAAAAAGAATCTGCAGGAAAAGGACAAGAACGTAAAGGATAGAGGAAAGAAAGTGGAGATAATGGTGAAGAAAGGGTAGTAAGGGAGTAGAAGGATGAGAAGTGTGAAAATGGTGATGAGAAAGAGGTGAAAATAGAAAGAAAAGAGGAAAAGGAAGTGAAGTGTTTTTGTATGAAGATGAGAAAGTGAAAAATCAGGAGGAGAGGTGAAAATGAGGTGAAAGAGAGGGGGTGAAGAATAAGGAGGAAGTTAAAAATGAGAAGACATATGAGGAAGAGGAGATGAAAAATGTGGAAGAGAAGAAGAAAAAATGCTAGGGAATATTAAGAATGTGGAATGTTAAAAGATGAAGAATGAGGAGGAGGAGATAAAGAACGAGGAGGTGATAAAGAATTGTATAAAAAGAAAATAAGATAAAGATAAAGAATGTGTGTAGAAGTTTATAAAAAGGAGAGGAGAAGGGGTGTAGAATAATGTGGAGAAGAATTGAGGAGAAGAGAAATGAGGAAGACGAAGACGAAAATATTGTGGAAGAGAAGAAAAATAAAGAACAATGAGGATGCAGGTTTTAAGTGATAGAGAAGGGGCATAACGGCTCTAGAACCACTTTCCCGTCAAATTGGATGAATTTTCTCATAAACTGTGAAATTTTGAATTGTTAACAACTTTTGTTGTTGACTCTTATTGCCACTGAGAGTTTGAGCGACCTTTTTGGGGGGTGAAAAATTGTGATGTAACAGTGTTTAGTCAAATATTTGCAGACGATCAGGTGATAATGGCTGATGATATAACTTATATGTTCGGAAAATTAATAGAAGAATGTGAAAATGGGGAGTGGAAATATGTGGACAAAAGACTGAATATATGTTGGGGGGTATGCCCCACGATTTTGAGACTAGTATAGGAATGGTTAAAGGTAATACACAATTTAAATATTTTGGGGGTCACAGTAACAACAGATGATAGAGACGGGCAGGATGTAAAAAATAAAAATATAAGAGCAAAAATAGTCATAAGACAGCTGAATCCAATGCTGTGGAACTCAATTAATTCAATGAAGAGAAAGAAACGCATATATAGCTCCATCATTGAATGTAGAATACTCTATGGGGCAAAAGTCTGGACACTAACGAATAATATGAGAGACAAACTTCAAACAAAAGAAATGATATTCAGGCGAAGATGTTGTAAACTTTCTCTGTTAGACAAAATAAAAATAAGAAATAAAATGAAATAAGAAATAAAATAAATGCGAACAACCTTGAACGAGACGATCGAAATGAAACAACTAAAATGGAATGAACACACTTTGAGAAGGTTGAAATCCGAAACACAAAACGTTAGGGAATGGATACCCAATCGAAGACGATACAGGGGAAGACAGAGGGCATGAAACATAGCAATAACTGAAGCCATGGCAAAAAGATAAATGGAGGAAAGAGACCTATGCGATATAGAAGCATAGAGATTGGGATGCGGTAAATAGATAGGCCGCCAAGGCTGTAAGAAACGCTAAATAGATAGTTGGTTATATATATATATATATATATATATATATATATATATATATATAGAGAGAGAGAGAGAGAGAGAGAGAGAGAGAGAGAGAGATAAAAACTATTGTGGGCTGCATTGAAATTTGCGTTTCATATTACAAGACGTAATATGACTTTTACGAATTAAAAAAAAAAAATTAAACCCGGCTTATTAGCAGTTTGTGGATAAATGTGGATAGAATGATTCATGGTTTAAGAGAATAACGTGAAAAACTGGGACACGACCTGCACCATTAATGCCGAACACTTAATAAAACCCAAAATTCCTTGAAAATAAAGTATCCATCTTATTACAGTACTATATACAATTTTCGGAAAGACTGTGGAAAGTTGCCACTATTGCAATAGTTGTTTGTGCCTACACTCGTAAACAAGAATTTCTTTCTTATTTCATTTTGTTCTTGACGACATTTCTATGACACAAGTCATTACAGGAATTTATGATCTATTGGACGGAGGGTATTGGTAAATTTTTATGAACACAAAGTTTTGAAAGTATACTTCGAATGTTTTGAATTCCAACAAATTCCGGAGAGATCAGCACTCTAAAGCGAATACTATCTTTCTTAATGTTTCCTTTCAAAGAAAAAAATATGACATTATTTTGAAGAACGATGCAATGCATTTAAAGTACAGATATTACAGGGAAATTCTCTCGCGTCAGCCATAAAAAGGGAGATTATAGGATTTCCAGATAGACGAGTGCCTTCATATTTGTGAACCCAAGTGTCAAATATCACGTCTCACTAATCTCGACTGTTCTTGAAACACAAAGACCTTACGTGATGTGAGCAACACTATTTAGCACCTTTTTAAACATGGGGCAAACATTATTTTCAATATGCACTTTTATAAGAGCAATAAAACGATTTCGGATAATTTCATTTCAAACACCTGTTAAAGTGAACCTTAGAACCACCTACCCAAATGATAGTTGGAAGAAAAGTTGTATTACCATTCGGTTGTGTCTATCACTCATTCATTACAGAACATTTTCATTCTTAATTGTTTTTAGCTAGATAATCTTTCATTTCATGTTCAAACAAGGTCCAAGGGGAGAGATGTTAAATAATGAATGTGGTAAAAATGTATTAAATGTTTAAAACATTCGAACGATTTTTGGTTTAAATTAATCACATAAATAATTTTGCCCCAAAACAACTCTATCGGTAAGAAGAAACATCAAAACATGGAATCGGACAACACTACGAATGCTCTTACTCGCCTGCCAACCTTTAAACATTTTGTTCGAAATCGCCACTGGCATGCCAAGAGAGCGCTAATAGGGTTCGCATTGCAGCTGTGATGACAGCTAAATGTGACGTCAGTGGGGTTGCCCGCGGCACCCAATGGCAATGAATGACACGAGTTGCTAGAGAATGGTTCCCGCGGCCGCCGCTGTTTACGGTATGCGGAGCAGGCCTTGGACCACTCGAAATGAAAACGTTCTTCGTCTGTGTTGCCGCCCTATAGGATAATTGACGTCCGCTAGGATAATTTGTTGTGTGTATCATACAGATAACGCTGATAGGATGGCCTTCTTTGGTAGGATTATTTCAACTCCAAAATGATATAATTTTAACACAAATGTATATGAGTGGAACGGTGTTCCGGAATAGGAGCTTGCAAATATACAAGATTTCTTTAATAAGCCACCTGATAATACAACAAAAGAATGCTCTCTTCAGAACAATATTTCGGGGGTGGTGGGAATTCGTTCATCGTATTCTAGACTTGGTAGTGACCATAGTTCGAAAGAACATCCGAGTTGCGGTCAAACACATTTTGTAATGTTTAATTATTTAGTTTTAATTTTTAATAGACACTTTTGGATAAACGTCTCAATAGATTCACGTACTAGTCGTGGGTATAAATAACCAGACATCTGTATACTTAAAGTTCCTCTTTATTTATAACTTGCATAGTAGAAAGTTTGAACAAACGAGGCCTGTTCAGAAAATTACCGCACTATTTAAAAAAACATTATTTTTAATTTTTACAGAGTATTGATACTTGTCCCCTTTAATGTACTCGTCTATTCTATTCTCACACTTTTCCCAGTAGTGTTTCCATTTTGCAAAGCAGTCCTTGGTAGCTTCCTTTGTAATGTCCCTTAATATCCGTGACGAATGGCCATGGGTTGATTATGAGTTGTCTCGACACAACTGTTTTCTTATTGCTGATTTTTTCAGGTAGCCGTTGTAAAACGCCTCGATCGTACCAACGGTTTACTCTTTCACCTTGAGGATTCAAGGATTCAAGATGCACAATTCCATTAAAGTTGAAAAAGCAGTGAGCATCACTTTGAGGTTGGATCAAAACTGACGTGCTTTTTTGGGGGAATGAAGATCCCTTGCCAATGCATTGTGATGACAACGTTGGTCTCAATATCATTTCCATAAGCTTGTTTCCAAAGCTGAAATGATTTTGTGAAAGTTTTTTTCAGATTCATGCAAAATTTTACGTTGTTCCAGAAAATCGGGCATTTCAAAAACCAGCATTATCACTTACACACGTTGCACTTAAAAAACATTATCACAGAAACTAAACAAGACATCAACAATCAAAGAACATGTGGATAGAGAGAAGGTTATGGGCAACACAATGCTGTCAACCGGAAGCCTATAAATAACTGCATTAGCGAGCAATTCAAAAAATCGAAAATTTTCTGAATAGACTTCGTATGTACATATTTTTAAAACAGTTTGAGTGCGTTTGCGATGCCTAGTATCAACTAATATCATTCATTCATGTTCACTACTCTCAGATCGTCTAAAAACGAAAGCGAAAGAACTTTTGTGATTGTAATTTTAAAAAGGAATTTATGGAAGAAAAGGCATTCAATTATGAAACTTGATTGTACTTAATTCCACTAAAAATGTTTATTTATAATATAATACGGATAATTATTTCAAATAATTGTTTTTAAAAAAACATTGGCTTCAGTTTCATGGATTGTTATCTACTAAGGCAGAATGAGTTCTCTCAACTCGGACACTCCATCTCGAGTCGACAAACCCACTTGCTACGTATGCGTCTGTAAAATCCACGCTCGAGGGAAATTTAGCTCCTATTGCGTCTCACCAGCTCTAGCAGCTCCGTCCACGTACGGACGTCATGAGTGACAAATAATGGCCTCTTTCGTCTTCAAAACGAAAACCAAAAGAAACCGTGCGCTAGAAAGATTACAAAGATGTAAGGTAGAATATTAGTCTTGTTTTCTTTATAGGCAGGTCTACCAAAAGACCCTCCTCTACGAATTGATTTTAAATATATTTCGTGTAAAAAATAAATAACTTCCTAGATGTCACCAGGCTTCTTATGAAGTAAAACTAACGGCTAATTTTCTACTTTACACCTTTCAATGAACTGTGCAAAACTAGCAAGTTAGCCATTAAAACCTAATGGTGCTGTAGAATGGCACATACTCTGAAACGTTGGTTTAAAGTTTCAAAGTCTGTGCGTAGTTAGTTTGTACCTTCCTAGTTAGTTTCCTATTCTCCTGTGTGTACTAGCTTTTAAGTTTTGTTTCACTCTTTTCCCTGCTGCCACTCATTGGGGCCTAAAAACCTTTTTTCACATTTCGTCAAACGTTTCCGTTTCCTTAATGGTAGACACTCACCTTGTTTATAAGAAACTGTATCGTACATGTCAGGAAAAGGTCAAAATGAGAGAGAAAATAAAGAATTAGAAAAAGTTACATCCTACTTCAAGAAAAGCCAATAACATATTTTTTACAATATTCTCAGAGTTTAAATAACGAGTGTCTCAATGAACATTGAAGGTAACTTTTCTGAATGACTGCCATTTTGTTTATGTGACACTAGTGGACCTGGCAATGCCACGCTTATTGCAATGTACTATTGCACTTCACACGCTGCAGGTCACGTGATTTTTAAGCACGTTTAACGCTACACTCTGCAAACATTTTAACTGATGAACTTTCTCGCAAGTATGTTTTTTTTGTCTTCATTTGGACATGTAGTATCAAGTATTCTATTGTTAAATCGTTCTCCCACCAGTTTGGGCGTGCATTCACTATGGCACTGTCTTGGAGAAACTTGAATTACTTGTCGGAGATAACGTTCAAGTAATAATTCCGGTCGATATTTCAAAATCGCGGGGGCAGAACAGGCAGCGAATCCGAATCCGCGCTTAATACTTAGGAGTGCGGCAGGCTGCTGAGATATTTTGTTCAGGGGCGCTTGAGTCGGCATAAACGGATAAAATCATCAATAACGCGAGTATTTGATGGCGACAGACATACGCTCATTATCATTGTACTATGCCTATATTATTCATGTCAGTGCAAGCGAGAAGTTGACAAAGCCTTATTGCATTCCTATGAACAGCATGGTAGCGTAAAATACAAACAAACATTGATTTTTGTATATTAGATTATAAGAATTTATTAAAATTTCTTTAATTTTAACATACCCTATTTTATGTACACTTACTGTAGGAAAACTTACGAGTAAATATTTAAAAGTAAAGTAATAATAAAGAAAGTCTATCATTATCACATTGTTTTACAAATTTTGTCTTAATTCCTAACTGATATGAAGATGAAGCTACATTTTATTAATTCTAACCCATGGCTGCTACAAAATATTTTGCACGCCAACATTGAATTTCTTTCGAAGAAGTCAATCCTAACGAATCAAGTGAGAAATCTTATTTGGACTGTCCCGTAATGAAGGACGCATTTGTACTGTACTCTTTTTTAAGTTTAAATGTAGTTATATTGCAAACGTATTTATTTCACTACACATATTTCGGTTCCTTCTTTGAAACTTTCTGTATATCCTTCAGGAATAGATGGCGAAACAAGCCTCTTGTTGATTGAAATGAATAGGAGGTGCAGAAACTAAAAACAATCTCAATTGTTCTGTACAAACCCACAAATACACGAGTAATCTATGCAAATTCGTAAATTCCATTATTTCGAGTTGTTTTAAGGACTTTTGGTGATCTCTACTAGTATACATGGAGACACTTTAAATTTCTAGCTGATTAAATTCAGTCCTTGACAATTCTAAATCTCTGACAAGATCATCCAACTCTCTTGGAGTTACCGTGTGTATTATGAGGTCTTAAATGCGTAAAAATGAATTCTAAAGACACTTCCCGTGTGAAGATGTTAAGGGGAGAGGGTACCATGTACACCCCCCAAGCTACTATTATGTTTGTTAAATTTGCTACTATTGATGTACCTTTTTTAGAAAATGGTTGACTAGAAAATGTTGATATTTCATACCCTTGAAGATATTGTTATTACTTTGACATATTTTTAGTTGATGGAAATATTTAGTATGGTTTTCAATTATAACTTTGCGCTAATTTTTTCAGCATTTGGGGGCAAATAATTTTAATTTTTTTTTATTATTGAAGAAAGGTTATACACAACTATTTTTTGCCAATACTACGAAGAATTTATCCTGTAAATTTCAATAAACTGTGAAAATAGTTTCTGAGAAAAGATACTCTAATTAAAAAATGAGTATGCTTTCGGAAAACGTCATTTCAAAATTGTCTGTACTTGCCACTGCTCTACTAGAACATCCCTGCTCATTATTCTGGATCATTTTCTCCAGCGGAAAAGATGAATGCTACCAACGTACCAACAATAACATTTTTCAATAACTCATTCACTACCCAAAATGCGTTCGAAATCACGAAACAATTGCCATACTTGTATGCAGCGTCAAAAAGGAGGCGTGGCTCGTGCGCACTAAGATATTTAAATAAGAATTACTGGGCTTCCAGGCGTCTTAGAAGAACAATGTTGATACATTTCAAAAGAGTAAGATTTGAACTATTTGTTTAGCCGAAGAAACGAAAAGCGATAATTTGACTCATTTCTTGGTACCCTCTCCACTTACACGATTTTCCATCTACATTTAGAAAATGTGACAACTGAAACATGCTTTAATGCAATATTCGTAATTACGAAGACAAAATTAATTAGAAATCATGCATTTCAATCTAGAAATATTTTGCTTTTTGGCCATGGTGTAATAATTATTCCGAAATTCGAGAAAACTATTGAAAACCGTTATCACGACAATGTAATCACGTCATGTAACGAGTAGTAATTTAATGGGTAGACACTGATTGTAGCGTAGTACATTTAAAGTGATTGTCGAACAGACGTGCAGTACGTAATGAATTGTGTTGCTCAGTAGTTACATGTTCCAAAATTGTTCTCGCTTCATTTCTGGGACTGTTGCGTTAGCAAATGACAAGAATTATTACATTCCTTGACCTAAATTCTACTTTCATTGTTTAAATACATAGTTTCACTATTTAGAATTGGAGTTTCAGCAATAATGAATAAAATTATTGATTTTAAGTATCCTTGGTATTATAGACAATCATAGATAAAAACAGGCATTAATAAAAGGCAGACGAACACAGGTTGTAATAAAATGCACATATATTTATGTTTCATTCTTGAACTGTGAAACAACGTTTCGCGACTTATGCTGTCGCTTCTTCAAGCACTGTCTATGAAACAAGAATTTATCACAAGATTAAATATAAAGGTGAAACATAAAAACCAAAATCAACAAATATCTATAACTGCTTTTTATTACAACCTATGTTCGTCTGCCTCTTATTAATTCCTGTTTTTATTTATGATTTTCTATAACACCAAGGATACTTAAAATCAATAACTATTTGAACAGACAATCTATAAACTACTCTAAGTGTTATAATAAAATTATTTGCATTTAAAAATCATACCTCAAGACTTCAGACAGCAAACAACAAAAATGTTTACTTTTTCTTAACCCATTGTGACATTTATTTGTCAATAACTGTTGTTTCAGCATAAAATATGTCGGTATGCTATGACTTATATTCCGTGCTTAATGCTGTCTTAATATATTCCGTACCATTTGTACGAATGTAACCAAACTGCACAAAGTCACGTATTTGTACTTGAAAGAAGAAATATTTTCATTAAAATATTAAACATTGTTGTATTTTTAAATTATTTTCTCTCTTGCAAAATGAAACGTACCGTATCTACTTCCTTTGAAACACTATCGAGGATTACCAACCTTGTTTTTGTCAAATGCAGAACATGTCTTGAAAAGGATCGTCTCTCTACAAAATTGCTTGGCAACTCAGACTTCCATTGCAACAGAATTTACGCGGTACAAAATAGTTTCACAATTCAATTAACTTAAACCTAATCAAAAATTAAAATTTATTGTTGTATTGATAATTAAACAAAAAAATATGCTGAGGAATTATTTCATGCACAATCACACTTAGAGCATACTTAATTCTCACACTGTGAAAAAAATTCTCCCTTTGCAGAAAAGTCTTTGGTAATAAAACAATAATGTTTAACAGTAATAAAACAAGTATGCATGTACAATAAAGTATGTATTGTACTTGGGGCGACAGACCCTGAACTGGCTCAGGCTTATCGGCGATATCCCTGACCCGCGGCCGTGGGTTAAGGGGGTACGTGTGGTTAGCACGTAGATATCCCCACGCCGGCTCCGGCCTTCTCAACCTGAGAAGTGAATTTTCTCATCGTCACACAGCAAATTTGCGAGGAAAACGTTCATTATAGTCTTGACTCGACCGGGAATCGAATCCGAGGCAACGTGGTGGAAAGCGAGCACGCTAAGAGCCTAGCCACGAGGCTAATAAATAACCTAACTTTGATAATTTTCTTATAATTGAACAATCTTTAAAGATTTTGTTATTATTAAATGAGCATCTAAAATATTATTTAATATATATCTAATTATTGCATATTCATTTTCATCATTAGTACCTAGTTAACATTGGTGATTTGTAATCATGCGATTATCTCGCATGAATATCTTATTTAATGACAAAACTTATTACATTGTTATGTATAATAGAGGCCGATGTTTCTTTGAAATGATTTATTGGGTCAATGAGCAGTAAAACTGTGCAACCTTTGGGGAAGAAGCACATTTTGCGTACGTTTTCTTCATCTCTGGAATCTCCTCCACACCTTTCAACCACAAATACTTGAATGATGAATAGTGATACCAACAAAGTGAAGTTAGTAACATTTGAAAATAGATATTTTCACTCCCAAGTTTTTGAAAACTTATTTTCATCAATAATTGACATGCGTATTTGACCTTTTAAGTATTTTTAACAAAATATTAGTAACCCTTACCATCAACAAAACATGTGTATAGGAAAGCTACATTTTCCGCGTCTTCATAACATAAGAATTGCATTAAATTATTTTATTTAAGATTTACTAATACTACAAATATTTCCAAAATGTTATCTAATTATTCAGTTTTCGATTTAATAGTCCTAATTTTTATCTACACTCAAAGACGCTATAATTACTCAAATTATAACCAACACTTGTGATCAATTGCATCATATTTTCATAAATTAAATAATATGCAAGATTTTCAGCTTCATATAAAAATTTAAACCTAAAAATCTATCACCAATGGGTCTCTCCTGTTAGAAATGGTTAAATAGAAGTAATATAAATTAGAAGTTTTCAGACCATTCGTTTACAAATCAATTTATCTGCAAGAATTGTATGTCTGGTTCGCGGACTTTAAGAAAATGAAATTACTTGTTTTACGCAGCTATATATTCAAGGTGGATTTAAATTCAATGCCTACGTCACTTATGACGGAAAAGGCGTCAGCTTAATCAAAACTAAAAATGGCATTTAATGATAATAGTAAACTTTAAAATTTGAAACATAAAATTTCCATTAATTCTATTTTTTCTTGTAAATAATGATTTTCCTCGGCAAAAAAACCTTAGTAATATTTTACACGGTTCTAAATTGCTGAATAGATAATTTTCATGGCGCGTACCATATCCTGGATACGTCAATTCATCCATATTTCATTTAAATTTCATCGACAAACTCAGAGAAATGAAAGGCATGAAAAGTTTGGGAGCCAAAGTTCAACTGTCATGTAAAAACAGCGGGCAGTCATAACGGACCTCCCATTATTCATCACTAGTCTGCTGTGCATCTGATTGTTCGTACGGGCAAATGCATAGATCTAGATGTTCTACTCATTTGACAAATCTTAAATTCTCTTGAATTGTATGTGTGATATACCTGAAAAACTGAAATATGCAGTGGAAAAACATTCGAACTTTATGAAAGTAAACTTGCTACCTGTTGCTAGAGTTTGAGGTCGCAAAATACCAAACGTCCGTATCGTGATATGCGAGTACATGACTCGCAACTCTCGGAATACAGTTTCGACATCATCATTACTTACACGAGTATTTCTTCCACGCTGTTTCTTTAAAGAAACGTTAAAAGCTAAAGACATTGTAATAAATCGTTCATTAATTAATTAATTTTCTTCAAGGAATTTGTCATTATTTTTCAAACGCTTGCAAACTAGCTCTATCTCGTCAATCAATTTCGATAACTCACAAGCATAATTTGTAAAGAATTTCACATTCTTTTCTATGATTTTGGACTTGCCCTCTTTAAAAAGGGTTTGTTGGCATGGAATATCGAATCGAATCGAATATCGAAATCACCTACATTTACTTATTTTCTTGTTATTTTATTGGAGTGGAGCATAATAAAATTGTAATTATTTTGTTTTAAGAATATAATTAATTGAAAACAAATTGAATTAAAAAACTTTCATGAAAAGTAATTCTACAATGTTAAATAAATTTGAAGTCTTTATATTTAGCTGTTTCGTTTAAAAATTATAGTCATGACATCATTTAGCAGTTTAGTGAGGGTAAAGCTTGTACTCATTCATTTGTACTACTTCAAAATGTCATTTGCTTGTAAAAGTCATTCGCTTTATGTCTTTCGCTACTACATTCAAATTCGTGTCATTTATATTTGAAATCCTTAAAATAATTGTGAATCATTTAAGAATATTTTTCTGCTTTTGAAACTACGGGAATTGCAGAGCCCATTCATTGTTCTCTATGGGTGTCAGTTTATTAATGCGTATTAATAGATATGTACACTTCTGGTTCTACCTGGATTTTCTAAAACTGTTTTAAAAATGCTTTAGAAGTTTAAATTTTCGAATATTACATTTTAATAGAGAAGATATGGAAATTTTATTATTTCATATCAAATTACTATCTTGAATTCCATTGAAGTCGCGAATTGTTACCAAGCGAACATGTTCAAAAAATTACTAATTTCTGAATTAAATTACGCAATTGAATTAAGAATATTGCGACTTAATAAAAACGATAGTGATAGCAGACACGTTTGAAAATACGATATGAATGCGGGTGTTTGAACACAGAAAGACTTTGAATGGAAAATAACTTGCTTTCGGGTAAATGCAAGAAAGAAATTATGAGTCTAAGTAACATGTAGGAGCTTTAACATTACCTACGTGCATATTTATAAATAAGAATGTTGACTATTTTTGAGTGTTGAATTATTTTTTGTATCTCCATTAATGATAAGAACTTCTGAAATAATTACGCAAATATAATTGTTTCATATTATTTCATATTTTGTATAAAATGTGTATACTGATTTTTCTAATTCATATCGCTATTCTATAATGGAAAAGAAATAGCTAGTACAATGTAATTCCTCTCATATCTTTTCAGGAAGACCTTACATTCCTCAGGTTGTTGACTTGAGAATGACCTGTGAAGCTCCCTTTGAAATTATCACGAATTTTGCTTGGTAAGTTAATAATGTTAGTTAAATTATAATTGAGAGCGTTAGATAGGTTTCTATTCAGTAATTTAAATAACTAATGCACAAAAAACCAAAGAGGTTATCAATACTAGGGAAAATATCTTGAAAACGTTCTGCGGAATATTTTAAATTTGAAACTGCCTAGCAAAAGTTCTGTGTATTTTACATACACACGTCTGAGGAGTACCTAAAGGGAATTCACGTTGCAGTTCTATATGCATTTTGATACGTTATCATAAATAGTGCGCTCAGTTGATCTATTCTGTTCAATTATACTGGTTAATTTCATGTGGTAGCGAAATCTCAACTCAATATTTACACTGAAAAAATAGCAATTCTTATTTTCGCCTCGCATCAAGAGATCATTTTATCATTATCTCACTACATTAATTAAGTATTTACACTGTTACTTCATATGTTAGTGAAACTATAATTTTACGTGTTTGTTTATATAGGTGTTGCTAAAAGATGTTTTTGAAACAATATATTGTGTTTTATATATAGAAATTTTAAGTTCACAAAATGTAGATTCTCACACGAGAGAAAAGTATTTTTCTGCGTCTGAAATGACAAGTCGGTCTAATTGCTTTTAAATAAGTAAAGCTACGGACGCGGATTCATATCTGTAAGCATCAGTAGATATGCTTTTGTCATTTGTGAAATGTACATTTGTTATGTTTTGCCTTATTTTCATTCACGACGAATATCAATTAATAATTTTCATATAGACCACTGTATTTTATGTATAAGTTATTTTTAAATAAATATCCATGTTATCATGTTTCGATGAAGTAAACCAATGCTCAACATAAAATTATACAGGCAAAATTAAAACAATTTCATTTTCCTTCACTTGAAATATAATAAGTGAATAATATGTTGTTAATATTCAATTTCAAATTGAAATATCATTAAATAAACGTCCAAACTATTACATCTACTCGTACATTATTTCAACCGTATTCTAAATGTAAAGAAAGATTAAAAAGCCAACATACCATATTAGGTTATGCTGGTTGATTTATATAATGTGTACGATAAAAATTGAATCACTTGAGTATACGTAAAAAAGAATTTCATTTAAGGCAAGAAAAGAATGTGCGGATATATCTACGTTCTACGTAAGTTCACAAAAGAAATATGTAAAGTGCCTTACCACACACGAGGGATTAAATCCTTTTCTTCCACCTTCTTCCACACCACAGTTCACTTCACATCCGCACTCTACAACGTCACAATCCGTTATGGAATTCAATAGTTCACCGCGGCGAGATTGGAGGAAATTCTGCCTTACTTGTGACAATTGTTGTCGTAATATATTTCCTGTTGTCCGGCACTTCCTCAATTTGATTGTTCACACACACTTGTTCGCACTATTCTTCTTCACAGTTTATCCAAAATTGTAACTACTTGAATAAAAAATTCGGTGCTAATACATTCACAGTTATATACGAATAAATTAGGATTAGTTTTGGATGCCATCAGCGTAAGACAGTCACTTCAAAAAGTCTTTCAAACATTAGAAAAATAAACATAATTATCGTTTATTGGCCTTACACTGATGTTGTTCCCACTCCATGCACAGTTCAGAATCAATGAGATGATGTAGATCGTCGTAATGTATTCTCAGTTTCACTCGAGTTAGACAGAAATGGGCTCTCTACATAAACGATGACACCGAAAATATGAAAATATATGTTCCGCACTTAAACAATCGAATGAAGGCTTCCAAGTGTTTATACTGGGGAGAGCTTCACGAATTGTAGTCACCGAACTATGGCGCTGCCCGGGGATCTCACGCCTTGGAGAAGTGCCAGAGAGGACGTCACTGCAATTGCAAGATGGTAATATCGACTACCTAGTTGAAATTCATAGCACGCTTCTTTTAGGAGTTCACAATTCGCGCATTCAAAATATAAAGTGTTAATTAATTTTTTGAAAACAATTTCGGTATCGTATTAAACCTCTCACTTCCTAAACGTTTTTGAAATGTTAAATACTACAAACAAGGGTATTTTCCATCTAAGTAAATTTTGCGTTTCAAACATTTGCAAATTTACAATAACTGTCTTTGGTGTTTTCAAAAAATCAAAGCTCAATTCTGTACTTGTCTGAGAACGAGAACCCTGGACAGTTAAGGAAGCCCCAACACAACTTTAATTCTTGCAAAAAGAACAAAAGAAAGACCAAAACAGGAACCTATTTATGAATTTTTACCTATCTTTCTCTTTGCAAACGACGACACTATGGAATATTTGATACAATGTTTATAGTCGAAGTTAAAAGAAATACAAAATTGATGTCCAAAACCTATCGTCGCACGCGAACTCAAAGAAGAATTACCAATATTTTCACATTAAATTGTTTCTCACAAAAAGGCAGTAAATAAATCCATAATATGTGGAATAAATTTGAACCTAATTTCACTTGCACACGACTAGGGCATCAAGGTAAAGTTATCATTATTTCCATTGTCACAAAGAAAGGAAAATGAAAACCAAATTGGCGATAAAATTTGAATTTAATACTATCGTTGCTTTTGACGTAATAGCGAAGAAAGTTCCGTTATTTTAAGTATAATATAACAAATAAAATAATAAAAATCACTTTCTATTTTGAATCTAAAACCGCGCACTCGGGTTTGGTGATTTCACGAAAGACTTTTCAACATATTTTTTAGTGTTTCAAACGAAAACAAATGCTGTAAAAGAGGTGTGTCTGTAATTTTGAACTTTAATCTATTGCTGCACTTTGATACGACGAGGACACTGAGGAAGCTTCGTCACTTTCATAGCCGAAAACCAAGGAAACAGCCACGTCCAAAGTTGCATTCAATACCAGTTTTGGTACTTGAAGAGGACACTAAATGAATTTCATCGTTGACATTGTACCAAACCAAAAAGAAAAAAAATAATAACGATCAGAACTTGAATCTAAAACCAGTCTTTGCACTTGGACACGATGAGTACACTAGTGAGGTTTCATGTCATTCGACGCGAAACTAAGAAATAACAGCGTCCAATTTCGAATTCAAACCCACCATTGGCATACGGATTCGACCAGAACACTAAAGAAGTTTTATTGTTTCAATTGCCGCAGAAAAAAGAAAAAAAAGCAGTAGCGAAGGAAATTCGAACGAACGTCTTGGCGCACTGGTCACTTGGGGCCGTTGTAAATCCACAGGACGCGCCGCGACGTGATGAGATGTGGGGCAAATCTCGGGAGAGCGACGGCCATCGCCAGGAGAGCTCCTGCGAAGACGCCACGACGCGGAGAACCCCGATCTCAGAGACGGCGGCGGCGGCGGTGGCGGTGGAGGTGGCGGCGGCAGCTGCCCGCTTCGGACGGCCCTGCCAGCGCGTGCCAAGGGGCGGGGCGGCGGTGGCGGCGGCGGCGGCGGCGGCGGCGGCGGCGGCGGCGGCGGCGCTGGGCAGGGCACGTGTGACGTCAGAATTACGTCACAGTGGAAGCTGCCACCGCCCCCGTCTCGACGCGTACGCGCCGACCGGTGTGTCGGGAGGTGTGTCGGTCGGCGTGTTGCCCGCTGGTAATTCGCTCCTCGACATAAAGCTCGGATCAAAACTCTGCGCCACAAAATGTAAGCAACACTGATGAAACTCGAATAAAAATCCTGCTCAAGCGCCAATTAAAAAAAAAAATTATCATTTAGCAGCCATATTCACTTCTCTAAGAGACGTTGGCCTCTTTCCAACCGGCGTATGCCGATTTTATGGAAAAATAAATGGTTCTATACAACCATTTGAGTAACATAACATTATTTAGACAGAGGAAGAAGATAATACATATATTATCACTAAAATCCAACTGCTCTCAAATATATTTACCTAAAGTGGGTGGTCTAACGAGTGATTAGAACATTTCCATGGATTTTCTAAGTTTCGTTGCAAAGCACTTTTTTCTCACAACTGTTCATCGGCGAAAAAGTTTTTAAACAATGCCCATATGTTAAAATTGTAACCAATATGCTCGATATATGGCGTTTCAACATAACATGAAGTTTAAAAATGCGGAATGAGTACACATCAGACATAACATTGAGAAACAAAAAATATTTCAATCTGTGTTTTAATTTTTTTGTAATGAAATGGATAAATGGTACCATTTTTTCATGAAACACAAACACATTAAGCTCCGTGCATGTCCCATCTGGTTAATAATAAAACTTCTTAACGTGAATAGCTTCATTCCATTAATTTGCGTTATTACCTGGGCATTTTAAGAACGTTTGGTCAAATTCCCCAAATCAGAAAATATTCCCGCAAAATATCACCATGTATGTAAACAGACACACATTTCGTTTACATTTTAATAATCACACTAACACCCATCCATCGTGGTAACCGTGCATACACATGTTGGACACGGAAATTAATTAATAGTAATTAAATACAGCAAAAAAATATTTACTTATCTGGCAGGATGATGAGCACTCAAAGTTCCAAAGGTTGTTGTTATAGTTGTTCTACCTACATCTCTTCATGAAATGCATGTCTGCAGTCAATTGCTAGTCGTACGACATTAACGTACAAAAGGTTGTTTCATGAAGTATTTATTCTTCCTGTTCAGATACTAATCGACAAGGTTTTCAACTATAATAAAAATGTTTTCAATGCTCTTTCTTTATATTTTTAATAGTTCCATTTCGGTCAGAAGTAAATCATTTCATATTTTAATTAAAATATCTTCTACTTGTTCGGCCAGAAATGCTACGTATTTTCTTCTATCTGAAAACGTTCCGAATAAGATCGTTACATACGAGTTATTATTTTCAGACCAGACCCGGCTTGCTGGAGCAACGCGAACCTGGAGCATTGTGGAATGCAAATGGTCGATGTAATAATAATTATCAACATTACGTATAATATATTAATTGTGCAGTACATTTCAGTATTTCATAATAATTCGAAGAATACATTACTATATACTCCAGAACAAATGCAGTCGGAGCTTTTTATATTTTTTATATATTTGTTTGTGAAGCAATAAAGCTACAATGAATGCTACTGCTGAATAACTTCTTAATTTTAAGAGGAGTTTCGAATATTCGCTATGTAATAATTGACACATTATGAATATCATAACGAACGAGATACAAATGTTAAGGCCCATAACGCGATGAAAAATCGCAGTATATTATTAACTTCACAAAAAAGGATTTAGTCTAGATGAAAAGTGTTAAATATGGAGACTAAATGCGAAATTAACAGTGAAACGTCACCGAAACATGTCAGAAGAGAAAAATGGAAGACGCCTAAAGTGGCCAGGACTTCTCGTGAGGGCGTGACACTCGCTTCGTTCCGTCTGACCCCAGCTTCTCCCTTTCGCCCCATCCATCGTCCTCTTCGTTCCGTATCGCTTTGCCCTGCCCCGCCCCGCGCCGCCCCGCCCCTCCCCGCCACAGCGCGCCCTGCCGCGTTCCCTCCCCTCATCACCCCTCCTTTGCTCCCTCCCCCCACCCACTGGCTCACGAACAATGGACGAGCAATTAAAAGTTAACCAGGCGGCGCTTTGTCCAGTGCACCCCCGCACCGCCTCAATGCGATAAATTACGACACTCAAAGTCACACCATACGTGGAAGGCCGAAAGACGCTTCGCACGGTGTACGTCGAAGTACTTGCGAACTAGCGCGAAACAAGTAAATCACGCCTCGTTTACACATCCTCCATAAATTTACTTACACATTTACGTGGATCTACTAGTTTAGAGGCAAACAAACTGCACTAATAAATTAAATTACGCATTCATTTGAACAGAAAATCTTTTCTGAAAGGGAGAAAACGCTAACATGGTACTGACGCTCACGTTGCCTCTACAAGAGGTTGCGATATGAGAAGAGAGAGAGACTTGCAGTACTACAGAACTAAGCCCAAGGTAATCCAGTAAGAAATAGCACTGTTCCAACTCTTCTACGTTAGATAATTTGCGGCAAAGCTAAAGAGTCGACAGTCTGTAGAGTGCGGAGACTTGCATGAAGAGAACAGCTGATAGAAGCTGTGGATGTGGTGCAGGAAAGAGGAAACGGTGATTTGCTAGAAAGCGTTTATTTATTTGTTTATTTTACAGCATAAGATCAGATTTCTTACCTTTTTTACATTTGGATGAAATAAAACATGTTCTGTATGTTTAATTGATATTTTGTGTGTGTTAGGGATATTTGCATGTACTTTTTTTCTTTTTTTGTATAGCAATCAGATGAAACTTATATTATTATTTTTTATTATTCACCGTTTTATTTATACATTGTGCTGTTATATGTTGTGAGGCTTAATTTATAATTAATGTATTGTATTAGCAAGATTTACTTATATTTATGTGAATTACAACTTTTTATGCGTAAAAATCTTCAAACAAAAATTAAAAGTGAGTTTTCTGTGAATGATCATGAATAATTCATTTACCAAAATGCTTTTATCACGAGAACCATTCTCGCCATTTAAATGAGTTATTTTTTTAACAATTTTTTATAAAACAGAGGAGATTTCTACAAAGCCGCCAGGTGAGAAAAAAAACACTAAGAGAAACACAGCACAAAGCCAGAAAAAGAGCGCGGAAGGAAACACACACACAGATACATACACCAACGTACAGAGCAGATGCTGCGGTGATGAGAAGTGCAGTGGCAGACTCACACGCGGCTGCGCTTACCTCTCTGTTCCTCGGGCGCGAGCGCGGTCGACTGGGCGTCGCAGCCTCCGGATCCGCCCGCCCGCCCGCGCCCCGGCAACCCGCACTACTCGCCCTCGCTCGCCGATCGGCCCGCCATCTCAACACCTTCCCGCCAACTGACGCCGCGCGCCCGCCGACAGCGCCTCTGCCGCCCGCGACACTAACTGCCACGGCACTAGTGGTGACGCACGTGCGCTACCGGTGGGCGCGGCCGGAACTACGGCGATTCTGTTGCTTACTGTTTAGAACGTTACTATAAAATAGTCGAGCATCGATAATTACCTCTACAAAAATCCGGGACGTCGGTAATCCGGATTCGATTCATTGAAGTGAATACTCTGTGTAATACACATTATTGGTTCACAAGCGTCGGCACGACTCATTCACTCTATATACTTTTGTTGAAGCGCAAGATGTTCTGAACAGAAGGCAGTCTGTACATGCGTGTCAGTATCTACTCGTATGTATGTATCGTGTCGTCAGTATGTATGTGTGTCAGTATGTACTCAGGCGCCCATGACAAGCATATAATTTGCGCCACTGCCAAGATTATTAAAATTAGGGTTGTTGTTATTTGTTTTAGCCGGTACACTCTAAATATCCCTTGTGTATGGCACGTGCCCTGTGTGCTATTTTAATTTTTTATTTATTTGCGTCAGAAACAGTTGAAACTGTGTGCGTGACCTGCTACGGGGAGAAGTTAATATGAAGTTACATTTATGTTCAGTTTCAAAACAAGGGGCCATCTCAGCATTTGCTCAAGGCTCAGAGAAACTGGGCGAAAACGTTATCGAGATGCCATACCGTAGATACGCCTCTGTGTATATGCTGTATAGTGGCTTTACATTATACATTCCCTCACTATTCTACATGATAGTACAGAGAAGAAAAGTATTCGAATCACCTCAAAATTTTTACGAATTCTAATTTTCGATCGTAAAGTCTGTGTAGAAGGTTATTGTTCAGAGTTAAGTTTTATTAGTGCTTAATTTTTTTATGGTGCACAAAGAAAGTAGATACACGCAATTTTGTACCCGAAAATCGGGATGTCGGGATGATGGATCGATGGATGAATAGATGGATGAATGGCTCACAAACAACTCTATCGGAATAGAATTGCCATTTGACTGTAACTTCTGCTGTTAAATGTGTTAGAAGTGTGATCTAGTTATGCCATTACAATACTTGAATTTTTGTGGTTATTTACATGAAGTCCCTGTGGCATTTTTAAAATTGTCTGGAAAATGGCCAAACAATAATTACAGACTTTTTTGGTGGAATTAAAATATTTATAAGCATGGTATAGTAAAGATTTTCATTACAACCTCTGACATTTAAAGAATTGCAAATATATTTAGTTTTAAAACGCTCAGTTTCATTTACAAATAAGTTCGAAATTTTCGCTTAGAAATACTTGATTTCTACCCAACAAAATTTCATGATTTTTGTTTTAATGAAAGATAGTGGACCCTAGATGTTTAACCGGTTTCATAATATAAAAATTAAATTTTGTTAATTCATAAAATTAATAGAATGTACTCTCATCTGCCGTCATTTATAACTTTCTTCTTGTGCAAGTTGTAATGGATTTAATGAAATCATTGGACATTTTCGCTTCGAGAAAACTTGGGGTGATGATGTTAGCGAAGCGACATGAAACAATGTTTTTAGAGTTTCCGTACAGTGAAGTTATTATTTTTCTAGCTTTACTAGGGTCATATTCCACACATATGAAATGTTCGGCCTGCATTCTTGGTGTTCAAGATTTTAGGATATGTCACAATTTCCAAACCGTTTTTAATCATATTGATTCTTATGGCTTTGATTTTTTTCTACACAACTTCATTCAGTTGTCGATGTTTAAATGATGTAATGCTGTTTAAATAAATCTGAGTAAATGTTCAGTAATAACGTTTAGAAGATGAAAAGTTTCGTTATGCCACCCATTTCTACTAGTTTTGTAATTTTAAACTTAAACATTGTGTTTCATTCACTTGCTGCACTTATATAACTATCATAGTAAATATAAACAATTAGCAAGTTCTTTTTAGGTTAAAGGTGTCTACCGGCACTTCTATTGGTTCATTTGGAACATCCGTACAATTTGATGATCCCAAAATAGTCCTGCCTCGGTTAATCCGATTGATCAAGGTTCTACAGTGAAACCTGTGAGAATATGCCGTTCTTAGTAAATCATTGTTTTTTTTTAGTCCAAATAGCTTCGTCAACTTCGAACGGCCGACCTCTAATCTGTGCATTTCATCGGCTTGGTATTGTATGGGGAGAGGAATAATGTTATATTTCTTATTAATAAATAGAAATAATTAGTTGGATGAGGTTAAGTTACTAGTTGATATCATTTGTAATTTAACTTAATTTCAATATTTACCTATGTATATTTGTACCCGAAGGTCTTCTTGGATGTGTACAAGTAAACTGATGTATGAATTACGGTGCTGTAGTATACGTGCTTTGTTTCATTCACGTTAGTGAATAATATTCAAATTTAGGTTTAACAAATTGCTTGGAGATTCTGCGTAGCCAGCGCTAGCACCTGTGTAAGGAATCAATGTTTATCGGACCCTCTATGCAGACGCATGGTATCTCTGCACTCACGGAATCGCCTCCTAAGGAAGGGAGACACGACGCCTCGTTCTCTATGCAACACGTTGCAACACGAAAGGGAATAACCCCTAAACGGCAAGCGGGTTCCCTGGCATTGGCAGCCTAGCGATTTTTAATTCTAAGCTAATACCATTTCTGATGAAATTATTTCTTTTAATCAAGTGTTATGAAAGGTAATAGTTCTTTACGTGAATTTCAAAGGGAAATAAGCGGAATGTACGAGACGTAGTGAATAGTCAAACAGCCGTGTCCTCTAAGACTAGTGGAGATCTTGTGGCATACATTTTTCATTATTAAAGTTATGATTTTACAAAATGTTTAATATTATGTTGGGTGTTTTATGTTAATTATTACTTTGAATAATTATAGTTGATATTCTGTGACAAAGTGTACCCTATGACTGGATTTGTCAGTGGTCGTACAACAGAATTCACCAGCTGATTATTTACACACAAAAGGGGAATTTAGAAGCCATTAAATATGCCACAAAATTATATTTGAATTGAATTGAATTGAATTAATGCCTTATTTTACGTGGCGAGACTCAGGCCATTAGGCCTGCTCTTCCGTCTGACCACGTAAATTTCGCTACGCTCCTTTCACCAACTAGCAGAGGAAGGAGGTATTTCTTGGGCGAGAAACAGGCGATTTGAATTTAGCTCAGAGGCGTCATTTAGGCTTGAGGATCTTTTACATGCAAGTAAATCTACTAACATGGGACAGCCGGCTTTACTTCCCCTCCGAAGGAAGGCGTACGAAGGATTTTTTCGCCCTGAAAAATCCACGGCTTCGATCGGGTTTGAACCCGCAGAATATTGTCATACCATATACCATATCATATACCATAAGACATTTTAGAGGTTGCAGATGCCGCAAGATATACAGCGATACCTTGCAATTTTGAATCTACCTATAAGTAAAGTTTTACTTTCTCGCTACCGCTTACGCAGTAGAGAGAAAGTTATGTAATGCTGTGCGAAAAAAACGGATACTTTTCGTCAGAAATTTTTTTGAAAATTACACAATATAATTTATTTGAAAGATCTCTCACACCGCTAATATGCACATTTCCAGCAATATGTAAACATTACTGTATATGAGGGTTAAAATACTTCAAAAAATGGCTGCAAATGTTTCAATGAAAATTGCCATTTATAACGAGGTTTCACTGTTTTTCATTATTCTTAAAATAATATTTCCGTTCTACTGTTAGGAAATAAAAAATTTAAAAACTTCAACAAAAAACGTATTTTGAGATTTGATAGATGGGAGCAAGCTCGTATAGCTAGCCGAGACCAAAGGAAATAGAAAAATAATACGGGTAAATTTGTGCCATTTTGTAGCACCACGTAGTTCATTCAGTTGTAAGGTGACCGTTATGATGGTTCCGTTTCACGTAACGTTCAGTTTTCTTTCGACGATTCTAGTCAAATGAAATTCGATTATTTGGCACTCTTTTGTTTGTAAATTACTTTGTTATATATTCACGATCACTCATCTTTTATCTCAATTTAAACGCAAGAACTATTGTTCGCAGATCTATCAAGAACACAATCCTGAATTTATGTTCACTGTGTATAAAATTACACTTTATATGACAACACCCTTCCACATTCCTAGTATTCTTCAATGTTAGAACCTTTGCAAGGATAGCACTGTTGTCACCGTTTGTAGGCGTCTCAGTATTTTTTTCTGGAATCTAGCGAAGCACCTACGTCGCGGCCCTTAGGACATCTTCCGGGGTCGTATCGATGTCCCTTCAACGCATTTTACATCCTTCCAAATAGCTAGACGTTTCACGGGGCCGAGAAAGCGCGACTCTGTTTTTTTCTGATAAAAATATCCTGAGGATGAGCGACTAGTGCTACGAAGCGTTGTCGTAGGCATAATCCACGAAGTCACGATCAGTGGAAGGTGCAGGACGCCTATTCTAAATGCCCAACTCTCCTGCAATTATACGAACCCGATTAGTGTTCACAAAGAAACATTGCCCTCCGTAATCGTCCTTTAAGGAGATCTGGACAGTTCTTCATCGAAAATGACTTCTTGACCGTCTTTGAGGTAGTTAAACATCGGTTATCTGCACAAAGAATCACTACCGTATTCTGATTGGATCATGCCGATCGTCTGGATATCGGACTAGCTCATGTTAGTGAAAAACTCGTGCTCCGATGGTTGCTTCATTATTGCGTAGCGTAAGGAAAGTTAATAGTTTGGGATTAATATTTTATATACGAAAAGGAAACCCTTCCGTATACTCAGCGCCGGCCTAAGCAACCAAAAGGGAAGTGTTTATAGAGAAGGGGCTCGAGGAGCTATGTGAGAGAAGGTCACTATTTCATTTCGCGCAATGGCCTGTGCTTCAGAAGCAAAAGAAGAGGATCACAAACATCCGACGGTAATAGAGACATTGAAGAGCAAACTAAATAGAACGATAGGTGCTACATAATGGCACAGACTTTTCCGTTTTAATTTTCTATTTCCTTTGGACTCGTCTCGCTATTCTGACTTGCCCCATCCTCTTGCCAGCTGCCATCTATCGCCGTCCAAAGAAAATTTTTTTGAAATTTTCTTAAAGTTTCGGTTTCCTAATTGTAGAGCGAAAATGTTATTTTACGATTATTAAAAAACAGTAAAACCTCGTCTTAAATGGCAATTTTCTTTGAAAAATGTGTAGTCGTTGAAGAATGCAAAGGGGTAGTCTGTTTACAGAATTATCGCAAAATAGATCCGGAAGATATATCAACGGACTCGAATCCCTAAACCACGCTTTATCCCTAGTCAACGTCAATCCCTAAGCACGTCTTACTACAGACCTTTTCGGAGATAGGAAAGAATCAGACAAGCCTCGCAGTGGACTCCTTTAAGTCTTAAGTGAGCAAATATAAGCAGGTCATTGTTTGTGCAATGATGATTAACTTAGCACAAGTGTCCCGATCTTGGCAAACAGACCTGAATGGCAGGAAAAAAAACGAAAAGAGTTTCGCGTGGCACTTTGCGCAATACTTTACATCGCGCCCCCCCTCCATTAATGAAAATTTCTCAAAAGAGTTTGCGTCAGTACAGTGGACAGGCAGAGACATAATATTTGCAACAAAACTCGTAAATTTCGGGCAAGCTTCTTTGGGGAAAGTCACATTTTCAGACAAAAGAAAATTCTCCGATGTTGGGCGAGACGGTCGACACTTGGTAAGGAGAAAGAAAAAATAGAGCTTGAGCCGCGAAACTTAATTCCCACTGAGAAACACGGCGGTGGTTCGGTGCTCGAATGAGTGCTACTGGTATTGGACACTTACAATTTATAGACAGAATAACCAATCAATTCAAGTAAATTCACTGAATTACTCAACATAAACGTCATTTTGATGTGTTTTTTTTATTTTCCAACAAGTAAAAAAAGTAATTTTTAATATCGTGAAAAATTACATTATAGATTATTTCATTGTTTAATACATTTGTTAACAGAGACGAGTTGTTTGTCCCTCTCGGTAGAACCACGAATTCCTCGCGTGGTCTACCACTCCAAACTATTTCTTATTCTACCAGGATGATGTTTGCCGAGGTTGGGGACCTAGACTCAGCTGCCTAAACCCGCACTCCCTTTCAGTGCAAGAACAGCTTCAGGCCTGCTATGCGGATCCCGCCGAATCGCAGTTAGCCCGCTCGGAAACCTTCCCATTTAAGCCTGGGTTGGGCCCACTCTGCCAGCTCAGACCTACCAGCTTTCCAGGCTTGCACTGGTGACAAATTATGTGGTACTCACAATACGTAGGGACAAGTCCCTCCTTAACTATCCATAAGTATCGGCCGACGAGACCGAGAAGCCTTTCTGATGTCCGCCCGGATCGAGGCCCGGGTGGCTTGAGGCTCTCAACCAGTCTCCTCACTGCCTCCACCTTGAAGCTAACAACATGAGTACCGCCGGAATCTGGGGAGGAGGTACAAGCTCCCCGGACAGGGGGGTTCATGATCCTCGTCGGACATTTGTAAGTGGTATCGGGAGCAAGTCCCTCGTCCAATCCTCCCCAAAGGTCAATGGCGAACCACCTTCTCACGGTCTCCACCTTGAAGCTAACGACGTGAGTACCGCCGGAATCTAGGAAGGAGGTTCATGCTTCCCGAACAGGAAGGTTCATGCTCCCAGACGGACTTTTATATGTGGTATCGGGAACAAGTCCCTTGTCCAATTATCTCCAAATGTCAGTGGAAAAACCACCTTCTCACGATCTTCACCTTGAAGCTAACGACCTGAGTACCGCCGAGTAACTCGGGTCCGAGTGGGCGTTACCTAAGAGCCTCAGGCCTTGCAACCGTCTGACTTCTCCTGCAGTGTGTCGGTGGTGCCTAGGGAAGAGGGGAAGCGTCATTTCCCTCGTTGCCATCTGGGCGCCACCCGCGCCGCCACCTTGCACCCCACTGACGTGATCTGGCGCCTGGCCCGCCCCGTGGCAAACCCAGCGACACTCCGGTGCCAATTGTGCAAGAACCGGTGGTACATAACGCCGTGAACGCTGGAATTGGAAGCTTCTTCAGTAAACCCTCGTTAACACGAACTCGCTTAACGTGAATTTCGCCTTAACACGAACAAAACTTGGGTCCCGGCAAGGGATTACAATAATACGGTAATAGATATAATAATTGGATAACACGAATTTTTATAACATGAAATCCTATTATTTTGGTCCCTTGGAATTCGCGTTAATGAGGGTTTACTGTATTACAGTGCGACTATTTTATTAGTGTGCCACTATCATGGAAAATTCTGCTCGGCCGGCGGGAACTCAATTGCCCGGTGCACTGAACTCCCCTGGGAAAGCTGCTCAAGATCTCGCCCTGCAAAATGCATGCTCCCCAGTCTGGCTGAATAGTCGATTTGTGACGGCTCGCTCGAAGTACTCTCCTAAAAGAATGGGTGAAAACCAGAACGGTATAAATGACATTTTATAAATTTTGAGAAAAAAACTGTATATTAAGTCTATATTTCAATAGTAAAGTATTTTCGTGAGTTTAATGAACAATTGAAATGCCACAGTTTTATTGATGAAACATAACCCCCCGACTTTACAGTAATATCGACATAAATAAACATATTTTTCTGAATTTTAAAATGTCGTTTATACCGTTCTGATTTTCACCTATTCATATAAAAAGTGTGTCTGACACATAACGCAAATGTGTCAAACCGTTATGCGAGTCGTATCCTGGAGTATTTCTTCCAGATATTGACAAATGAAGCGCGTAATTACGGTCGTTTTCAACAGAACTTTGCAAGCACACACTACTTCAGTTTCCTTAAGAGTTTATATACCGTTTAAGGAGACAGAACTATCACACGTAGTTTGTGGCGTGCACGCTCTCCTGATCTGACTTCGTGCGATTTCTTTCTTTGGGAATTCCTGAAAGATCGCGGCAAATCACCACACGGAAGAATTACGATATATATATACAAGAACAGATCTCTGCAATACCACAGAACATTTTTTTCTTAATTTATTCCGTCTATATCGATCGGAACGCGTATCCAAACTCCGTTAGGAGCGTTGAACGCACTGGAGTAATCCTCGGTTAATAAGCGCCCTCTAGGGGCCGTTGTATTGTCATTTTCATTCTTCATCGAATGAATCGAAACTAGTGTAGATGTCAATAATGCACCAGAGCCAATGGTGCAAGTAGTTTCAACATGCACTATAACGTGAGTACAATTTAAACTTTCCACTAGCGAAAAGCCATCTTTCCTCCATGGCAGTTCTACCAGCCGCCCTGTCTGGGATTCCCAGGCATTCGTGTCCTTGTTCGCCGAGGACAAATCGCCACGCGAATGGCACATTTATAAAATGGTTGCACTGTTGTTTTCAAGCCGCAAAAAATATTTTATCGCTCTGGGATTCGCACTCAAGTTGTTTAACACAAGTTCAGTAAGATATTACTGTAGCCACTACATCGAAATTCTAAATCAGCATATTCCCGATGATCTAAAAAGGAAGTTGTGTCTTTGCCTTTTTCAAAATCATGCGTTTTAATGAAAATCGGACAAGTTCAAGTAAAAAAAACAAATAGAAAGAGGTTTGAGATTTGAGAAAAAAATGTTAACAAAATTTTTAAAAGTTATCACTATTTTACACAAAATTACGCAAAACAACTTGTATTTTCAAAAAATTTACATAACATTCTTCAAAAATCAGTTTTGAAGACCAGTTTTCATTTAAAAAATGTTAAGACATCCAAAAATTTTAAACCTTTGCAATTTTCGAAATCCGAACAGGAGAGCGTGCAGGCAACAAACTACGTGTGATAGTTCTGTCTCCATAAACGGCATGTAAACTCTTAAGGAAACTGAAGTAGTGTGTGCGATTGCAAAGTCCCGTTGAAAATGATCGTAATTACGCGCTTCATTTGTCGACATTTGGAAGAAATACTCCAGGATACGACTCACAAAACGGTTTGACACATTTTACAGACAAAAACACTTTAGAGAATTTGTCGACAATAGGACCTGCTCCAATTTTAGGTTTGCTTTATCCCATAAAAAATAAACAATTTTAAAGCCTTTTTAAGAACATTTTGAAGATATTTTTATTTCTTGTAAAGTACCCACAGATTCCTTTGAAATTCTCAGGGTGTCGAGTGCAGCCACATCGACCGGGGAATATCAATTTTGGAGAAATATCTTCCAACGGTTTAGTGTTGCCCACAGACGGACCGAAGTAAATTTTGCTGAAAAACACTTTTTCGGTACCAAGAGCCCACATACCGGGAGAGGTAGCTCAGGGCATCAACTGATGCCATTGCAATCCCTCTGACCGAGAGGTCCTAGGTTCGAGTCCCGACGGTGACAGGATGTCAACACTATGTCGAGTTCAGTCACTATCTGGAGGATAATTCTAACGGCCGGCTTCTCTGATCAGTAGTTCTCCGTGGTTTCACCGATCAACACTAGGCGAATGCTGGAGCAGTACCCTAACAAACGGGCCACGGACCGAGCGCTATGTTTCCTTCCTCTTTCATGTCTTATCCTCACCCCCTACCCACACTTACACTTACATGTTCCACACTATCACACACGCCGGGAGACCGGTCGGAAGTTCACAGGTTGTCGGGCTGGGGCGGTGTCCCGCTGGTGCCTTTTAGTGGAAAAACCCGCTAGCCGACGGTAGGTTGGCGCCGGATCTCGCCATACGGGGGAAAATCACCGCCACCTCCCGAGCAAAAACACGCACTACACGTACTGGACTAATGACCGTAGTAGTTGATGCGCCTGGAATCACTAACAGTCAATCAAATCAATCAAGGGCCCATATAACGGATTCCGACTACACAACATATGTTCCGGTCCATGCGACCGGAACATATGCACATTGATTTGACCCTAGTACTAGCCTGGAAAGCTAATAGTTCTTAGCTGGCGGTCCAGGGCGGTCCCAACCCAAGCATTGAATGGGGGGGGGTGCCGTGAGGGTAAACTGCGTTCCGGTTGGATCCGGATATGAACCTGGCGGCGTACTTTGTGCGTCGTCGGGGGGTTAGGGTGAAAGCGTAAAACTTATGGACCACCCCGAGAACTTGTGCCCCGTGGTAGAAAAAGATTGGTGTGGAGTAGTAGCCCACGCAAGGTCTATACTCAGCGTATTAGAGGAATTAATTGACTACATCCATTATCAAGAATTATACACTTTTTCGGCATCTGGGTCTCACAACTAGAGTTGATATGTCGAAGAATTGCCTCGTTTGTTGCGTCTGACGACGTGACGCAGAGTACGAGAATTCGTGTACAGCACGTATGCCAAAACGATTGCTAATGGCTCTTGAGTACTGCGAGATTCACAGCATCCGGCTGTGCCTCGTAGAATGCCATCTCTGGAGCAGATTCATACTATTGGAAAACACGTGTCAACAGATGGCTCTGGTAGCCACCTCAGTGAGATGGCGGCAAAATCCGAATTGCACCAAAGCCATTTGAGGGATAATATTCTAGTTGGCTTTGCTTGAACGTGTAAAACGTTTATGTTTACATTTGACAAAATAAATTAACACTTAATAATAACAATACTTAATTACCTCATAAAAATAAATTAGTTTAATAAGTAAAATTTTAAATTTTAGTAGTTATCAACATGCTGCTGTAAAAATTTTTACTGGTGGCACTTAAAATGTTTTTAGTGATTTTAATTGTTTAATGCCATCTTGCAATGGGTTGTAAAGTAATCCCAAACATGTGAATTCATCTAGAGAAATGACACAACTCATACCTGATGAATATGACATGACATCCAGTAAATAAAATTGAGTGTGTCCAGTTGTAATTTCATATGCTTATTTAGATGATATAAATAACAATTGTTTTTATGACTTTTGTGTGGCTGTTTGCTTAGGGTAATCTCTAGAAAGACTAAATAGATTTCAATATGTTTTGTACTGAAAGAAAGTGTTTTCTGACATAAGTTAATTTGTTACTATATTTACGTAATGTCAAAAAAAGTTACAAATTGTGACATACTATGGGGAGAAATGAAATCAATGTGTATTTTCTTGAGTTCTGAAATCCTTGCCTTCTTATACTATATTTATTTGGATTATGAATACAGTTAGGAATGTGAGTTTCTGACAAGTATTGACCAGAAAATATTTGCTCCTTTGTAATAATAACTATTGTACAAGCATTGTGCTGCAGAATTCCCATATTATCCCTTATCATGCTCTATGTGAAAAAATTAACTAACTGAAACCCGTTGAGCTCAAGAAAACACAGATGGAAGTTTCATTTACGGCCGCAGACAAAAACAATACATCTTGCATTTCCCTCACTGCATCAGGAAAATTGGACGATAAACCTGATCAAGATGGGGGTCACCGACCCAGAATCTGAAATACATTACTTGTTACAGGCATATTTAATATTTTCAACATTACACAGTTAAAAGTGAACTAATTCATTAAATACCATTGTCAAAAGAATTATAATTTTTCTTTTTATGGTCAGTATTGTATTTAAGTGTATAGAAAAAGTTAATGCAGAAGAAAAGATTTTACTTAGCACTTAAACTTTAGTACCAATTTTAATAATTTAATGTCATCTGGCAATGTGGCAATAATGCCTCTATTCTACATGCATGTGAATTTTCTGTAGTAAGCTGTTGATACTGATTCAGGAAGAATATGATTCCTAAGTTGTGTGCTATAAAATATAGACATCTATATTGGATGAAAACATGTTCCCATTGTTCAGCAAGTTGATTTTGACAACACTATTGATTTGTATGTTAGTAGTATAGCCTATACACTTAAACATAATAATAAAAACATTCCAAAATAATGTAGGTGGGATAAGCTTATTATTCAAACAATTCTCTTTGGTAATCTAAAAGTCTGGGAGGTATAGGACTGAATTGAAAGACACAAACATTTTGTTACCATCACATCAGTCTATTGACCAATGTTCACTTTCAAGGGAGTAGGGAGTATGCAATTGATTATTAGACATAGGCTCCTTTTATTATTTTCTTTTGAATTTTTATAAGGAAGAATTTTTGTGTTTCATGCCAATCTAGATTTATTCAGATCTTGAAGAAATGCTATACATGTGACCTTCAAAACAAAAAAAGAGTAATATTTGCATGAGATTTTATAAATGTTACCCCTCTCTACCTCTTAGAACACAATTTACATGCACATTATTTCAATTTTTTGAGAATATTTTGTAAAAGGTGAGAAAATTCATAAGAGAACATTCCATACATGGCGAGGCAGTCCAAAAGCAGAGGCAGATAAGATGAGGACAAACATGGTCGAGGTGGACAGGCCAGAGAGGAGTGAGATAGGGAATGGGGCAGTTCACTAACCCTAGAATTCCTTTTCTTAACAAACAGGGAATTGTGACTAATAAATAACCAGCCAACTCAGGATACACCAACTAGTTATAAATACCTTTTTTAAATGAAAATATCTTTCAATACTTAGGTAAGTCAGTTTTGAATAGCGATATGTAAATAAAATGACAGTAATGGTAGATTTCTCCAAGCTCAAAAAAAAAAAAAAAAGGATTGCAGGAATCATATGTATAGCATTTGCATAACATTTGTTTAGTTTTATCTGCGATCTAAGTCTGGGTACATCATCTTCGTTTGGCGCTACAACCTGATGTGGGTCTTGCCCCGCTAAAGAATACTCCTCCACTCCTTCCTGTCTCTTGCTAAACTATTCCCATTTGAATCACCAGTGTTTTTAGATCCTGAAGTGCATAGTCTTCCGATCTGATTTATGGTCTTCCTTTATGACAAGTTGTTAGAGGCTTCTATTTTATGATTTGCTTAGAACTTCTATTAAGAGTCCATCCTTTATAGATGTCCTATCCACGCTACTCTTTTGGATTTTACATCTCTAAAGATGTTCTCATTTTTTATCAAAACCTCTAATTCTTCATTTGTTTTTCTTCTCCACATTTGTTCAGCTATCTTAGTGGGACCATAAATTTTCCTGAGGATTTTTCTCACAAATATTGCCATCTTTTGTTCTATTACCTTTTGTAGCACCTATGTTTCTGGTTACAATTATAGTATATAGTAGCTGCAATTACGTCTAAGGTACTATAGGATAGTTTCCGTAAAATTTTATCTCTTACCTTCAGTGGGAGTGCATGCAACAAATTGCATGAATGCTAACTGAATTCAAAAGATTTTGAATGTTTAACATAATGAACTTAATTTAGAATCCAAGTTGTTAATAGTTTCATAATAAAAATAAATGTGAACTAAAATACAGTTGCTTGACTCATCCGTCTTCAGGCATAAAAGGTTACTTGAATCAATAGAAATTGAACTTAAAAAAAATAAATAAATAAAATAAATGCTGTGCACCATTGATGCCCATTGAAATGAAAAATGGTGCCCATTGATTTGTCTTACTGAAATTGAGCTGTTGGTCACCTCTGAATTGAAGGTGCTTCAAAAACTTAAACATATTTTTTAGAGTATTCTCTTCTAATGTTTGTTCTGGAAGGATGGAAAAAATACTAATACTAAAATGTGTTGAATGACCCATCGGTTTGAGTTTCTAGCATTCCTGAGATTGATTGCTATCCTAGTCAATAGATCTAGTTTTATTTCTCTCGAACATCACATTTAGTGTACTTTGTCTAATGTTCTTTGCACATTGAACTTTGATGTAATCAACTATTAAGTGTAATTATTACTGTTAAGTAGACTGTGGTGCAAGGTTGCTGAATACACCAAAATCTTATCTTGGCACATATGTGGTTCTGGTAACAAGGCGGAATTATGAACCAATGAACATCATCACAGAGGAATTGAATTCCATATTAGCAAATACAAATTTAACAAGCAATTTTGATGTTAGATTTAGAGTACATTCAATTCATAGTCTTTCTCTTTAGAACCCATCAGGTCTGGAGGTAGCGGTTTTTAAATAAACAAGAAATTTCAAAAAATATTTGTTGAGAATGATGATATTCAAGGGACAACTCGCATATGACACATAAATTGCACTTTATTGCTGAAGAAATAAAAGCATGATTCATGCCAATATTTTTACCATATTTACCCGAATATAAGACAACCTCCTAATTTTGAAGAATTTTCCCGAGAATCTCTTATTTTTAACTAATTCTTACTATTTACGGTCAAAATAAAATAGCTAATTGCCTTCATTCTATAAAATTGTTTTGTAGATGATAAAGTATTTTTGCCTGTGCCATTTTGGTTTTTTACTTCCAAATAATCATGAAGATTTTCTCAAGAGGGTGAAAGATTATTTAAAAACACTGATCCAAACTGACTAGGCTTAATCTGCTAAAGTAAGATGACCCCCTTTTTCTGAAAGGAGATATTTAGAAAAGACCTTATCATATATTCGGGAAAATAAATTCTGTATATAGAGCAAAGTGTGTAACAATTTTGTTTTTAATTTTTACTCAAGAGACTATATATTATGCGAATAAAAACAGGAAATACACAATATTGAAGAAACTAATGTCGAAAACATATCCTCTTAAGTCTGAATATTGTTCATTTTGTCACCAATTTATTCATTAAACTAAGTAAATAACATAACATTTGATACACAATATCACTTGGGACTGAGAGTCATTTTTCGTACTAATGTCCGAAGCAGGTCCCTCTGCTCAGCAGAAAGGAACTTCCACAACTCAGCCTCTAAAGACTGCAATGAGTCAACATCATGGGCCTGGCTTGCCATGACAAGAGACTGCAGCAACAGGAACTCGTCCTCATTCAGATAGCTCACTGAAAAATTAAAAAATACATCTATTAACAGAATATAATAATTAACAAAGAAATAAATGAACATTATGGCCACTATAATTTTAACATTTCGATGGTCCATGTGAATGGGACGGGTTTGCAACTATTAAAACTATGAGACCAGTGGTGAGTATTATTATAAAAGGAACAAGCCAATGCATGAGACCATACGGTCTAGTACTGGAAAAAAAATTAAATCTCTCTACAAGACCATATGGTCTCATGCTAAAAAAAATATCCCTACGAGACCATATGGTATCGCATGACAGCCAAAACGTTAAACTTTTAACATGACTGACTGCATAGTGAAAGTGGTTGCATGATATAATATAACTACTGTACCTGCAATGTTATTTCTTTTATTTTGATCATAAAACCTTTAATTATATACCTGGAATTAATACCAATGAAGAACAGTATCCTGCTCTACAGATAATATGCACATCAGCTCCAATTCTTTGGAGCAGAAATTGATCTCATCAACTCAGAAATGAATATCTTCAAATTTTAGTAATATTTTGGTTTGTGTTGATTCAGATTTCTGAGTTATAATATTTGGTGAAATTGTTAGCATTATTTGTCTTAAATTCTCAACAAAACACATGACTTATGAGCACCTCCATTATGAACTTTTTGTCAAACACTTTTTTTCACTGTCTAATTAAAAGAAGTAGGAATGTGATAACACTTGGGCAAAATAAATTTTGACATACAATAAAAATCACTATAACAGTATTCAAACAGACATGAAACTAAGGGTCTTGCACATTGGTGCTTTGAAACAACTGTCAATCACATACTACTTATTTTAAACTGGACCACAGTGGTTTTATCATAAAACTGTTTGCAGAGACATGTTATCTCTGAACCAAAGTTGTGCGATAAGGAATGAAACATAATTGTGGTTCCATCTACAAAGGGATGTCAAATAAACAAGGGACAAAATAAAATTATATTAATTTAGAAATGAAATTAATTCAGTGGCTCCCCTTAAAAATATACTAAAGCATCAACCCTTTGAATAAATGACTGACTGCACAGGAGATTGGACAATTTTGGGGATCTCAGAAATGGGCTAAAAGCAAACGAGGAGACACAGATATCAATAACTTTACCTGGAACACTACACTCCTCAGCCCAAGCATATTTCTCCAGCACCTGAGCCAAGTCAGGGGGAAGTCTCTGAGCAGAAGGCTGCAGTATGAGAAGCAGTAAAACACGTGTAATCTCACACCTGTAAACACAAGCACATGGTCTTATTCCATGGGAACCACACTCTGTGCAACCACTAGGCATTTGGAAATGGGCCAATTACCTAGGGCTGTGAAGGCTTTAATATGTTTGGAAACAAAATCACTACTACAGTTGCAGTGTTTGGAATTAGTGAAGATGGGAACGCTAAAATGAAAGATAATTTTTACCAAGAAATTAACATTACTGTGGGTAATATTGGTAATTCAAGAGATTAAAATCTTAAAAGTAATGCTAAGATTCTGGTAACAGGAAAGAAGTGAAATGATTAGGACATTTTAGAGAAGGTATAAATAATAATAAATAATGGTCAAAAATTGATAGAAGTTTATGCTTTTGGAAATTTTTAACTGTTCTTACCTACATGACTTCATTGTACACAGAATATACCAAGAAGTCCATTTCAATTTTGAAAAATGATACAAATGCCTAGAAAATCACCCAAATTACCTAGTATTAAACTAACTAGACAATAGCTTAGAATTAAGAAGATTCTACAGATTTAATCCTCTTGATCTCTTAAATGGGTTCGATCATTAAATGCAAGATATATTACAATTTTTGGGTAAAATCATGTGTCTTGTGACATAATATTAATAGAGTATACTATTTATATTTAATACAAAAAAATGAATCCATGAAAAATTGTGAATGCCCAGTTCCTTCACAAGGCATTGCAAAAGATTTGCCTATTCGGATATAACAGATTACAAATAAAAATATATGTAAAAAAAAAACCACATGGTGCACATGGCATCAACATTCTTTAACATTGTTATCTTCAATACTTTACTATATTCTCACACAAAGCAATGTGATTTTTAAGGTTCAAGATATTTTCAAGAAACTTCAGAGGATCCAGTGGAGGATCTGACCATTATTTTGTTAATTCAAGAACATTGATTTTTTTTCTAACAAATCAATTGTTAAAACAAAAAACCTAAAGCTGTTGAAGATGCAACAAATTATTCTGTAAACATTGCAGAATTATTAAAGGATGAAAGTATCATATTTATCTGAGTACAAGGCCAACCCCTAATTTTCATGAGGCCTAATTATGTACTAATGCCTACTATTCAGTCAAAATAACATCTTTAATTGTCTAATCAACTAAAAAAATATTTTATTGATAAGATTACGCATGAGCTATTATTTTATTTTTCTTTAAAATAATAACCAACACAATCTTCATCATTATTTTTGTCACAACCTTCTACACAATTATATGCATCATTGTGTCAGGCACTCCTCCCACACTACGTAGCCTCAAACTAAATATGCAGAAATCTTTCAGATTCAACTTCTATTACAAAAAGCTTACTCAGCTGCAGTCCTCTCCAGCATTAAAAGGATAATAAATTTAAGTTAGTTGGCTGTTTATCTAATATTATCAACAAGTTTAGTTAAAAATAATATTATATAAAAATATGAAGAAATGTATGAGAGCTGATAATAATAACTTATATATATTATTGGCCTATTGAATTTGATAACAAAAAAATTAACAAATTCTTACTTTACGTGCCATTTTCACTTCTGAAAAGATGGGGAACAAGTGAATTTCAATCTTACCAGCACTCAAAATTACCTAGCTCTGTTACTGACATCATTATAAATCAAGTTTAATGAGTATTAAAATTACAACTTTTTTTTTTCTTCAAATATCAGAGGTATTAATACATTAGACCACATATTTACCTATGTAAAATATCACTATAAGTCCCAATGTAAGGTCGACCTCCTAATTCAGCTACAGATACCATTTCATTGAATGTCGAGAGGGCACCATCATAATCTCCTGTGAACATTTAAATTCATTATTTGCTAAGTACTTAAAAAAAAGGACAATTATTGTGAAAGATCAAATACCTACTTCATTTTCCCATGCTTCACTTCTAACAACCAATGAATAAACCAGTTATGATTTTCTTTTTTTATTGCTCTTAAATAAAACTGTTTATATTAATTTCCCATTAAAATTTAAAGAGAAAAACAAACCTTTCATATAATACAATGTCTTTATCATTATATTAATGAAAAACATATTAATAAAAAATAAGGGGTCCTTACATTTAATAGCCTTATTTAAAGGGATGGGGGACAACATAATGAAAGTCCTAGTTACACATCCAAAATATCTTACAATATTCCCCCACAAAACTCATGACTATACAAATTCTGTATATGAAGGGGGGTTCTGAGAACCTTTGAAAGAGCAGGATAAGTGAGAAAACTACAGAAGTGAAACAAATATTATTTATAAATATAAATAAAATAATAAATGAAATAAATGTAATAAAGCTAGTTTTAACTTTGTATAGAAAAATGAATAACAAAAAAGAAAATGATTACTACTTCAAAGATAACTGCAGCTATACCTTTGATTCAAATATTTGAAACAAAACCTGTTCAACAAATCAATACAATACCATTATAAAACTATTATTTTGGGTTTTAAAGGTTTTAAAACTACTGAACTATTCTTATTTAAGAATAATGTATGTGATAAAAATTATGTATTAATACATTTGTAACTGACCTAATTCAATCTTACAAGATGCAAGTAATCCTAAACTGTGTAGCTGTTCCAGTGGACTACATCTTTGGAGTTCAACTGCTTTCTGATACTGAGTTGCAGCTTCTGCTACACGGTTTAAATCTAATCTCAAAGCATTTCCGAGTTCTAATGCTAAGCCTGCGGAGAGCGGACAAGGACTAGCAGCAGATGGTTGTTCAGTTGTTCGATGCTGTTGCCACTTACTGGATGCATGAGAGAAACAATTGATTGCTGCCTAGAAAAATACATGAAATGACATTACTTATCTGGTAATAAGTTGCCTTAAAGTAGGAATATGTGTGTAGCTGATAAAACTAACTTGCAAATGTTCTCCACCAGGACTAGGGCATCCAAGTTTAGCACCTTTTACTTCTGCTTTCATAAATTGGCGACCTGCACGAACAAGGTCCCAAGCTTCTCCTGGAGAATTTCCTAAAGAACCTTCACATCTTGCAGCAGCCATCCAACAAAGGCCGGCATACTGAGGTAACTCATCATTTTCACACCGCACAGCCAATGAACCTAAAGAATTGTTAATCTTAATTACTCTGACAACACTAATACAAGAAAAAAACAATACAATGAATGCTTCTGCTTACCAAATTGATCACTAGCTTCAGTGACATTGGGTTTCCTAAGGAATCTCCTGGAAAATATGATCATTTGAAGAAAACACATGAAAAGATGTCAAACATAACCTTACCGTGTAAAACGTCCCCTTTATTGGAGGAAACGATAACCTTACACAAGTAAAGATTCTTTCTCATTATTAATTAAATATAAATTTAAAAACAAAACTTACTTCTTCAATTTATTCGAGATTGCCCGATATTGCCCCAGAAAATCAACACCGCCTCCATCTCCCATTTTCTCAACTTTTCATAAAAACAGCGTAATTCTTTCAAACGCGCGAATGGTAGAAAACGGCTTGTCTACATTCGCCATAGGAATATTATCACGGTATGTGGTGGATCTTAGTATTTAACGTGTCACTTTTTCACATATGGAATGTCCAACAAACTCCATTTTTGACTGTTAGCGCCACTGGTGATTCAATTTGGCACCTGAACAGTCTATATTTTCAACACTAGAGTGCACAAGAACTGCTGTTGTGCTGTAATGTCTTAAGGCGGTAAACATGAATTTCCCATTAATTCAACAACTTGGACTCGATATATACATCAAACAAGAAGACTATCTTTAGAAGCAGTATTTTGAACATTATAATGAAACAATTCTTACTGACAGCATCGTTCCGTATCCACATTATTTGCTTAGATATTCTTCACTAAAACATTTTTTTTAATATTAAAATTTTATAAGGAAACACACAACGATTATAAACTAAACTAATATGCCACAAAAAATAAAATAATATTATTACCACACATTTCCGATTCTTTACCTATTGAACAGGGTTTGATTATAGAGTAATGATGTACCTCCTTAGTTTATGGTTTATCTTATGCCATGTCTTTTCTTTTATATCTAGTAACTGGCGATGCACGTTCTTCCTCGAATCAGTAACGATTACGTGAAATAAATACGTCAATTTCTATTCACAATAACACAGCTCACAAATAAAAATTGTATAACCATTACTAGTTGTAGCGCATTAGGCGCGAAAATTTAATTCATTTAAAGGCAGTACATTAACTCAAATTCGACAAATAAGTTGACTCAGGTATCATTTTCTCTTTTTCGACTATCATTTTCGAAATAATTTCAAAAGAATTTAATTTTTCATAAAAATGAGACGTTTTACGTTTCTTCAGCCGTAAACAAATATATTTAAATATTTGAGTCTTGAAATTAATTAAGAAATTTGCGAAGATTATTTAGGATATAAGTAATTAAAACAGTAGGAATCAGATATGAAGTGTTTAAGACAAAATAAGAAAAATAAGTTTAAAAAAGTGTTAAAATATAAATACAATACAGGCCTACAGGAGAGAACTTATCAAAGCATGTTAAGGATAATCAAAAAATTAATATAGGTAAATCGAAATAAAAAAGAAACTAGTAGCGCTATAACAGCACACAATTACTCGAATTATTTGTAATGGCTAGGCAATATTATACTACTACATGAACCTGAGAAAGTTTGTCTTATCCAGTATTTTGTTTTCTGCTTAGAGACTGGAACTCAACCCCATCGAGTTAACTCGCCGTGCGCTGTATATATACCGCTACACGAGGCAGTCGCTCTGACGTACACGAAAAAAACGAACAGTTGCATTATACCAGATCCACGATAATGTAACAAGGGAACTTGTTACAATATCATGGATCTGTTATACTGCAACTGTAATATTTTTTTTCGTGTACCCACGTGAGTCGACGCTTAAAATGCTTAACCTGCTCCTACTTTGCTCGGCACCGCCCCGGCCCCCTCTGCTCTGTCGTGCTTGCTAAGATCACCGTAGCCAGTGGCGTAGTGTGGGTGACAGCCGTTCAGGGCGGAGGAAAATATCCCCGCCCTGCTATTTAGGTGCTTCAATTTAAAATATACAGTAATTATAAAGAAATTTGCGGCAAGAATAATCATCATTAATATGTACTGTGGAGGTTACAAATAAGCATATAGGTTGGAGTAAACGTCCTGCAACTGTCAAATATCTTATGAACAACATTTGCGAGCAACATTTGAGAGTTTTACATTATAATAATCACATTTAGTACAAACATTTATACACTTATGCCACTTACATTGATATAACAGGTATAGAACAGTTATGATATATATATATATATATATATATATATATATATATATATATATATATATATATATATATATATATATATAATTGGAATATAAAACAGAAATCGACTTCCAATGAGATCTAGAGCGGAACTGCTACTATTTATATTTTTATTGAAAAACAATATACTTGTTATAGTTAAAAATAAAACTTGTGTCTTTAACTAAAACTTTATTTGTCTACCTTTTTTAAGAGCAAAGTCTTTTGTTGCTCTTTCAATCTCTATAGCATCATGTACCTCTTCCTCAAATAAAAAAGATAACCAGATTAGTTAACCTTTGTTAATCTTAAATAATTTTGATCAAATTCAATTTCTAAAGACTCCTCTCACAGCTGCTATTGTTTGTTGCAATTGTGAGGAATATTTGGAACATTGTTATAATATTGGACGGGGTATCTTCCAGCTTGGATTTCACAATAGATTTTAATAATTCTGGTGGGTCCGCATTAATTAATTTTCGTTGCCTATGGTAGCAATAAAAGTTCACAATTGTAGACGTTTGAGCTTGAAGTCCCGCTCGTCAATTTCGACAGATGCGTAGTCTAGTTTGCATTTAGTATCGTCCGTGGCGTTGGATAAGCATACGTATCCACCAAATTCTGTTGCTGCTGTAAACGCTCACGAGCTTCTACAGATATTCTATCTCACGAAGAAAATAGCTTCCGTCTCAATTCATTTTCACAAGACAATTTGACATTCGTTATCAGAAATGTGCCAATAAAAGTCACTATTCTTTACAAATATATAAACCATTCTCGCTAAATATTAGTCATAAACAATCCAAGCCCAAAACAAAATTCGGGGAATTCCTATAAGTCAGTACAGACGATGTTGCCAGTCACTACAATGAGCAAGATGCCATTATTATACATGCATTTAAAGATGTCACAGAATAAGTAATAAAATATTCCGTGCTCTATTCAATCGTTTCGAATCGTAAGTGCGCCAAATATATGAAATGAAATGTCTCAAATTTTTACAAGATATTATTATTATTATTATTATTATTATTATTATTATTATTATTATTATTATTATTATTATTACTATTATTATTATTTTGTTTCGCGAATGGGCCATCATGGGGCTTCCCACCGGGTCTCAGTCTTCAATATCGGGATAGCTGCACTGTTTCTGTAGGTTCCTTTTTCTATTAGGGGAAATGCTTTTAATACTGATTCTATTTTTATACCACACGGTTTTAGTCCTGGGGGATGGGATATAATTATGTTTCTTCTTCTTCTTCTTCTTCTTCTTCTTCTTCTTCTTCTTCTTCTTCTTCTTCTTCTTCTTCTTCTTGTTTCTTCTTGTTTCTTCTTGTTTCTTCTTCTTTCTTCTTCTTCTTATTTCTTCTTCTTTTTCTTCTTTCTTCTTCTTCTTCTTCTTCTTTCTTCTTTCTTTCTTCTTCTTCTTTCTTCTTTCTTTCTTCTTTCTTCTTCTTTCTTCTTCTTTCTTCTTCTTTCTTCTTCTTCTTCTTCCTCCTTTTCTCCTCTAATACCCTCCCCAGACAATTCCATGTTGCGCAGGCATTGGATCGTTCGTTCAGTCACGGAATCTTGCGAGCAATTGGGCTGCTTGATAAGTTTGATCGCTCCGTCGCCAGGCGGCGTTGGCGTGAGCGCTGCGTGACGCAGCAATTAGCACTCTGCGAGTGACTGTCACCGGCGATATCACTTGCTCTATCGCCCGCCCGCCCGTGCGTGCTGCCGCCGCCGCGCCGCCAGCGATAAGCACCGCCCAGACGAGAGCCGCCATGTCGCTGCTGCAGCTGCTGAGATTTGCGGTCCCGTCGCGCGCGGCGCGGCTCCTGGGTTCGACCCCCGTGTGTGCCGGGCGCGCCGCCAGCACCCGGGTGGACCTCAGCGGGATCCTGCCGCCCATCCCCACGCCCTTCCACGAGGACGAGAGCCTGGCCCTGGACCAGCTGGAGAAGAACTTCCAGGCGTGGGAGAAGATCCCGTTCAGAGGTGCGCAGCGCGGACCCCGCGCAGGGTCCGGGGGGGGGGAGGTGAAGCGCGGGGCGGTGGTGGGGATGGGCCTGCAGCGGGGAGAGAGGGCTTTGCAAGCGGGAAGTGGGGATGGACACGGCGACGAGGTCGGAGCGGAGCGGGGTCGGGGCGGCTGCTGGTACACGTCATGGCTGGCGCTCAGCCAACTACACATATGCTCGGAAAACAGGCTGGAGCGCTACAAGGCCCCACTGCCTTCGACGACACGGAGCGCGACAAAACCTCTTGTGGCAATGCGTGTCGTGTCGGTAACTGTCATTACAAATTATCGTGACAGATTGTCGTATGAGTGAGTGAGTGAGTGGATGGGTGAGTCAGTCAGTCAGTCAGTCAGTCAGTCAGTCAGTCAGTCAGTCAGTCAGTCAGTCAGTCAGTCAGTCAGTCAGTCAGTCAGTCAGTCAGTCAGTCAGTCAGTCAGTCAGTCAGTCACATACTGTCGTTCAGAAATTGTCATGACATACTCGTCAGGGAGATTGTTCTTACAGACTGACGTGCAGTTGTTTAGACTCTGACTTACATTATTAGGATATTCGTGACTGTTGTCACAATGTTGTGAGAATGACTTATGCGGTACTGACTGATACCCATCAATATTCAGAAAAGTAATCAACTCCAAGACCCGATTCAGTTCTTGGCCATCGAAACATTTTGTACTGATCTTTAGAACTCACAATTTCGTACGTGCAGAAATTTAACAAGGTTAAATATTGACAAAATACAATTGCAGTGAAACACAGTTAATCGAATAATTGGCCCTTATCCCTTATCACGCCCCTCGTGATTGAATCAACTCATTACTGTGTGAAGATGGAGAAAGACTATGCGGAACCACTATTGAAATGGTCTTTAGTTTACAAACTTCTATACTTAAAGGGTTGCCGCTTCGCTCTGCACGTCCAAATTCGTAACGAAGATCTGACCTTCGGCCTCTGCGATTAAAATAAAACAATCCCTAGTCTGAATTTTACGAATGAATAGTTTGTTGTCAAACAGTTTGTGAGTGAAAGAATTTATACGATGTTACATGAATTTAAGGCAAAAACTGACTTATAACTTTGTTCACTGGAGTTGTCGAGAAAGCATATATTGTGAAAATGCTGGTGAAATTCCTTAAAAATAATCCTTTATATCAACCAGCAATTTGAACATCTGCTCAAATACTTCATACTACAACTAATATGCATTTCAGGGTTATTCTCACACTTTTTGTCTTTTGTGCACACTATTGCGTTTGGATATTGAACCTGTCCTAAATTATTATACAATACATGAATTTTATATGGGTTTATATGGAATGTGATTTGAATTTATTGTATGCCTGGCAAGGATACATCAGTATCACATCGCGTCAATTCGCATCTGCACTTCACTTTTGTTCTTCGACCCTGCGACGTTGGGTGTTGATTCACGAACAATTAAAGAATAAGGCCCTAAATGTAATTTAATCCCTTTGACCTTGAAATCCGCAATAATTTTCCGCGATGATATCGATATCTATAAAACAAGAAACCCAACACGTAGTTTTGTTTCCTCTGCGCGTGCCTTTTGGCTTTCATGGAATTATTTTCTTTACTGTGGAATATTGAAATTAAAGCTAGCCGGCGAGTGTCGATTGCTAGCAGCCTTTTTTCTCGCCGGTGCAAGGCCTCAGCTCACTGCAGGAAAAGTGTCGAATTACTTCATTTTGTGCCCGGACAGATGTAATTTTTTTGCCGCGTTGTGCACAGGGGTATTAAGTTCCCATCAATGCGGCACTCAGAGCTGTCCTTCTTCAGATGGTCACGTTACAAAGATCTGGCGGAAAAGCAACTAAATTCAGAGAGCGCTGTCACTATTTTCGTAAATGAAAGTTCGCTTGTAATTAAAATAAGTATTTACTTTTCCGTTTATAGATGTTTCAACTTTGTCAGTCTGTATTTGGTCTTTTATTTTAAAGATAAACAATTTAGTAAAACTATTTTACATCAGTATATTATATTTGATACATAACTTTGGAAAACATACATAGTTTCATAAAATCATTACTTTCAAAAACGTTTTTAATGTAATTAGGTATCAAATAATATATTCGCTTGTAACTGTTACAGGTAGTTGTTTAATACCAAGTGACTGGGAATTTGTCTATTGTTCACTTCCTACATAAGCTATATTGCGAATTTTTGAACTTAGCACATGGGCTAATCAACGTTATCACTTTCTTTGACTTCCATATTTACTGTCCAAATTTCTTTGACATTTTGTAGACTCGTAATCGCCGACCAATGCTTTCAACTTTTTTTTGTCCTCTCATATTTGCCGCCGGAGGGCGACACAAGTGCTGTCTTAATCATTATTATCTAATACTCTAATATTACTTTCGTTTAATGAGAGTTTCACAGGGTAACTGAAATATTACGGATACAAAACTGGTAATTGTAAATTTCAGTTGCCCTGTGAAACTCATCAAATAAAATCATTGTAATTTAATTCTTATCATTGTTCATAACCGTTGTAAAGTTTTCACTTTCAGATATTGTAATACGATTCTTCAAGCTTTGAGTGCAATATCCAGCGTGCCCAAAGGAGACTGAATTCCAACCTTATTTTCTTATCCTACGAAAGCATTGGAAAGATTTATTTCTTTATGTGCGGATTTCACTCTAAATTATTGCTTGCTATGATTTGCCCGTCTCTCACTTACTAGAGTGTTTCTTAGAGAACGTATTAGAGTTCACACTGTTTCTAAACCTTGCGGTATCAGGTTGCTATATAAGTTTTATATTATTCCACTTATCAAAGTAAGCTCAGTGATAGTCGTGCCTCTGTTTGAAATTCATCGGACTTTAAGGTAATTACACTACATCATGAAACGCTTGCACGCCTGCAAAGACTTTCCATCGGATATTCCGTATGGAATGGAGTAAAGATAAATCAGTACTTGCGAACGACCAAGTCGGGACGTAAGAGCTCGGCTGAAGTATCGAGATTTGCCATCCGAGACTTTCCGTTCTCACGCGAGATTACGGAGTTATTTCACAGCGTGAAGTACCTTGGCGTATACCACTTTCCAGCGGATTGAGCGGGTACATTTTATCGAAGCTAATTGATTACTCAGTCATGCTATGTGGAGTTTTTTTCCTACTGTAGCAGCAGAGTGTACTGGTTACTACGTTCCCATGATGCAATATCCACGTGACTTTTTTACAATACGCTATGCAAACGATTTCTAATGAAGATCTTTAGAGACAATGCCCTCTCTCGCGTACCTCGAAGCATTATTTGCTTCTGGAGATTGCGAAATTATGGAACCTGGTTGTCAAAAAGTCGTGAAGAAACAGTGGAATCCCTATTATCCGAAACGGACGGGGATAACCACCCACAGAAAAGTTGGCAGTGCTAGGGTAAATACCAATAATATATGAAAACTACTTTATTAATTGCAAATATACATATTTTAATCTATGATTAAGACAGACGAGAAACTCCATCGAACTGTATTTACCGAGAAACTAAATACACGGAGTGATATTTCATTTTTTTTTATGTACTCTGTTTCTCTAGTCATAGATCAAAATATGTAAATTTACAATTGAGGTAATATCTAGAACAAGGGTCTGTACTCCAAAACTGCGTTTTGAGAAAAACGCATTACAAGTGTTCAATCATAGTATTCTACACACTAGTCTATTTAATTGCAAATTACATATTACTTTAATATATTATAATTATTTTTAAACTTAATTTCACTTAGAACGCAACTAAATTCTCCTTAATTTCAAACATGTGGGGTAAAGAAAAAAATGCATTATAGGCCCTTCTAGTGAAGAACGTTTTCTATTTATTATGAAAGTGGTGTAAATTATAAATATTATTAAATTTTAATTTGCGCGTATTTATAAACAGCTCATACAAATCATAATGTGGTTTGTTACCTATTTTTTATCTCACAGTTCATCTTGCGAGCTATCAGATTCGGACTCACTTTTGTCGACATTTCCCGGGGATACTTCTTGAGGAATACACTCTTCAAAAAAGTTTTGTTAAACTTTTTTGCTCTCTTCTTTCAAGTGCCCATGTAAGTCCCGAATATCAGTAACATTGCCGGATTAAGTGGAAATCGAATGACAGATTAAAGTGCAATATTCTGGGGAACTCTCTTCATGTAACGCAATATTGCTTTACCAACCTAACGAATAGTCATAAAAAATCATGCAAATTTGCTTGTATATAGGTCAAAGTGCGCAAAATTCATTTTTACAGTCTCCGGAAAAAGGGAATCGTAGTCTTATGGGCCCCTCTTCTTGCAACCGCCTCAGTTAATAAACTAATTTTCGTAAATTATTAGTATTTATCCTAAACATTGTCAACGTTTCTGTGGGTTCTCATCATTTTCTGTGAATGCTCATGGTATGAGCTCTTGTATTTCTTTTAATTAATTCCCCAGTTCATTATTCAGGAAAAAGCTAGTATTTAATTATTCTCGGCGCATCAGTTGCCGAAGTCGTTAGTACCGTGGCTGCATGCGGAAGTCGGGTCGCATCTAGGAAGGTGGGGAGTGGGGTTTTTCCTTCTAAGCTTGATCGTGAGATTCGGTATGACCTGACCTATAGATATATTTCACGGTTGTTTCCACTTCAGTTATGAGATTATGGATAAATTAGCGTACATAAGTGATTCACCAGGGAATGGGTATGCCTCCCGTATTAAAAACTCAACTGAAAACATGTTTGCCTCCCGAGAGATTCGAACACATCTTTAGTTTCCCCACCCTTCGGCGCACCTGCCCCAAGTCCCCCTTAAACCATCAGGCCGGCTACGTTTACGACTTCATTAGTAAGGGTTATGTAAAATAATTATTATAACGGAAGCTACGTACTTCTTTCAGTGTGCCTATTATCTGCACAATGAAATGGTTTTTATCAAAAAACGCGTAGTTTAGTTTTTACCATTTTCTCAATTTTTAGACACCCAAAACGTTTAATTGTAATGAGACTTTTAGAAGAAAAAAACTTTATCGGTGTGAGAAATTTTGGGTCAAAATTAGAGATCGTATCTGAAAAGATGCTGTTCAATTGTTTCTAAAAAACTACAGTTTTGAGGTCGTTTAAACTCGAAAATCATGAGAAGTAATTTGAATCATTTGTGTTTTCAGTTTAAAAACACTTGTAATCCACATATCTTGTGATAAACTTTAAAAGTCACGTCTGTGTTGTTGTTATTATTGTTATTATTATTATTATTATTATTATTATTATTATTATTATTATTATTATTAGCTTATACATTCCCATGAAAGGCTAAGGCCTCCTGACTTGTCAGAGAAAATTTGTGCCGTGTAGACATACAATATAGCTCATTCGCTGTCAGGCTATACACTTGTGGTTATGTTCAACTTCACTAGTTCACTATTCTTACTACGCTTGTTTATGACATTTACGTGGGTAATAACTACTGTAACTGATCGTACATTGATACCTACAGTTATTCGTTTTGTTTGATGTTAATCACTTATTGTGTTTCACAGCTTCTGACACATTTTTCACCTGTTTAGTTTTACACTATCCACTTCGTTGTTATTCTTTGTCTATTTTTTTTTGTTTTTCAGGAAGAGGAAGACGATCATGTTAGGTTAAGACCTCACGACCAGAGCCAGCCTCGACTGCCTCCCTGAGGCTGTCCGACCATCGTTTGTGTTGCCTTCCAGGATGTCACCAGCCAATTCTTGGTTCCCATATCGTTGTTATGTGTGACCATCATGGGTCGTTGTATCCTACAGTGTGTCCGCCCCCCTTTCCACATCAGTGTTTCAGCGTCTGCTGATGCATATTTTATTTTGGTTTTCCGGTGGGTGCTATTAATTGGTGATTGTCTGGTGGGTGTTATTAATTAAAACCAAATATTTTAATTAAATCGCCACGAGATGTAGAGCGATGCGCTGTGCCTGAAGCAATGTGTTTCTGTGTGTTGTGACGAGTGGTGTTTGGCGCAGGGTACGTGGTGATGGGGTCGAACGGCGAGTTCCCGCTGATGACGGCCGAGGAGCGCGTGGGGCTGGTGCGCCGCGTGCGGCAGCTGGCGGCGCCCGACCGCCTCGTCCTCGCCGGCCCCGCCTGCGAAGGTGAGACCCCCCTCCCCCCACACACCTCATGCACACACACACAGCCCCTCTCATGAACAGTCTATGGACACTTTCCGTGGTTTCTCCGATCAACTCCAGGCGAGTGCCGGAGCAGTACCCTAACAAACGGGCCACGGACCGAGCCCGATCTTTCCTTCCTCTTCCTTTTTCTATCATCATCCCTTACTTACACTCACACTTACGTGCACTACACTACCACATATCAAGGGAGAGCGGTCGAGAGCTTATAGCTTTTCCCGGCTGGGGCGGTGCCCCGCTGGTGGGAGATACCTGGTTGGAAAAACACCGCTAGCTGACGGGAAGGACGGCGCCGTATATCGCCATCCAGCGGGGGAAGATCACCGCCACCTCCCGAGCACAAACATGCACTACACTTTCGGGACTAATGACCTCCATAGTTTACGCGGCCGGAGTCACTAACAACAAACCGGCAATCGATTGATTGATAGTCTGATGATTTCAGGCGCGTCCATGGCGAAGGTAATTGGTCCCGTAAGTATAGTGCATGTTTTCGTCGGGAGGTGGCGGAGATATACCCCCGCTGGATGTGACATGCAGCGCCGATTTAGTGTCGAAAATCGAACCTAGGACCTTCCGCTCAGAGGTTCTGCCGTGACATCACTTCATGCCCTGAGCCACTTTTCTAGATGAAACCTCGATAAGGCGACCCTCTATTTTCGGCCATCCTCAGTTATCGCCCATTGTAAGCAAAGAACTATGATTCTCCTGTTACTAATACTTGGATGTTACTTCGATAAAATGCAATCCTCGCCTACCGCCATTGGCCATGGAATGCAGAAGTTCTCAATGTACTGCAAAAGTGAGAAGGGTTTTCTTCTAGGATTATTTGGACATGTGAAGAATTACTAGTAGTATCCCCGGAAAAATCTGCACGTAGAGGGAAATCTGCAGTTAGAAGGAAATCTGCAGTTAGAAGGAAAATCTGCAGGTAGAGGGAAATGCAGAGGTTGATTCGGAGGGAAATATAGAAATAGTGAAAGAGGGGGAAACAGTCATTTACCGATTTTTCAGTTTATTTATTTTCTTCAGCTCGTTAAACATTTTTATTTTGTATTTTTTTTGTGTTTTACGGTATGTTGTTCCTTACAAATTTCTCGTTACTTTTTTTGCTCTTTATATTTTCATAAAATGTTTATACAATTTTGTATATTTAAGTAATTAAGTAGGTGTTTATCATTATTTCATTGTATAACAGCACATTCTTGTTTATTTCCACTGCGGTGAGTCAAGATTTGAGAGTAGATCTCGGATTTCCTCTAAGCAGAAATGCTAAAAAATCGTTGAGTTTCCTAGCGTATCGAGAATCGTATGTAGCGTTTTACACGGATGACTACAGTTGTTCACCCTGTCCTCTGAAATTTATTACTTCCTCCGGCCGAATTATACTTCTGCTTTTGAGTGGCGACGTTACAAAAATGTATTATTTCCTCTATAACTTATTTTCGTGGAAGGAAAACGTTGAAATCGTAAAGTGTAAAGCACATGGTAAACTACATCTTTCCTGAAGGTTTACGAAGTTATTTTTGAATTGCAAATGTGGGAGTGGCGTTTAAAGTTTCGGAGGAGGTGTGCTACTTTACTTCGTCGACGCTTCACACCTCAGGTACATTTTGGCATCATTCAGTAGCTTTAACCATTTCGGTCAGTCTCGTGTTTTATTTTTATATTTCCTAGGAGATCAGTTCGCCCCTCCCCCCCAAAAAAATTAACATTAGAACACGTTAGAAAAACTTCACGCACGTTTTAGCATTTAAGAAGTATGTGAATGTTGGTGGTTTGGTTTGATTGGTACTGAAAACACCGTTAAAATGTAAATGAGTATATGACAAAGGAGTATTATGAAAATAAAGCTGCAATACCTAGTCTTATTACAATCGCTAAAATGAACTTCGATGTTCCTCATGTGAACTCTGTTTTACAAATCAACAACATTTTAATAAAATAAGCACTCATCTTTTTGAAAATTAGTTTTGAGATAATTTTATGACACATTTATATCATTATCGATGCTATTGGTGATGTAATATCGACCAAATCAATCGAATGTCATGGATTACTCATGACTTTGAGAATATCGAAAACAAATTGTTGAAGAAAGTGAATTCACCGTTCTATTTCACTACTTTGTTAAAGATGGGAAGAACTATTTGATACCTTCGAAAGTACGAAATATACGGTTTTGCAGAGGATCCTATAAGCGACATAACACTTCAAACAGCAAAATTGTAAATTCTTGTAGAATTACACACTATTTGTTGATGGTTATTAATAGACGAATTCCCTACAAATGCACTACAATGGGATGGTATGAATGAGGAATTTGAAAATATTTTTTTCGCGTACAGGCCACCTCGGACCACGCGTGCATTCTGCTTGAGCAGATGCAAGTACCTTTATCTGGGGAGGGGGCAGCATTTTAGCTGAATAACAATTTTTATCCTCCAAAGTTGTAAGCCCTGTACATTTGTTTATCTGTAGAGATCCTCTTTTTAACATGCGATTCCACCAAGTTAGAAAACGGCGGTTTTTTGACTGAAACTGACACGTTTCTTTTCCCAGCGCTAGTTCCGCTGAGACCTTCGTGGCTTGCCACGGTGCTACAGAGCCCCCACTTTCACCAGTAGATCTTGACATCACTGCTCTAAACGTTAGCTCATGCTGTGGCGACCGCAGGACCAGGCGGCCGCCAGAGCCCCCACTTGCACCAGTAGACCTTGACATCACTGCTTTAAACGTTGGGCCATGCTGTGGCGACCGCAGGACCAGGCGGCCGCCAGAGCCCTCACTTGCACCAGTAAACCTTGACATCACTGCTTTAAACGTTGGCCCATGCTGTGGCGACCGCAGGACCAGGCGGCCGCAGAGCCCACACTTGCACCAGTAGACCTTGACATCACTGCTTTAAACGTTGGCCCATGCTGTGGCGACCGCAGGGCCAGGCGGCCGCCAGAGCCCTCACTTGCACCAGTAGACCTTGACATCACTGCTTTAAACATTGGCCCATGCTGTGGCGACCGCCGGGCCAGGCGGCCGCCAGAGCCCCCACTTGCACCAGTAGGCCTTGACATCACTGCTTTAAACATTGGCCCATGCTGTGGCGACCGCAGGGCCAGGCGGCCGCCAGAGCCCCCACTTGCACCAGTAGACCTTGACATCACTGCTTTAAACGTTGGGCCATGCTGTGGCGACCGCCGGGCCAGGCGGCCGCCAGAGCCCCCACTTGCACCAGTAGGCCTTGACATCACTGCTTTAAACATTGGCCCATGCTGTGGCGACCGCAGGGCCAGGCGGCCGCCAGAGCCCCCACTTGCACCAGTAGACCTTGACATCACTGCTTTAAACGTTGGGCCATGCTGTGGCGACCGCCGGGCCAGGCGGCCGCCAGAGCCCCCACTTGCACCAGTAGGCCTTGACATCACTGCTTTAAACATTGGCCCATGCTGTGGCGACCGCAGGGCCAGGCGGCCGCCAGAGCCCCCACTTGCACCAGTAGACCTTGACATCACTGCTTTAAACGTTGGGCCATGCTGTGGCGACCGCAGGACCAGGCGGCCGCCAGAGCCCTCACTTGCACCAGTAAACCTTGACATCACTGCTTTAAACGTTGGCCCATGCTGTGGCGACCGCAGGACCAGGCGGCCGCAGAGCCCACACTTGCACCAGTAGACCTTCACATCATTGCTTTAAGCGTTAGCCCATGCTGTGGCGACCGCAGGACCAGGCGGCCGCCAGAGCCCTCACTTGCACCAGTAGACCTTGACATCACTGCTTTAAACGTTGGCCCATGCTGTGGCGACCGCCGGGCCAGGCGGCCGCCAGAGCCCCCACTTGCACCAGTAGGCCTTGACATCACTGCTTTAAACATTGGCCCATGCTGTGGCGACCGCAGGGCCAGGCGGCCGCCAGAGCCCTCACTTGCACCAGTAGACCTTGTCATCACTGCTTTAAACGTTAGCCCATGCTGTGGCGACCGCAGGGCCAGGCGGCCGCCAGAGCCCTCACTTGCACCAGTAGGCCTTGACATCACTGCTTTAAACGTTGGGCCATGCTGTGGCGACCGCAGGGCCAGGCGGCCGCCAGAGCCCCCACTTGCACCAGTAGACCTTGACATCACTGCTTTAAACGTTGGGCCATGCTGTGGCGACCGCAGGGCCAGGCGGCCGCCAGAGCCCCCACTTGCACCAGTAGACCTTGACATCACTGCTTTAAACGTTGGCCCATGCTGTGGCGACCGCCGGGCCAGGCGGCCGCCAGAGCCCCCACTTGCACCAGTAGGCCTTGACATCACTGCTTTAAACATTGGCCCATGCTGTGGCGACCGCAGGGCCAGGCGGCCGCCAGAGCCCCCACTTGCACCAGTAGACCTTGACATCACTGCTTTAAACGTTGGGCCATGCTGTGGCGACCGCCGGGCCAGGCGGCCGCCAGAGCCCCCACTTGCACCAGTAGGCCTTGACATCACTGCTTTAAACATTGGCCCATGCTGTGGCGACCGCAGGGCCAGGCGGCCGCCAGAGCCCCCACTTGCACCAGTAGACCTTGACATCACTGCTTTAAACGTTGGGCCATGCTGTGGCGACCGCAGGACCAGGCGGCCGCCAGAGCCCTCACTTGCACCAGTAAACCTTGACATCACTGCTTTAAACGTTGGCCCATGCTGTGGCGACCGCAGGACCAGGCGGCCGCAGAGCCCACACTTGCACCAGTAGACCTTCACATCATTGCTTTAAGCGTTAGCCCATGCTGTGGCGACCGCAGGACCAGGCGGCCGCCAGAGCCCTCACTTGCACCAGTAGACCTTGACATCACTGCTTTAAACGTTGGCCCATGCTGTGGCGACCGCCGGGCCAGGCGGCCGCCAGAGCCCCCACTTGCACCAGTAGGCCTTGACATCACTGCTTTAAACATTGGCCCATGCTGTGGCGACCGCAGGGCCAGGCGGCCGCCAGAGCCCTCACTTGCACCAGTAGACCTTGTCATCACTGCTTTAAACGTTAGCCCATGCTGTGGCGACCGCAGGGCCAGGCGGCCGCCAGAGCCCTCACTTGCACCAGTAGACCTTGACATCACTGCTTTAAACATTGGCCCATGCTGTGGCGACCGCAGGGCCAGGCGGCCGCCAGAGCCCCCACTTGCACCAGTAGGCCTTGACATCACTGCTTTAAACATTGGCCCATGCTGTGGCGACCGCAGGGCCAGGCGGCCGCCAGAGCCCCCACTTGCACCAGTAGACCTTGACATCACTGCTTTAAACGTTGGGCCATGCTGTGGCGACCGCAGGACCAGGCGGCCGCCAGAGCCCTCACTTGCACCAGTAAACCTTGACATCACTGCTTTAAACGTTGGCCCATGCTGTGGCGACCGCAGGACCAGGCGGCCGCAGAGCCCACACTTGCACCAGTAGACCTTCACATCATTGCTTTAAGCGTTAGCCCATGCTGTGGCGACCGCAGGACCAGGCGGCCGCCAGAGCCCTCACTTGCACCAGTAGACCTTGACATCACTGCTTTAAACGTTGGCCCATGCTGTGGCGACCGCCGGGCCAGGCGGCCGCCAGAGCCCCCACTTGCACCAGTAGGCCTTGACATCACTGCTTTAAACATTGGCCCATGCTGTGGCGACCGCAGGGCCAGGCGGCCGCCAGAGCCCTCACTTGCACCAGTAGACCTTGTCATCACTGCTTTAAACGTTAGCCCATGCTGTGGCGACCGCAGGGCCAGGCGGCCGCCAGAGCCCTCACTTGCACCAGTAGACCTTGACATCACTGCTTTAAACGTTGGCCCATGCTGTGGCGACCGCAGGACCAGGCGGCCGCCAGAGCCCCCACTTGCACCAGTAGACCTTGACATCACTGCTTTAAACGTGGGCCCATGCTGTGGCGACCGCAGGGCCAGGCGGCCGCCAGAGCCCTCACTTGCACCAGTAGACCTTGACATCACTGCTTTAAACGTTGGCCCATGCTGTGGCGACCGCCGGGCCAGGCGGCCGCCAGAGCCCCCACTTGCACCAGTAGACCTTGACATCACTGCTTTAAACGTGGGCCCATGCTGTGGCGACCTCGGGTGCCGGGGCCGGGCGGCTGCCCCCGGCGCGGTGCTGTATCGCTTTGTTGCAGGGACGGCGGCCACGTTGGAGCTGTGCCATGCAATGGCGGAGGCGGGCGCCGACGCCGTGATGGTGATCAACCCCAGCTACTACAAGGCCAGCATGACGGTACGTCTCTCACATTACATTACTTTACAATTTTATTTTTATTTACTTTGCTAATAACTTTTTAAAAAGATTTTTCTTTACTTTATTTTCATATTTCTTTATTGATTTCTTCTTTCTGTATTTTCGATTTTTCCTTGTTTCCTTCTTCTTTTGTTTCTCTCCTCCTTTATTTATTTATTCGTTTATATCCGTGTTTAATCCTTCTTGAGCTCATTATAATTGATTTTTGTAAATTTCTGTGAGTTCGGGTGAAAATATTCCAGTTGTTTACACTATTTAAGTAGAAATACAAATACGACGTTTATTGTATGTAGTGATGCCGGTGGTGCAGGAAACGTGTTACAAGGCTCACTAAAATATTATAGCCAAATGTCAAAATAGTTTAGCCAAATTCCGGAGAGCCCAGTAGCGGCTAAAAATATTTTAGTTTCTCCGAATGAGAAGGAAGATGGTGATTGATAGGCATAAAGTAACAATAAAAATTGCTGTCATGAAGGTTGAATCAAAATCAAAACTTTGGCAGTATAAAGAATTGTTATCGAATTTTTATAGAAACTCAAGAAAATCCGCCCAAATATTATTCTCTTCTTTCTTTTCTCTCTTCCTCTTTCCTTTCTGTCTTCTTTTCTTTCTTTCCTTTCGAAAAGTATAGATAACCTCATAAATCTTCCTCCAAGCCCTCTTTCCACCCGTTCGTATTAAACGTTGACTATGAATTCCCCTAAAATTTTAACTTTCGATCAGAAACCTTTATTATTATTATTATTATTATTATTATTATTATTATTATTATTATTATTATTATTATTATTATTATTATTATTATTATTATTATTATTATTATTATTATTATTATTTTATTTTTTTTATTTTTATTATTATTATTATTATTATTATTATTTTATTATTATAATTTATTTTTTATTTTTTCTACATTCACGTCTAAAGACGTTAGCTGTCGGTTACATATGAAATCTACTCCATTGTGTTACAAGCTTTCTAAGAAGCAGATCAAGTGGCTATGGGTGCCTTTACAATATTTTGAGCAATGTATGAGCCGTTTCCAATTACGAGTTAACTTGTACTCTTCAGTCTTGATTTACATAGGTGTTTTGACACTTTCTTGAAAATTAGTGTTGAAAATAAATCACTATTTTGCCTCTGTAGCCCTTTCCCCAAAGTTGAATTCACACCATCCTATTGTAATGGAAATGAAATTAGACTGCAATCGGTCCAAATATGTCCATGAGTTTGTGCAGATTTAAACAGAGACCATCACAGACAATTACAGTCAGGAAGGACGATATGGCAATAGGAAGGATTACACAACAGTGATTTATAATTGGAAACGGTGATAATTAGCATGTACTTTGAGTTCTAATTTAGCACGTATGACTTTGATAAGCTGGATGTGATTAATTCTGTGGCTCGGGTGGTCATTAATTGGCTCAAATTAGTTTGATCAATTGCTTAATCGTTCGCACGAGAGGTTTCAAATGAATAATTGTTAGTTTCTGTATCGGTGTAAGTATATCATGGGAAGCCATTTATATAAAGTGCGACATAGTTCAATCAGACGCATAATTGATGAGATTTTAGGAAACGCTAGAAGATGCATAAATATGTTAAGTTCATTTATAAATAAAAGCATATCTCTGGGGCATATTTTGAAATGTGTATGATATAATTCGAGAAATGAGACAGACAACACAATTATAGCTTGATTGTAACATATACCAACTTAAATAAACAGAAAGCGTTTACAGTCATAAATCGACAAACACCAGTAAAATACGGGGGTGTCCATTTTAATTGTGATATCGAAATACTTCGAGAACAAATCCACGGAAACAATCTGAAACTGTCTGAAATAAAATATAACTTTGTACGAGTTAATTGAGAGACGAATAAGCTTGGGGAGAAACCTGACTCGAAGTATAAACTCTGTCTTATGGAACAAAACCATCACTAACACTACTAAAAGACGTCTTTACTCCTCGCTAGTTAAGAGTGTTACAACATACGGTTCAGAAGTTTGGGAGATTGATAAAAGAACAAAAGGGAAGCTGCTGGCCCTTGAAATGGACTACTGGCGTAGAAGTTGCTGTTATAGCAGACGTCACAGAATCAGGAACGACGACATTAGAAAGAAAATGGATGTAAAGAAATCTATACTTGACGAAATAGAGAAAAAACAAATCGTCTGGTACGGTCATGTTATGCGAATGACAGACGAAAGATGGCCAAAACGAGTCCTGAAATGGGTGCCGACAGAAAGGCAGAAGAGAGGAAGACCCAGACTTGCATGGCAGCAGGGAGTGCAAGAGGCTATGACGGCAAGAGAAATGCCAGATGATCTATGGTCCAATAGAGAGGCATGGAGACTGAGAGCGGAGAAACGGTGACAGCTGTAGAGCAACTCCGTACTATATATATAGGAGTTAAGCAATCTATATTATTTATTTCCGATGCACACAGAGATAGAAAGAAAATTATGCAGCTTCTGGCCATGTGAGTAGTGTATATACTTGTTAAATGCTCAGAAACTCGGAACAAATCTAAATACAGTAAAACAGATTTGATGCTGACTGATTTTTGATTGATTGACTGATTAGTGATTCCGGGTTCGTCAACTGCTAAGGTCTTTAATTCGTAAGTGTAGCCAAGTGTTTTTTTTCTCGAGAGGTGGCGGTAATATTCCCCCGCTGAGTTTCGGCGTCTGTTAACGGGTTTTTCCCAACCAGGTTTTTCCCAACCTCCCACCCGCGAGGCACCACTTCAGCCGGGACAACCTCTAAGCTCCCGGCATTTATGCTATGGTACTGCGAGGAAGTGGTGAGTAGAACAAGGAACAAGAAGGAAAGACAGTGCGCCGACCGTGACCTGTTTGTTAGTGCACTGCTCCGGCATTTACCCGGTATTGGTCGAAGAAACCACGGAAAACTACAATGCTGCCGGCTGCTAGAATTATCCTCCGGACAGCGGCTGAATTCGACCTAGCTCGAACCTAAGACCTCCAGGTCAGCGCTGCAGTCACAACAGTTGAGCCACCTCTCCCGGTGAGGTTGACTGAGAAGTGCAAATATTTCATTGTGTTTTCCCACATATTCTCGTGCTGCCGTTATGATAGAGCACTTTTTATATTACAGGTTCGTAAAGAACTGCTCTCTCTCTCTCTCTCTCTCTCTCTCTCTCTCTCTATATATATATATATATATATATATATATATATATATATATATATATATTGATTTTTAAGTAGTAAATATTAAATTAAAGAGTAAATTGTGCGTAAATAACGCACAAATGCATTTTAGAAGCAAGGTGTTATCAAAGCAATATACGCTTCAAAATGCCTAGCGTGCAAGCAGAAAAATTAGAAATCTGTTTTCTCCTTGTATATCTCGTTTTCTCTCTCTTTCTGCCTCTCTCTCTCCCTCTCTCTCTTTCTCTCTCTCTCTCACACACACACTCTCTATCTCTCACACTCTATCTGATTGATTTCTTTCTCTTTGATTTCTCTCGCTTGTTCTCTCTCTTTCCATCTATCTCCATTTCTTAGCAGTGTTCTTTAATTTATAATTCCTGCCCTGAATCTACCGACAACTTTTGATCGTTTCGCCTTTAATGAAATTACCTTCAATTTATAAACGGTTTCTCTACTGTTAGAACTGCTTTCAAACAATAATATCGTATGAATGTTCGATGATTTGGGAATGAAAATATGAGAAAAGGCTTTAAATAGACTCGTATCTGCGATTGTGAGCGTTAGCCCCCCTCTCATTTTGCTGAGTATTGGAAGATCGAGCTGCCAAGTACGACTAGCTAGAATGTTTTTCTTCTTTCACTCTCTATCATTCTGTTCCCCCCTCTCTCTCTCTTGTCTTGACTGTAATCTTCTTACTAGCATTCATTAATTTATCTTTATCTCACGTACTTATTCTCTCACTTTCTTGTCAATTCGTTTTCTCGTATTCTTATCTCTGTATTTGTTTGACAAAATTTCTGTAAATATTCTTTGATTGATAAACTCAATCATTCGAAATATTTTCCAGCGATGATAAATATCCTACCAAGGGCTAAGATTAGATAACGAAGATAACCTTTAGAGAACCTTTCTAGCTCTTCAAGCGTGTGCAACGACATATGTCGTCCTGAGAAAGGGCCCCTTTCTCAACGTGTGCGACGACATATGTCGTCGACGGTTTTCTAATGCAATTTCCGAAGAAATGGACAAAGTTCGGGCTTGCATCGCTACATAGGGCGATAACATACTTCTTTAGCTCTATCCTTGTGTATTGGCAACGTGGTACGCCCATTCTATTGCTCTTAATGTGTTTATGTTTGACGAGGTGCACGATTGATTTTGAGCTTAAAGTTGTGTTGCGTTCTGTAGCGATGTGTTATCTAAAGAGCTATTGTTAGAGAGTGATAGTGATGAAAGTGAAGGAGATGATTTTATTGTTTATTCTTATGAGCCAGAAAATTAAAGTGATTCTGAGTGCAGGGAAATATATGACACTTGCAAACTGCAGGCATTTTTGTCTAATATTTGTGAAGGTCAAATGATGCTTATTCCTGTCAACGCTACGCCTGTAGATTATTTTGAGTTTTTTTAACAATAAAATTATTTATTTGATTGTTGAGCAAACTAACATGTATTGGTAAGGTAGCTCTAAATTTGTTTGTGAACTTCAGCAAGAAAAAATTACGCGCGCCACAGAAAAGCCACGCTGAGAGGGGTGACCGACTGGAAAGGCAAGTCTCGCCTGAAGGGCTAGAGCTCTTGCCTACCATAGGGCCAGATTTGGTGCCCTTTCATTTGGTGGAATGTTGTTCAGTGAAGTACAGAGTAGGGTAGTTAAAACGTTTTTCACCATCTCATCGTTTTTTTCTTCTCGCTCTTCTATCTTTCCGGCAATTTTCTTAAGTGTCCTTTGATTTATTTTCCTCTCAACTCTTTTTTTTCGCATCGTCCCATTTCTTCAGTTTCTCTCATCTTTTCTTTGAGTTTTCTCGCAAATGCCCTTCGATTAATAAACCCAATCGTTGAAATTATTTTCCCGCGATGGAAAATACCCTATAAAAGCGCTCCGATTAGTGAATGAAACGGAGAGAAAAGCCTTTGTGGAGCTCCTGTCTGCGCCGGGGCAGGCGCCAACTCCCTTTCGCTGCCCGCCGCCGCGCCGTCGCTGCACTTGTAATGAGTCTCCCCGCCACAATGGCCAGGAAGAGCAGCCGCCGAGGGGGGCGGGGGCGAGACGCAACGCGGCGGAGTGCGACAGTCCGCTGGAAAACGAGGTGTTTTCGCAAAGTTGCGGGGAAATTAATGTTATAATTTCGAAAGTTTGAAAAGCACGCTTCGCCGAGCTTCAACGAACTCCGTCTCTGCCGGCATTTTAAATTACGTTCGCTCGCCGGGATTATGTATATATACGTTCGCCGAATTTCCTGCTGTGATACGTGCGCGAAACACATGGAAGGTGTTGTGAAAGGCCCTGAGGAAATGAGCACCGTCATTAGAGCTCTGAACGTGAGCGAGCTTTTGTTAGTACTTCCGTTTATTCGCGAGAGGAAAGAGAACTTAAGGACCTTGGTTTCTGACCGAGACAAAAATGTGTGTATGTTTGGAAGTGATTTTAGACTGAATAGATATTTTTAGTCGTTTTTATGCTACTTTTTTTTGTACGTAGAATGTAAAGATTACCTGAGAGATCCTATACCTTTCGATGGTGTGTAGAGACAAGGAATCAGGAATCAAACATAAAAGAAAATGAGTGATAATTATAGAAAAATACGCATTTAAGCTGACATATGGCTAATTAGTTTTTCAATGTTTCTATCCAGTTAGCGATATCAGGATTAATGTTCAAGGTAGAAGAACTGGAGAGCTGTAACTTGACATCCATTGAAGTCACAAGGAGCTGAAGTAGCAAAAGAACTGCTCCAGTACTCGGCATGAAAAATACTACCATGTGAAAGAGGTATAGAGAAGTCCACATATGTCAGGAATATATTTGTAGAAACCTTTTTAAGACATATCTCGTTCCTTGTCAGGTTTGAAAAATTGTGCTGGGGTGGCAATTTACAATTTTGCTTCTGTGTTCTTTCCCATCAGCGGCCTCCCTTTCTCAGGTTCGTATATTTTTTTAGGTGCGTCCGTATCGGCTCTTCTTCCGATTTCTATATTTCACACCGATGCGGATTGAAGGCGATTTACAGACAGTACTTGTTACATATGCCTAGCAAAGCCCGCAGGGCAGTCGTGAGAGACATGAGATAATGAGTGGGAATCAGACCGCTTCTGAGACTCGTACACCATCAACCTGTAACTTTGGTTCCTACTAGCTTCACTAATACCGAAAAAGAAAGAATAACTTACGAAGTAGCGCTATTAGAGTGCTGCACACAACACAGCGCTCAAACGCCGCTACGCGGACGGGCTAGGAACGAAGGCATAGTACAGGAAAGAGCCACAATTATGGTAGGACTCGAACCTGCGACTATTTCGCTACTGCACGGTGTCTTTCAGCGGTATCGGGTGTCCCTGTATGTGAATATTCATGTAAAACATACACACTTGTATGTACACATATACACTTGTTGGTTCTCATCGGCAACATTTGTCGCTGTACCCTACAGACAGTTAATGGAAGTTCCTATAAATAATGAAAACGGCTTTCTTTTTTCTTAACTTTCGAAGTACGACTCATTGCATAATGCAAAAATGACGGAACTTTGTATTTAATTTACGAACGCAAAGAAAGAAATATATGTTCATATGTGTCCCTAGTGCTTCAACGTACCCGTTCATTCTTTATAAGAAAAGTGGTAGACAAAATACGCAATGAAAAATTGAGTGTACATTTTTTGGGACAGGCCTGGGCCGCTTAAAATGATGAAAAGCGCGCTGTTACGTTCGAGCGATAAAATCTCGGACGTAACCTACAATGTTGCTTGCCTTGAAAGAGGATATAGTAAGGATTGCAGAGAAATAGAGTAAATCAGAGGGTGCAAAATACGCAATATCTTCCACGAACACGAAAATAAATAACTATGAGGTGGATTCACGCATGGCAGACACAAGGCACATACTGAATGGGTACAGAACAGACAACAAATATTAATTAAAAGAATTTGCATTCAGCGTTATGAAAATAAAGTTAATTGAAGTGTAATGAAATTGTGTAAAAATATGAATTTGTTTTGCCACTTTCATAATTAAATATTTACTACACTTTACTTAGTATGCTTTGTGGACAACGTCCATTGTGCGAAATCTATTTGTTCATAACAAACCCATAAGGTAAATTATTACACTCAAGCGCAATAACTAGCATAGCGTACTTACATTTTATAATTATTTCTAAGCACAGTAAACCCACGTTATGACTAATTCCAAGGGACGGAATTGTGTCCAAGAATCGGTGTTCGTGTAATAAAAATTCATTTTATCCGGTCATTAAATACGAGTAAATCAGTATTACCGTTTCCTTGCCGGTACTCAAATTTTGTTCGCGTTACTGCGAAATTCTGGAAAAGCGAGTTAGTGTTAACGGGCTACACAATACTATCGAATCGAGATTTGGATGTCAGAGATTTGGAGATCGAGAGTTGGCTGCAGGCTGCAAGAATAATATCGTATTTTGATGAATCATCAGACAGACGTTTTGTAGCTGTTTATAGTAAAGTTAATTAGGGAAGACAACCGCCCACAGATGTACTTCGTAGAACCAAAACAGAGAAATAGTACCACAAAATGTTGACTTAACAGGACATCAGGCGAACACAGTTTAGTCTTTCCGAACCCATCCTTAACGGCACCAGTTTGAGAACCACCTCAAAAGGGGCTGGGTCTGCCTCTTCGGTATCCTCCTTCCCTTCTGCAAGTGCACGAAATCGTTTGCGAGCTACGAAGAGCACAGCGGCAGTGAGGCCACGTCTACTGTGGAGAATAGCTTAGACACAGCCCCTACACTCCGACTTAAATGTAGTGTCCCTTCAAGGTCACGTGTTGGTAGGAGAGGGGAACACCGTCATACAATCGAAAAGTTTGTCGTAACGAAGCTCCCGATTGGATGACAGCGTTCCTTCTGCTTCCAGCTCGTGATCTTGAAGTGTCACTACATTTAAGTTGGAGTTTATCCGCGCCTCGTCCCTTCAGAGAGATGGAACCTTTGTGTATTGAGATGCGTGTGTGTGTGTGTGGTGGCAGGAGGCGGCGCTGTCGGCGCACTTCGAGGCGGTGGCGGACGGCAGCCCGGTGCCCGTGGTGCTGTACAGCCTGCCGGCCAACACGGGCATCGACCTGTCCGCGCCGCTGCTCGTGCACCTGGCGCAGCACCCCAACGTCATCGGCGTCAAGGACAGCGGCGGCGACGTACGTACCCCCCCCCCCCCGCCTCCCAGGGGCCGAGCACTAAGGACACATTCATTCGTTTACTCATTTGATCATTTGCCGTTTGCTCTTCTGTTCACTTGCTCATTTGCTCACTTGCTCATTTGCTCATATGCTCGTTTACTAACTTGCTAATTTACTAACTTGCTAGTTTCCTGACTTGCTAGTTTCCTCACTTGCTAGTTTCCTCACTTGCTAGTTTCCTCACTTGCTAGTTTCCTCACTTGCTAGTTTCCTCACTTGCTAGTTTCCTCACTTGCTAGTTTCCTCACTTGCTAGTTTCCTCACTTGCTAGTTTCCTCACTTGCTAGTTTCCTCACTTGCTAGTTTCCTCACTTGCTAGTTTCCTCACTTGCTAGTTTCCTCACTTGCTAGTTTCCTCACTTGCTAGTTTCCTCACTTGCTAGTTTCCTCACTTGCTAGTTTCCTCACTTGCTCGTTTCCTCACTTGCTCGTTTCCTCACTTGCTCGTTTCCTCACTTGCTCGTTTCCTCACTTGCTCGTTTCCTCACTTGCTCGTTTCCTCACTTGCTCGTTTCCTCACTTGCTCGTTTCCTCACTTGCTCGTTTCCTCACTTGCTCGTTTCCTCACTTGCTCGTTTCCTCACTTGCTCGTTTCCTCACTTGCTCGTTTCCTCACTTGCTCGTTTCCTCACTTGCTCGTTTCCTCACTTGCTCGTTTCCTCACTTGCTCGTTTCCTCACTTGCTCGTTTCCTCACTTGCTCGTTTCCTCACTTGCTCGTTTCCTCACTTGCTCGTTTCCTCACTTGCTCGTTTCCTCACTTGCTCGTTTCCTCACTTGCTCGTTTCCTCACTTGCTCGTTTCCTCACTTGCTCGTTTCCTCACTTGCTCGTTTCCTCACTTGCTCGTTTCTTCACTTGCTCGTTTCCTCACTTGCTCGTTTCCTCACTTGCTCGTTTCCTCACTTGCTCGTTTCCTCACTTGCTCGTTTCCTCACTTGCTCGTTTCCTCACTTGCTCGTTTCTTCACTTGCTCGTTTCCTCACTTGCTCGTTTCCTCACTTGCTCGTTTCCTCACTTGCTCGTTTCCTCACTTGCTCGTTTCCTCACTTGCTCGTTTCCTCACTTGCTCGTTTCCTCACTTGCTCGTTTCCTCACTTGCTCGTTTCCTCACTTGCTCGTTTCCTCACTTGCTCGTTTCCTCACTTGCTCGTTTCCTCACTTGATCGTTTCCTCACTTGCTCGTTTCCTCACTTGCTCGTTTCCTCACTTGCTCGTTTCCTCACTCGCTCGTTTCCTCACTCGCTCGTTTCCTCACTCGCTCGTTTCCTCACCTGCTCGTTTCCTCACTTGCTCGTTTCCTCACTTGCTCGTTTCCTCACTTGCTCGTTTCCTCACTTGCTCGTTTCCTCACTTGCTCGTTTCCTCACTTGCTCGTTTCCTCACTTGCTCGTTTCCTCACTTGCTCGTTTCCTCACTTGCTCGTTTCCTCACTTGCTCGTTTCCTCACTTGCTCGTTTCCTCATTTGCTCGTTTCCTCACTTGCTCGTTTCCTCACTTGCTACTTTCCTCACTTGCTACTTTCCTCACTTGCTACTTTCCTCACTTGCTACTTTCCTCACTTGCTACTTTCCTCACTTGCTACTTTCCTCACTTGCTACTTTCCTCACTTGCTACTTTCCTCACTTGCTACTTTCCTCACTTGCTACTTTCCTCACTTGCTACTTTCCTCACTTGCTACTTTCCTCACTTGCTACTTTCCTCACTTGCTACTTTCCTCACTTGCTACTTTCCTCACTTGGTACTTTCCTCACTTGCTACTTTCCTCACCTGCTCATTTGTTCATGTATTGATTTATTTATTTGAATCATATTAAAAGGGACTAAGTCGATTATCACTAGTTCTAAGACATACAAGAAAAACTCCCTATCTCCTTATTAAATTGCGTGAGTTTAATCAAAATCACTGTTGGTAGTTTATGAATAAAACATATTATTTAATTTAATAAATATTTTATATCCATTTTCAGGAGTGTTAAATACAAAAACTCAAGTTCTTTTAATAATTCATTTAAAACGTGATGGAATAAAATGAATATAAAGACCTTAGGAAAGTATTTTAATTTTCATTGGTGATACTAAACGAAATGCAACGTGTACTGTTAGCACCTTCATATGCGTGAAATATTATGTAGTAGAAATAAATCTGAAGAGATTTGTTAGATACTATAAAACAGGACAAAATATTCACTGCCGCGAAAAAGAATACTTTTCAAGATTAGTTTTCAAATTAACTAAGTCCTCTTATGCAAATTCTTTCTGTGTGACTACATGACAGAGCAACCAAGTTTTCTAAAAAAAATGCCAACATGGCAACATCTTTCATGTCCTCTCCCGCCCCCCTCCAAAATTTCTGCACGGACGCTGGTCCTCTGTATCCACGCAGTTCCTGTGCCTCCTACCTCGCCCTTTCTGTGCGGTGAGATCAAACAGAAGGCCGAGCCGGGCCGAGTTGCTTGGAGTTCTCCGAGAGCATTTGCCCGGCCCGGCCCGGCTGACCAAGAATAACAAACTCTGTTTAGGCCCAGCCGGCGGCGCGTACGCCAGACTTCGCCTCAGCGCGTCCGCGCTGCGTTTGCTTCGCGTAGCCGATAGATCGGAAAACAGCCGTCGGGCAAGATGTGCTCAGCGCAACGTAGAGTTGCAGGAAACAGTTGCAGGAAACTGCAGCAATCCCTCACGGCAGGAGTTGAGAATAGAGAGGCGTGAATAAAAATTAGCGATTCGAAGAAATTACACGCTCGAAATTACACGGATTGGAAAGTGTTAGAACTAAAGAATTTTTCTCTAAAGAAATCTGAGATGGAAACTGCCTAAATTAACGCAGTAGCTTAGATCACGGTATCCAAAACTGTTAGACTAACAGTTTCCTAAACTTGAAGAGATTAGACACATATTAAATTTACCTGAGTTTATATGAAAGGACTTTATCGAATTACTCGTGAATAAAATTAACAATAATACATTCAGATAACACTGAAAATCAGTGGAATCAAAAAATGAACAAAAATAACCAACAAATTTTGGAACAGGAGTCATTGCAGTAATTTCTTAACAGTTTTATGGTCTTAAATATAAAATTTTGAAGGTAATTTTTATTCAAATAGATGAAGAGGGAAAAAGTAGCGAGCAAGAAGGGCAATTCTTCGAACATTTCGAAGGATTTGTTAGGAACTTAAAACATGGAATGATGAAACCCACACGAAAGTACGAGTACAAGTTTCAGTTTCTGGGATTCTGGGAAGACTGAGTATAGATTCCGGATGTGTAAAGTACTTAAGTCATTATTCCAGTAAGTGTGGAACATGTGTCCAGGGAGGTGGCGGTGATCCTCCCCCATTGTTGCGAGAGATTTAACGTTAGCCAAAATATCGATCGAGGTTTCCGCTTCCATGTTCTAAGCTCCCGATTTTTCTCTCGACACGTCTGGTAGTGTACTGAATATGAAGGTAAGCAGATGTGTAGGGAGAGATAGGAGGATTCGGATGAGGAAGGATTGCGGTTCATAGCCCTATTGTTACTGTTTAGGTTTATAGGGTTCTAATGATCGAGCGACAACAAAAAGCCTTCGGACCTCGATCATTGAAACCAGTTAATATATGCTTTCATTTTTTTCACCGGCGCATACATGATTTCATTTGTTTACGTAATAATGTGGGTCTAGATTTACGTAGTTACTAATGAACTAGATGTTAACTGGACTCGGTTTGTCTTTTCATATTTCATCGACAGCAAGGATTAGACCTCTTGGTCTGTTCCGTCTCAGAATTGTTCATGCCATCTCTTCAAGGGACGTCCTACACTTCTTTTTCCTTTAGGTACATATTGAAGAATAGTTTTACTTATTCTATGTTCTGGCATTCTCAGGACATGACCTTTCCAGTTTTCTCGATAATTCTTTACGGTATCTATAACCTGTTCAACATTTTGTTCTTCTCTGATATCTACACTTTTTTGTGGTCTAATAGTGAATATCCTGCCACAAAACGAAGAAATCTCATTTCTGCAGATTCAATTCGGCGCAGCTGATCTGATGTTAATGTCCAGCTCTCACTTCCATAAAGTAGTAATGGCAAAGCAATAACTTTGTAAAATCTGAGAAGAGTTTCCTTTTGCGCATTATGATGTAGAGTTCGCTGTAACGTTCCACAGAAATATGTGAAGTTGTTCAGCTTTATTTCCATATCCCTTGATTTTATATAATTAAAATGATATCCAAGATATTTAAATTCATTTACTTGTTAAAGAAGCCTCTTTTCATATTTACCTCCCATTATTTCCTTTCAAAATGCCCTCCATTAGAGAACCCGTAGCATCATTCAACTGTTTTCATATTTCTCTCGTAATCACGATCCTCTCGATTTAGGCAAGGTATGCTCAGTATGGAGGGCAATATCAAGCAATAAGGTAGCAGAAAAAATAAACATGTTTAAGTAGTTGACTAGTCCCCGCTGTACCAAGGCTTCTTTAACAAGGAAGAAGAATGAACAAAATACATGATGGGTTATGTGAATATATAGCGTGTAAACTAGGCTAAGTCAAAAGCTATTGTATTTTTCTTACTTTTTTTGTCTTATTATTGCCTTTGTCTTCTCTTCTACTCCTCTTTTACTTTCACTTTCTCTTCTTTTTCATATCTTCCTTCACCTCCTACATACCCTCCTCCTCTCCCATCTCCTCCGTTCCCTCCTCCACCCCACCCCTCCTTCTCCTCCTACTCCCTTCTCCTCTTTCCCCTCCTCTCCTCCTCCCTTCCTTCTCCTCCTTCCCATTTTCTCCTTCCCCTCCTTACGTTTCTTTTCCCTTCTTCTCATCCTCATTCTTCCTCTCCTTCTTTCGCCTCCTACTTCTCTTTCTCCTCCTCCCTTTTTTCTTCTTCTTCCCATTCCTCTCCTTCTCCTTATCTTTCTTCTCCCTCCTCCTCCTCCTTCCCCTCTTTCTCCTCGTCCACCTTCTCTTCCTAGGCGTAGCAACTGATGTTAAAATGTCGTGACAACCCTTGTGTGTTGGGGTAGCTGCATTGCGCGAAAGCGTGTAACTCGTAAGCGTCCAGCGGGTTGCCTGCCGCAGCAGTCGGCAGGCGCGAGCGCTGTGCGGGTGCTGAGCCGGGCTGAGCCGGGCTGAACCAGCGGCGCCGCGTTGCAGGTGACGAAGCTGGCGCGCGTGGTGCACGAGACACGTGACCAGGACTTCCAGGTGCTCGCGGGCTCCACCGGCTTCCTGCTGCCCGCCATGCTCGTCGGTGAGTGCTCCCGCGGCCAGACACCTCGACGGCGGACCGTCGCGCGCGGCCATGGTGTAACGATTAGCGTTTCGGACTGTTGTACTCAAGTTGACGGGTTCAAACCCGATCGAAGCCGCGGATTTTTAATGGCGATTCTTCGTACGCCTTCCTTCGGAGGGGAAGTAAAGCCGGTTGTCCCATGTTAGTAGATTTACTTGCATGTAAAAGATACTCAAGCCTAAAGGACGCCTCTGAGCTAAATTCATATCGCATGTTTCTCGCCCAAGAAACACCTCCTTTCTCTGCTAGTTGGTGAAAGGAGCGTAGCGAAATTTGCGTGGTCAGACGGAAGAGCAGACCTCATGGGTGTGAGTCTCGCCACGTAAAATAAGGCATTAATTCAATTCGATTCAATTCTCTTACTGCAGTCACTGCAAAGCTGGAATTAAATCGCCATAGACGCACCCAGGATTTTTCTCGCAAGGAGGGGGAATAGGCATAGGGTGGACTTGATGTTTGCTTACAAAGACTGTTTAATTTATACCGAATATAAAAGGTCATTTTATTTTATTGTCTAATAGTTGATATTTATAATGCTAACAAGTGATATATTGAATTATTTCGTTTGCATAGAAAAATAGTAAATGACGTGTTTTGGAATAATACGAGTATAGCTGGCTTCTGAGGTGGGGGACTGAATCCCACTGTGTCCCCCCCCCCGCGGGTGCGCCGCTGTAAATGACGTAACGAAACGATGAACTTCGGATAGAAACATGATAACTCACCTTCCTCTCCAAGCTTCTCACTGTCCGTAAAAAGTTAATACCTTAATTTGGACTCTATGTGACTCATTTTTTACTATCCTCAAGCCCTTCTTGAATACAAAAAAGTTGTATACAGGAACAACATATGCCACATTTTGACGAAAATAGAGGTATTAATAGTCACTCCTGGCCGAAGGGAGTCTTGCTGGTGTGTCTTACCTTGTAACTGACCCAAACCATTCAGATGCTTAATTTTTCGTATTTCCATTCTGTGCAGGTGTGCTATATTATTCTTTATTAAACAGCTACATTCGTGTGAACACTGGGCACTTTCCAATTCATTCCAACGTAAAAGAAGCTTCATATTTTACTAAACTTCAACAATCCGTGCAACGGAATGAGGACTCTCACCTAAAATGTAACAGAACGTCCAGAAAGATTTTGGGATAAGAGAAATTACTCGCCCCATTCAAGAATACGAAACGTTTATTTTAATGTCCTGGGACGCATCGTTTCCAAGTTATGCACTGTGGTAAAGTGTGTTGGTGTGTAAAGTGCATTGTAATATAAAGTGTAAAATGATCTTCGAAGATTGTTTTGTTGCATAGATTTCAGTGACCACCCTTTCACGGTGTTGTTGTAAATATGTGCACTCTTACTGCCAACACTGATAAGGAGATTGAATGTTTCGTCGTGATAAAATACGATATCTTAACTTTATTTGAAGGTAACCCTTAAAAGTACGCCAATTTGTGAACAAACTTTATCAAACTATTTTTTGATCTCCATTGGATAACGTTAGACTTAAAGTATTAAAAATAGTGATTTTTACAGATCAGGGAGTTTCTTGCTATAAAAATAGGACGCTTTATCATACGATAATACCCTTATTTAGTTTTATAGAGAATGATCAATGCTTCAATTTTCAAAATGCTGGACACTGTTACAGATAGTAGGTTGTGTGATTATATTCGTAGATTAGACAGGAAATATTTTTAACACCATAACATGCCAAAAATGCTATTAATAAAGTACTGAAAATACTTTTTAATCATAATTTTGGTTTTTGTGAGTAAGCGTATCGAATTAGTTTTTTAATACAGATATGTTTTATATAATTTTTAAAAAAATGAAAGAATTGTTACAACAAAGTCTTTTCGGGAAACGTGCAGCGAGAAAAATACTCATTTACAGCAAAAAATTAACTGATTAAAGACCTTAAGAAAACCGGTCAAATCTAGTACTCGGTTTGCTGCATCATAATGAAAATTTATCATGTAACTGCTCACTCCGTTCACGTAGAAATTAGTTAAATTTAATATTTACCTGTTTTCACTCAACACGTTTATTCCATCTATGATTTTTTTTTAAGTTGTAGATTTTTCTCCGTGTCTTATTTAATGTTAGGAAACTAAATCACCCAAACGTCCTACGAAGATTATTTTCGTCAAGAATGAGAATATCTCCAACCCGTGCCCTGCTAACCCCGAGGAGGAAGCGAGACGTTTTGGCGTCTTCCCTCGGCCCCGTCCCCAGCGGCGCGGGGGTGGGAGGGGAGGGGAGGGGGAGGGGGCCGCCTGGGGGCTTCGCGCAAGTCGATTTGGGCGGAAGGCGCCCGGAAGCCGCGTCGGGGCGAGCGCCGCCCGCATCCATCTCGCCCCGCCGCCGCCCCGCCTTCCCGCCGCCCCGCCGCCCCGCCGCCCCGCCGCCCCGCCGCCCCGCCGCCCCGCCGCCCCCGCCGCCCCGCCGCCCCGCTGCCCCGCCGCCCCGCACTGGGCCCGAACGCACGCCCACGGAAGGGGTTGCGCGCGAGTGGGTGCTGCCGTCAGCATTAAGAGGCCGAAGTGATCGCTAGGGGGCGGATTTTAATGAAATGTAATGTACCACCGGGCTGTTATCAACTACCACTAACCCTACCCCTGCCCCACCCTTACTCCCTATCACTATCACCACTAGTACTACCTCTACCATATCACTTCCACTACCCTTACCACTCCTATTACCGTTAATCCTACCTCTAATTCTACCCTTAATCCTTCTCCTACCTCTACACATCCCTTAACACTACCTCTTCCTCTATCCCAAACCTTGCACTACCCCTTCTACTACCATTACCACTTTAACTACCACACCCACTATCCCTACTCCCATCAAATGTCAGTATCACTACTATCACTATCACTATCCCTAACAGTATCACTACCACTATTTACATGCCCATTATTAATACTCAGCACCCCCACCACCATATTCCCACAGCTACACCTGCCATTCTATTACCTCTGCCACAACTACCTCACTACCATCGTACCATCACCTCATCCCACCACCACTACCTCCAATCATTCTCTAGCCCTTGTACCACTGCACCATAACTACCACCGCAACACTTTCACCACCATCACTGCACTCCACCATTACATTTCGTGACCTCAGGGATTTATATTTTCCATAGCGATTGTCATTGATAAAGTATTTAAAAACCCCATGTGATATATATTACACTTAATATTCAAATCATTTTAGAAATATTTTGAAACTTTCATTCTTCTCTAGCTTAGCGTGGCACCTCAGGCGAGTATTTTAATGATATCATGATACATTTTCATTTCTGCCTTACAAGTTCATAAAAAAACGACATTTTATACGTAATACCTGCCACGTCCGGCCTCGGGCATGGCATGTTATGTGATACACCATAGATAGAAAAACTGTTTGTAAACTTCTGACTCATGACCAAATTATGTTTAATGACCATCTCGTGAATTACTTCGCAACAATTCGTTAATCCGTAAATAGAGGACATTAATTCATAAAGTTTCATGATTGTAGGTGTCTTGAAATTCGCATCCAAAAACTCGATTTTTTTTCTTTCACCGAATCGTTGAACGATGTGATTAATAATAGTGCCAACCAGTTCGTCTTATTGAGATGATTCAATTGAACTATTGATCTGATATCATATTCTTGCTCTCATGTCGTGCCATTTTAATTCCGACACCAATGAAAGGAACGTTATTAATAAAATAAGGGATGATAAACGAGTAATTAAAGTTACACTTTAATGACATTTAAAAATAAAATACATTTGTGTTTGAGATCCTATCCTTGTTTTCCCCTTTAATATCTTATAAACGCAAAACAAAAACTTTAAATCCTATACCATAAAGTTTTATTTATGCTCAAACAGAGAGCCTCTCTTATTATTACAATAAGTTAATCTTCAAGTAGTCTTAACATATAAATTTACAAATATAAGTAAAAATTATATTAATTGTATAAACAGTCAAAGAAAATTCAAGCAGGTGATTATTTTTTTAAATTCAATTTGAAATAAAGTAGTTATTTTATAATTAAGAGCGACAAAATACATTTTTATTTAAAGTGCACATTTGAAACGGAAGAAAGTTTTTTATTCTCTTTTGTACAAGTCTCCTTTTCTTAAACGTTTTTTGTGGAAATAGTTGTTTCGAGCATTACGCGCTATGTTCATCTGAAGCATCACGGCGGCCCACTGTGCTGAATTCGTCTCGGACCGCGCAAGCAGCCGCTTCGGCGATTCGCCAGATCGCGCCACCGTCGCCTCAAACCGCCGCGAGCTCGAAATTGCGTTCGACGTCGTGAAAAGAAGAGCGACGTGTTTCGTGCGGCCGCCGCCTTGGCGCTGCCGGCGGCGTTCCGCGAATGGTAACGATTGCAGAGGCGGGGCTAGGGAAATCGTGCAAATACGGCGCCGTTCAAAAAGATACGCGAGCCGGAAACGTGATGGATGTACTTCTTCCGAACTAAATAATTTGTAAATGAAATTAATGCCGTAAATCAGGGGCGTCTCTGGCACCTAAAATTATTGTGGGTGGGGGAGACATCAAAGAAAGTGTTCTAATTTTCGTACTTCCGTAGTATTGTAGTTTAATGTGGGACAGATATTTTATCGATAATATATTGAAGTTAACAAGTTGCTCGCTGTAGATTAAATAGATCAAGTTAAGTCCTTGCTGTTCATGAATTCAACAATATTCTTTAAACGTTCAAAATTTTTAATACGAAATGGGTCACAATATGATTATTAAAATAAACAAATTTTAATTAACATCTTAATATTTACCACATATCTATGACCGTTGTCAGTTAACTGGTTTATATTGGGAGACCCGCACTTTCAGAAACACTCTGAATTGAAATTCGTATTTCAAAATTACTGTCATTTAATTGTGTATGTGTAGATTTTTCCTCACGTTTACGCTTTTTAATTTTATGAACACACGCACACACATACACTTTTCTCTTCTCGAAGAAAAATTAAAGGAAACAATTTAATTAGGGGGTGTGAGTATCAAATCCCGGCTTTTAGATTGGTTATTTGTATTTTCCTTACATATACATCACTAGAAAATTCAGAAAATTATGTCTCCTTCTATCACTTTAATTTTCAGATGGACATCAAAGTGAGTGTGTACTTTCGCTGAAGTTTAGTTTCAGCAAAGACCATTTGATTTTGTAGATCTATTGAAGTTAACAGGATACGAGGGGTAGAGTAATAAAGTAAAATTATGCCTTATTCATTAATACTATAAACTCTTTTATTGAGATGAGAATATGAGGCAATGGAGAAGATGGAGGCTGCGATGAGATCCAAAGTATTGGGATGTACTTATTGGTAATCTTTGTGAAATATGAAAATTCAGGCTCACGGGGGTAGTTTTGGATCAATCTAACAGTTATGGAATATCAATTTCTTCTCCCACGAATTTTTATTTACTGGAGACGTGTCCGTCCTTGCTGTAGATATAAGAATACTTTCAACGCTATTACTCTATTTCTTTAAATGTGCATGATCCCTATCTTCCATGGATTTCTTTAACAGAAATAGGCAATAATATTTTGGAAAGTCTCATCTATTATAATTTGAAAAATAATATCCGCACACTGAAAACATAATGTCAATTTCGCCTCCCTATCATTTTCCAAGGGTGCAATATCCTTGAAAACGCCATTCATCCAAACCCTGCATGTTTGTTTGTAAATTACTACGTGACATAAATGTTAATTTGTTGTTTTTTTTTAATGTCGAATCGCACACAATTCGAATTGTATGAATGTGGAATTAACCAACAAGCACCTTACCAACATCCACAATTTTTTAATGGAACAAAATTTCAATTCAGTACAATTTTTTAAATCTTCTCGTATTAGAGCGATCGTACTCTTGAGCCTTCATACCAAGGAGGTATTACCGCACGGTCTTATCTTCTTTGTAGGTTTTTTTTCAGCCGTCAGCCAGTTACCCTTTACGTCCCGGTGGGACGCATATTCGACCACACACTAGACACTAATCTGGGGACTCTAATAGCCTCTGATCTAGAGTCAGCAGAACGCGACGACACAAACATGAGAGACTCTTTGCATTTTTTGAATAGTAATAAATTACATTGCGAAACCTAGAGCAACTCTTGTAAAGCGTCAGTATTGGTAATATTTTGAATTCAGTAATTATTATCACATTACATTAACTGAGTCAAGGTAAAACGAATAATGATTCATCATTTTTATACGATCGAAACAAAAATTGTTTATATTTTTGCTACTATGAGCGAAATTATTACATTTTGGGCGACAAAGACCGAGGTTTGTATTTGCTTCGACTCGTCGATCTTAGAATAAGAACACCGTCAATCTTGATCGTACAGAAAAAAACTCATTTCACACACTTAATATAAAAAATAACAATTTTGTATCCATTGTGACGAGACTTTTTTTTCGGATGTTTTAAAGAATAGATTAACTTCACATTCATGTAGCGATAAAATCCCTCGTTTTTACACGATAATAGAAAACTGTGTTTATAATCATCTGGCATGGGGGAAATAATCGAACGTGTGACCTGAGACCCTTCGGTCCGCAGCGCTGAGTCGATATGTGCTCTTAGCCACCTCGGTCATCTAGATCGGGACGTTGAATTGAATTGAATTGAATTGAATCAATGCCTTATTTTACGTGGCGAGACTCAAGCCATTAGGCCCGCTCTTCCGTCTGACCACGTAAATTTCGCTACGCTCCTTTCATCAACTAGCAGAGGAATGAGGTATTTCTTGGGCGAGAAACAGGCGATTTTGAATTTAGCTCAGAGGCGTCATTTAGGCTTGAGGATCTTTTACATGCAAGTAAATCTACTAATATGGGACAGCCGGCTTTACTTCCCCTCCGAAGGAAGGCGAACGAAGGGTTTTTTCGCCCTGAAAAATCCACGGCTTCGATCGGGTTTGAACCCGCCAACTTGGGTACAACAGTCCGGTACGCTAACCGTTACACCATCGCCGCCGCGTACCGCCGCTCTTAGCCACCTCGGTCATCCAGATAGGGACGTTCTTCTCTCACCTGTACAAGTCTCATGTTTTCCCATTCCAAGATGCAATGTGACCTGTAGCGAGAGCAATAGTGTTGTGTGTGTGCGTGCGTTTGAGGCGCGTGTGGTGTGGTGAGCTGTGGTGTGCGCAGGGTGCGTGGGCGGCGTGAACGGGCTGGCCAACATCCTGGGCGAGGAGGTGTGCCGCCTGCACCGGCTGGCCTCCGAGGGCCGCTACGCTGACGCCCTCGAGCTGCACCGGGCCCTGCTCGCGCCCAACGCACTGGTACGCAGAAGCCCGCTCCCGTTGCCACTCATACCAACAACGTGTAATAGCAGTAATAATAATAATAATAATAATAATAATAATAATAATAAGGATAATAGTAATAATAATATTATTATTATTATTATTATTTTCGTTTCGGCCAACTAGGACCACGCAGGGCAATCATCCTGCGTTTACCGTGGCTCAGTTTTTATTTATTATCACGGTGGCAGGTGCTTGCGACAATTTTTGGGGGGGACCAGCATTTTTAGCTGGATCCGATTTTTATCCCCCACGGTTGTTAGCCCTGGCGGTATGGAAGATGAAATGATGATACGATGATAATGGGGGTGAAAGGACAACACATACAGACATACACAAATACATCCATGCCCGAGGCGGGACTCGAACCCGCGATCTTCTGGTCCGAAACCACTCCGGCACTACTGCCTTAGCGATCTCGGCCATCTGATCGGCATTATTATTATTATTATTATTATTATTATTATTATTATTATTATTATTATTATTATTATTATTATTATTATTATTATTATTATTATTATTATTATTATTATTATTATTATCATTATTATTATTATTATTATTATTATTATTATGTCGGGCCCATGGCGCAGACGGTTGCTGCAGTTGTCTCGTCGTCTGCGCCGAGGAGGCTGCAGGTTCCGCGTCGTGCGTAGACGTGGTCAAATTTGTGATTGTCCCTTCACCCCTCGTCTTCATTCTATCATCTCATAATTCACACTTCAAGACGTAACAATCTTGTCGTAGTGAGGGATAAAACTGAAAGGCTGATCTTGGTAAAATCGTGTGGCTTGGTCAGTAATGGCCTATATTATAATAATAATAATAATAGTAATAATAATAGTAATAATAGTAATAATAATAGTAATAATAATAGTAATAATAGTAGTAATAATAATAATAATAATAATAATAATAATAATAATAATAATAATAATAATAATAATAATAATAATAATAAATATCAGCAGTTTAGGGCCGGTCAGATGGCCGAGATCGTTAAGAAGATCCAGAACCAGAAGATTGCGGCCCGCCCTTGGCCATGGGTGTACTTGTGTTTGTCTGTATGTGTGTGTCCTCTCCCCTTATAATCATCATTTCATCTTCCATACCCCCAAGGCTAACATCCCTGAAAAAATGTTGATCCGCTCCTTAATAATGTTTCACGTGCATACCTCCAGGAAAATATATGACTGGGCCTTGGTGGGTATAACTGCACTTTTACGTGGTCTATAGAAAGGCCAATTTGCGACTGAGCTTGAGGCTGATTAAAAGTAAGTTATGTCAGCCATAGGAAGCCTCCCGTTATTCGTAAATGTTAAATTCTCGGTTTGGTCGAAGTGTGTTTTATATTCTTACTGCACTAAACTTTTCATAAAGATGAATAATACAATATTAAATTAATAGATAATCCACACTTTCTATAAAATTAATATATTAGGAATGACAAGATTTATTGTGGATGATGTGTTTTATCTTAATTCTGCTTCAAGCTCTTCAAATAATAAAAGTATTTCTATTATTTATGAATAAGTATTAATAATCTCAATACGTGTATCACAAGTTAAGAACTTCTTGTCTATTTTGAATTTTACGTCGACAGTTTTCTGAAATCAATCCAGTAACTTATTTGATGAGCCGTATAGTTTCTACAACGCAGGATCATCAATTTGTTATGAAATTTTACCGAAAACACTTGTCTCTAATTTTATTTATTTTTAACTGCGAAGAGAAAGGACAAAAGTTCGGGAGCCTTAAAACAACTTTGCTTCTGGTATCTCGTCTAAGAGAGCGTAGTAACTTCAACACGTCTTCAATGGTTAGTGTTGCTTTTCGCGTGATTACTTCCAGCGGCGAGATCCGTCCCATGTCTACGACAATTGTAAAACTAACCGTTCTGGAGAGCATTTTCTCGTACATTGTAGGAGTTTCTTGTCGGTCTATCCAGCACTCCAAGAGAGAAGAACTGGGCAATAACGATCCTTCACTTTCAAACTTACTGGCGATTTTACAAGAAACTGTAACATAACATATCACTTTAAAAATGATGGATGTGAATTAACTTGGACCATAATTTCTGTACAGTCGTGTTTCATTTTCTAAACCCTAACTAGCTTTTATACAGGCGTATCTACTTTATTTCTACTGAGCAATATTCTTGTAGTCTATTTTCGTTATTTGAATTAAGTACAGTCAAGATAAACATTAAAATTTTGTTTTGAACAGTACTTTAATAGGCATTTCCAATTTATAACCCAATTAAAATAATTATTTTACTCAGTCGTGAAATTATTTGAAAAAACAATCCATTATTTTTGCTGAGTCTAAAACTGATTTTAAAGGAATTGCCATCGTCATTCGAAATCTGTAGGCGAAAAAGACTTTTTGCGACGATCGTATTAAAATGTTCATTGTTACATTGTGCTAGGAGAGCCTAAAGTTACCCTTATGTTAAAACATCTGAAAATCATCACGTCATCGTGCAAAAAATACAATCCACTGTGTCGTCACGTCAGTGTGAAAAAGGCTTTTACGCACGGTTGGTATTTTGAAACAGTAAACATAGAAAGCACATAATAACGGCAAACATTTTAATATTATTGATGTCTTACTTATTAATAATAATTAATGTATATTTAACTATTAAGACATATTTAGTAGGAAACTATTAACACCTTATATACGACGATGAACCTCGCAGAGAAGTACACCAATTTCAAACTGAAGGTACATTTTTTCGTATAGTATTCCGTTAGATGCTGATTAAGACCGGGTGGGTGCGGGTCGCGCATAATATAAATTCTCTTGCTCTGTGTTTCACAACCAAAACCCAATCATTTAAAACCGAAATTCCAAAATGTAAGGAGAGCGAATTGAGAAAATTTGAAAACACATGAATGGGTTATTGTCATAAGAACGAAAGCTGTTGAAAAATTTTTGTAGTTAGCATAACGCCTGAAAGTGAATGTTATGGCAATGAGAGGCAAACAAACAGAACAAATAAGCGGAAATCTTGAAAAATGATATAGTTGTGGTTTGATGATTTCTACTTTTACAGTTATATGCTGAACACTGAAGGCATTGCAAATAATATTATTCTAAACACTAATAAAATTTTAATACGAAAAGACAATAATAGAGAAATCAGATGTGATGCAAACAACATGTCAATTCAGTACAACAGTTATATACGCCACCATCTGGCACCTTCCGTATTTTGACAGCAAAAAAAAAAAATCGCGACCCCTAATTTGGGAAGCGTCCACCAGGAGCGCTGAGACCGTAGGGTCAAGCACTCTATGTACGAGTATATTGTAACTCATTGAAAAAATCGGAGAAGCTGATGAGGCATTAAAAATCAAACGGATGCACAGATGGCCGCAGCTTGCACTGGTGTGTTGGTGCGCAGGTGACGCGGGAGCTGGGTGTGCCGGCCATGAAGGCGGCCATGGACCTGGTGGGGCTGTACGGAGGGCCGTGTCGCCGCCCGCTGCTGCCTCTCACGCCCGACCAGCAACAGCGCGTGCGCCAGGCCTTCGCCAAGGCGGGCTTCCTCTAGGCCTCACCCCCCACACACACACACACACACGCACGCACGCACGGACCTACCTCTACTCCAACTACCTCCACCCGCCCGCCCACCCACCTACAAATATGCCCACCCCACAGACCTTCCTCCCTCCTGCACGCACGAACGCGTGTATGCACGCTCGCACGCCTGCCTACCCATCCTTCAACCCACTCACTCACCCGCTTTCCCATCTGCCCGCCCACCGAACCCCCTTTCACCCATCTACCCACCCGCTCACTCACCCATCCTACCTCCCCCCATCCGTCCCTCCCTCCCACCCGCCTGCCCGGCCTTTGCACTACCCGTCCGCCCGCACGCGCACACGCTCGCACACTCGCACGACTGCGTGTCCAACCTGCTCACTTACACATCCACCCCACCATCTGTCCGTCCACTCAACCCATTCTTACCCGTCCTCCCACCAACTCTTTCGCCCCCCCACACACACACGCAAATCCACCTGCCCGCACGCCCACCCGCAAGCACCCCTTCCGCTTACCTGTATACCCACTCACACGTCCATCCAAACATCCACTCACCAACCACCAATCATCAACCACCAGCCTACCAGCTCCATCACCCGCTCAACCACCAGTCTACCCGCAGTCATCCACTCACCAATCTACGCGCCCACGCACCTACCAGGCACCCAGGCATTCACCAGGCACCCACCAGGCACCCACCAGGCACCAGGCTTTCACTCAACTACCCACCCATTCACCCATTGCCTCACAGGCATCCCCATTCACGCGTATACCCATTTACAGACTAAGGGGACCATATATTGAAAACCATAAAAGGGGATATTGTGACATTTGCTTGACTGAGAAACGGGACCAAACGGGACACACGCTACCCATCATTCCTCAATTAAGAATGCTTACTAAGTGGCACAGAAACTCAGCAGAATTATTACTGAATTTCTCGGTAACGATATCGTTATCGATAGCGATAAATCATATACACGCTCAAATGACGCAAAAGCTCACGATTCCTTTCTATTACTACCACTGAACCACTCTTTCTTGATTTCAATTGGCTGCTAAATACACTAGTTATGAGAGAATGATTTACTCGTGATTACTTTTTGTATAAATTGATGCAAATCCAACGGAATACATTACGATAAATTCAAAATTGTTGACGTCACTTTATGCCGATTAACCATTGTCACAAAAACGGGACATTTTCGCACATAATCCTGGTATATTCTTATATTTTCCAAAAAATATTTATTTTTATACATTTCACTTAGATGAAATGCGCTTAAAATATTTACATGATTGTAAACATGGATTAACTACATTCCATTCCATTTTCAATACAAATACTCCTCTTCAATTGCCAATAACGGAATAATAAAATTCACTAGTATGTTTCTGCTAATTTCGAAAAAGCAATGTGTGACCTTATTACTGTTTTGAAAGTGCTGCTTCATCTCTTTAATTGGGTGTCCAGGGTGCGTAATTGCTCTCAAAGGAAATTGAAGTCAGTTTGATATACAGTGTAATAAAATAGTCCGACGTTCGCTCGTAATATGGAGCGCGTCAAATATTGGAATTCCGCCTTTTTCTTTGTTCGGTTTTAAAAGAGGGGTTCAGTGGTTTCGGACTATTCCTACCGTGTGAGGTAATTTAATTACCGTTTTACAAATTCGACAACTTTATTTCCTTGTTTCCAATAATATGTTGAGCTTTTCGATACTTTTGAGAAGTGCCTGAGACTATTGCCCTACACATGCGGAGGACCTATAAAGGAACTAAGACTGAAAACGGGAAACTCTCAAAAGCTCACTGAGCCAACACAACAAGTCGATCCTGATCGTTCCCATTTAGTAAACCGCGTTTCGAATGCAATACAGCAGCTAAGGCGCCGGACATGATTTTCGAACATTCCAGTACGCCGCGCACGGTAGTTCTCTGGAACTGATCGTACAGAGCTCGGCAAGTACATGCTACCAAGTTAGTAATGTGCGTATTTATGAATAAATGTGTTAAAATGCCATAAAATGAAAAATCGTTTATATGAAAGTGAAAATATTTGTATAATAACTACAATTATTGATTAAACTTTTACTATGCAATACAGTTATTTTGCTAACGTTTTTTTATTCCTTCATCATAAATATTCTTCATAATGAATAACTATAGGACCACACATATTTTTTTGACAGTAGAAGTAACTCATGAAACAGTTATTAAGCTTCGATTGAAGGGCTTGGGTATTAGCAAACTGTAAAATATTTATCAAAATCTTTTCACAGTGCATCCTTAATGAAACACTACTTAAATTGGCATAAAATTAAAGAAATAATTTAATTAGATGGTGAGTTTGTATTTGTTACTGGCAGTATTCTGCAAATCTTGCAATCAACTAGGCGTTTAAGTCTCCCAGTCATTCAAGAGCTCTGGAATTTTCAAATATTTTTAAATAGGAAAATATAAATATATGTAATATTTTGTGATTAAAATTCAATGAAATGTAAGATTTTATTCAGTTCAAATTTTCTAGGACTTTGTGCCTTAATTTAAGAACGGTGCCTAAAAATATGTTCTATGAAAAAATTACAACATTAATTATTGATTTTATTAAACACTCAACATTCCTTCAGCATGATGAGTACATCATAAATATTATTCCTATTATTATAATTAATTATTCAATAACACTCCAATTAATTTATGATAAAAGTGAATCAAAATATGAGGCTAATTTTGCAATTGAATTTCTTTCCCATAAAATGCACACATCATTTGGTTGCTGTACCAGGACATGCAAAATTACGATATTTTAATATTTGTAATAGAAAGGTATGTATTCGAGTAATTAAGTTTGGCTTTCACTTATTTATCATTTAACTTCTTTCCACATATAGATAAGTCTGCGAAATCAGTGCCCTCATTGTGTCGACCATCTATTCTCAAGCTTCTAGTTCGACACCCAGCACCTTCGATTTGTATTAGAGCATATTACGCAGAACAAAAAATTCGTAAATGCATTTTTTTCAGAATTTTGATTATTGCCATATGATACAGACATAAAGTCCTTGAATACAGATAATTACTGAGAAACTAGACATAAAAACAGGTTGGAGATGAGAGTCGTACATCCAATGCGTGTATTAAACATCTTGTAGCTGATGATTCTAATATCAGAAATATGATAATTACATTTTCAATACAAGCATTATTACGTCTGTGAAACTGTTATTTACGCTTCCTGTGTGTTGGAAGGGCTTGGAGTCACGTCCAGTGACTCCGTACCGAAGGCTTTCGATGTCATTTTTGCATTTTTTTCATGGAGCAAACGGCTAAAGCTAATGAGTTCATGGAAATCGTGTGGAATTCATTTAATAATGGCTGTTGATTGAAAAAAGTTTAACTCGTTAAATTACTGATTTTGTGTTAAATTATTTTAGTTAAATTATCGCCAATTTGATAGGGCAATATTGATTTTATTCGCGCATTTCCGAATTGACACAAGGATGCATCCACATACAACATCGAGTCCAGCTAACGCAAAAGTTGCTTTAGATGTTCCTTCTATCCATTTGATTCTGCTTTCTGTCGAAAAATACTCGCTTGCGGGTTCCTGTTTTGCAAAGATTGGTGTTTTCACCACGTGATTGAAGAGTATTGGCTTTGCCATGCCACCTCGTAGTTCATCTGAAAATCATCTTATCCATAATTATTCTCATGCCGTTTTTGTTCCTTCATGATCAATTCATTTAGTGGAAGGCCCGGGAAAGGGAAGTCTTGTCTGCGCTCGGGGATCGAACGATCATCATCTAGGTCTTCATCATCCGTATCTCTTCTTGTCAGAGTGAAGTACTCCATATGGAAGGGTGGTTTAGCGTAATGTCTCTCTCTGCATTAGGTCGCAAAAAATTGGAGTAAGTATGGTACATCTTGACTTGATAAATATGTTGATAAATGTCACATTATGGTACAGTAAAAGGGCTTTAAAACGTCTGAGGTTAAGACTGCCTCAAGGTTCAAACTTGGTGCAGTGTTACAGCTTCAACCGGATGGACAAGCGTTCGTTAGAGGAAAGGTCGGAGATGAGAAACTTTTTGCCCATCTGAGCAGTGTTTCCCTTAATTCCATAGAGCAAATATAGTTAAAAGGATAAAAACATCAAATTAAGAAGAGGCTCGAGGTTTGCGCAATCTAGGCAGGTATTAAATGCTTTATAAACGCTGCTGTTATAAATTTATTGACTTGGCCTGTCTGTCTCCGATGCAACGGTCTTCCTGTGCCGTAGTCATCACGTCTCAGGACAGAAGATTTGATTTTCGAATCATGTTATGTCGCATACTCTACTAGTTAACCATGCTAAAAGTAAACTGTCACGATTAAACAGTCGCTTCAGCGCTTCCAAATTTTTGTGGAATAGACACACTCACTCATTCATACTGTCACTTCATGAAATTGATTTTAAATACTTAAATTTTGTCTTCAATTAAAATTTTGATAATTTTTTATTTAGTATCTCTCTGAGTTATCGACATACTGTGAAGGAAATGTTATATTCTCTTTCTACTGGATTTTAATCCCTTGTATGGAAAATTTAAATTGTTTGTGGGAATTGGGGATTCCTACAATTCTTTCGGTAATTGAAAAACTGTGATCGATTGTTTTTTTTACCTTGAATAATTTGAAAAGGAGATGTTTATAAAGGGATTATGAAGGCATGCTTTTAAACTTCGTTTACTGTATTTTCAAAAAAGAAAGTTTTCATTAATCGTCACTGGCTGGACTCGCAAGTCCATCAGAAAACCTAATGGGACACTGGAGAAGGAACTAAGAGAAGGGTTGTTGGGAACAATTAGTAAGGCACAGTTGAGATAAAGAACAAAGTTGACAAAGATAACGTATTTAGGAAAGCTCTGTAAGTTGTGAAAGAACCAGACAACTGCCATTTGGCGACGTTGCGGCGACAGAAATTAGTTTCTCCTCTGCTTTAAAAATAAATAAAATATCTTATGAGACGGCCTATAGTATCTGGTTTGTTGAAATCTCGTGATCTATAATGGTTGACCAATTAGAGGACTAAAATGCAATGAAGGAATAACACAATGAAGTAATATTACAAAAACAAAGCAAAAACATTTTACTCTACCTTCAACTGTACGGACAGCAAATATTTTCCATCTAGCGATTCGTTGTTGTTGAAATGATGAAACCAGAATGCAGTTACACATGTATTTTTGTAAATATAACCATTCACGTTTTGAGTAGTGCTCGAAAAAAAATAGGCATGTCTGTAGCAGAAAACACGAAGAAATCAGATGAAGTGCGTTTTATATAAAAAGTCGAATTACGTTAAGGGAAGAGGTTGGCAATGCGTTGCTCGCAAGTGATCGGTGACTTATCTGGCTGTAGCTCGTACAAAATGAAGCTTTTTGTTTTTTTCGTTTGAATTCAGATTAACTCCGTCAGAGCCAGTGTATGATTATGAGCGTTATCTACTCTTATCGCCTTAATATTTTAACTCTTTAAATAGGCTACACTGCAAGTGAATGGCGCATATAAAATATGCATTATTCGACGAATAACAACACATCATCGGAGCACATAGCATTGCCCGATGAAGTGTCGTTATTGTGAAAGAAAGACTACTAAAATACTAGGATATTTACGAAAATTTGAACAATATTATTTTTCTTATTATAATAATAGTATGTAAACCGAGCGAAGTGGCTCAGTGCGTAGCGCACTGACTTCGTAATCGGGAGGTCCGGGTTCGATTCCCGGGCCGGCCATCCTGACCGGGGTTTTCGTGGTTTCCCTCGGTCATAAAGGCGAATGCTGGGATGGTTCCAAAAGTCCACGATCACCTATCGCCTCCTAATCCATTCCTATCATCTTTCATCTTCCATACCCCCGGGCTAACAACCATGGGGGATAAAAATCGGATCCAGCTAAAAATGCTGGTCCCCCCTAAGAATTGTTGCAAGCAACTGCTACCGTGATAATAAATAAAAACTGAGCCACGGTAAATGCAGGATGCTTGCTTGCGTGGTCCTAGTCGGCCGATTGACGAAAAAAAAATAGTATGTAAATGCCGAATGTTCCATTTTTAGTGTTTAAAATTTCATTATAGACCTTCTGTAGGTTATCGGATCTTTTTTTCCCCGAATGTGACGCCCCCCCCTCTTCCACTCCTTCCCCGACTTCTTATTCTTATTTTTGTTTTTTCTCTTCGAGTTCTTCTTCTTCTCATTCTAGGTATCTCTTCCTTGTTCACTTCGTCCTTGATTTTTCTATTTTATTTCTTTTTCCCACACTTGTTTCTCGTTTACGCCTTCATCTCTTGCGGGGCAGTGAAAAAGCCTACACCCTATATAGATGAAAACTGGCGGATATTTTGAGATCGTGAGTGAAGAAGCAAGTATAAATGAATGATCCACCCTTCCACGTGGCACAAGGATGAGAGAGGCCGCTGGATGCGATAGAATGCGTGCCGGGGAAGGTTGTGTCTCGGTATCCGCCTAGAACTGATCGGAAGCAAGCAGAAGCAAATGATTAGAGCAACTGACCTCTAGCTCGCTCACACTCATTTTCATATTTACGAAGAGTGCTCTAGGATTTAGGCCCTCAGTGGCTCGTTGATTAGTATTCTCGATAGTACTCGATTTCCACGGCGCTCGGGTTTGATTCCCGGGTTTGATTCCCGACGGAGGCAACATTATAACTGTGTCCTTTCCCTACAAATGCTCCAGTATCTATTACTGGGTGACAATGAGAAGTCCCATCCTAAGGTTATGCGGCGGCGATGGTGTGACTGTTATACCCAAGCTCGCGGGTTCAAACCCGATCGAAGCCGTGGATTTTTAGGGCGACAAAATCCTTCGTACGCCTTCCCTCGGAGGGGAAGTAAAGCCGGCTGTCCCATGTTAGTAGATTTACTTGCATGTAAAAGATCCTCAAGCCTAAATGAAGCCTCTGAGCTAAATTCAAAATCGGCTGTTTCTCGCCCAAGAAATACCTCCTTTCTCTGCTAGTGGAAGGGAGCGTAGCGAAATTTGCGTGGTCAGACGGAAGAGCGGGCCTGATGGCCCGAGTCTCGCCACGTAAAATAAGGCAAATTCAATTCAATTCAATTCAAGGTTATGAAGATCAGTATATACCGTGGAGGGATGTCTTTGTGCTAACCAGACGAACCCCTTATCCCATGGCCCAGAGGATGAGCTCACAGTGGTCGGTCAAGCCTAGTGTCGGGCAGTGGAGCCAAAGGACATGCCAGGTCCTGGACTTGCCAACTCTAATTAGGCTGATATATTTTTCTAGATAGTTTCCAACATGTAAGCGCTCTTCTCTATAATTTCATTTCCCATAGTTACTAATGCCTGATCTCTCGGAATTGTTATTTTCAATGTCGTTTGAGCTCAAACATAATTAGACATTCCTAAAACTCACGTAAAGCTCATTTAAAACACGTTTTAAATGTGGGCAGAAACTAGTTACAGAATGTCCGTCTTAATTTGATCTTAACTGTAATCTTCAATTCCCGAAACAATGAAGTCCATGACTAATAGCAGCAAGTGGTCATTTATTCTTGACGACAAAAAGGAAGGTTAGAACAGTTTATAACTGGCATTTTAAAAATTCTTATTTAAAAAAATAATGGCTTTGCAGGAAAAAACTTTAAATTCTGCCTTGGAATGAAACAAACACTTTAAAAAAATCACCCAAATTGAGTTTGTAAATCCAAGGTCTTTTCTTGTTAGTTGATGTCGACAATTCGCTGCAGTTGGATCTTGTACATTGCTCCTCGACTGACCTGCCAATTCGAACTAGCCACTGCACGCGCAAAGGCACATGGTTGAGAGAGATGTAGGCGGATAATCTCCTCTGTCGAGACGTATTAGCGCGAGTGCAAGAGGGAGATCTGGGGGCGTGCATCCCAAGGCATCACATGACCTGCGTGGTAGCAGGCAAAGCCTCTTGGCGTTTTGCAGCCCCGCCGCCGGCCCAGCAGCAGCCGCCTCTTCCATCTGCCAGCACTGCCCCCCCCTCCGCCCCCTTCATGGCTGCTCGCCGGCGCAGAGGCGAAAGCGGCGGCTAGAGTGGAGGAGGAAAGCGGGAGGTGATGAAGGCAGACGCAGAGATGCAGATGGAGCAGTATACTCGTCGGTGCAAAAACACAGAGGGAAGATGGAGAAGGTAATAGACGTAGATGCGATGAAGAACGCGAAATCGAATGTTGGAAGGGGAGTGGGAGGCGGCAGTGGGAGCGAGGATGCAGGTGAAGGCGGAGGTGGAGGTGAAACCGACGGAAAAGGCTGCCAAGTTATTCCAGTAGAAGGGGATTCGGAGCGAAGGCGAAAGCGGGGGCGGGGATGAAGACGGAGGCGGGGAACGAAGACGGAGTCGGGGACGTAGGCGGAGGCGGGGACGTAGGCGGAGGCGGGCACGTAGGCAGAGTCAGGGACGTAGGCGGAGGCGGGGACGAAGGCGGAGAGCGGGTCGAAGGCGGGGACGTATGCGGAGACGTAGGCGGAGGCGGGGACGTAGGCGGAGGCGGGGTCGTAGGCGGAGGCGGGGACGAAGGTGGAGGAAGAGACGAAGGCGGAGGCGGCGACGAAGGCGGAGGCGGGGACGAAGGCGGAGGCTGGGACGAAGGCGGAGGCGGGGACGAAGGCGGAGGTGGGGACGAAGGCGGAGGTGGGGACGAAGGCGGAGGCGGGGACGAAGGCGGAGGCGGGGACGAAGGCGGAAGCGGGGACACAGGTGGAGGTGAGAACGAGAGTGGAGGCAGCGATAAAAATGGAAGCGGGGACAAAGGCGGAGGCCGGGACGAAGGCAAGGGCGGAGGCGAAGCGTAGCCGGAGGTGTGGGCGAAGGTTGTGGCTGAGACGAAGGGGGGTCGCGGAGACTAAGGCGGCAAAGGTGTGGGAGGCGAAGGCGGATGAGAGCGGCGAGGCGCATGCGAAGGCAGTAGCCGAGATGAAACCAGTCGCTAATCTACGGGAAGTGTTGGAAGCAAATACGGACTCGAAGGCGGCGGCGGCGGCGGTGATGGATGAGAAGTGGATTGGAAGGCGAAGGCTGGGAGCAGGCGTGCGGAGGCGAGGGTGTGGGATGGAGGTGGATGTGAATGTGGGTATGAAGGCGGTGACGGAGCGAAGGCGGTGATGAAGGCAGCGGCGAACTGGCGGGCAGGGAAAGGCGGTGGAGGAGACAGTAGCGGAATCGAACGCGAAGGCTGAAACGGAGACGAAGCCAGATGCGGCAGCGTAGGGGTAGGGAGGCAGAGGCGAGGGCAGAGGGAGAGGGTGCAGAAGAAGGCATGTTCGCAAGCGCAGGTGGAGACGGAGGCAGATTGAAGGCGAAGATGGATCCGCAGGCTGATGGAAAGGCAGGGGCGGAGGCGGAGGAAGTGATAGGTGGAAACCGTCGGGAAAGAGGATTGCGGAAGCGGTGACGGTGTTGGTGGCGGAGGAGGTGGGTGGGACAGTGTCGGAATCCAAAGCGCAGGCAATGACGGGGGGAGGGCGAAAGAGTGAGGGAGGCAGAGGCGATAACAGAGTGGAGAGGACGTGGGAGAAGGTGTGGCCGAAAGCACAGGCGGAGACGGCGGAGATGTTGGGCGTGAAGGGGGTTGCGCAGGCGGTGACAAAGCAAAGTGGATGTTGAAGGCTGAATCAAAGGCGACAGCGGTGTTGGTGGCAAAGGCGGTGGAGGTGGGTGGGACAGTGTAATATCTGAAGGCGGAAGCAATGACCGGGGCGAGGGGCAAGGAGCGAGGGAGGCGGAGGTGAGAACAGAGTGGAGAGGACGTGGGGGCAGGTGTGGCCGCAAGCGCCGACGGAGACAGAGGAATGGTCGGGCATGAAGGGGCTTGTGGAGCTGGTGACGAAGCAAAGGCCGAATCAAAGGCAGTAGCGGCGTTGGTGGCAAAGGCGGTAGCGGTGGAGGTGAGTGGGAGAGTGTCGGAACCAAAAGCGCAAGCAATGACGGGAGGAGGGGGAAAGAGTGAGGGAGGCAGAAGCGAGAACAGAGGGGAGAGGGAGTGGGAGAAGGCGTGGCCGCAAGCGCAGGTGGAGACGGAGGAGGGGTTGGACGTGAAGGGGCTTGCGGAGCTGGTGACGACGCAAAGACCGAATCAAAGGCGGTAGCAGTGTTGATGGCAAAGGCGGTGGAGTTGGTGGGACAGTGTCGGAACCGAAGGCGCAAGCAATAACGGGGAAGGAGCGAGGGAGGCATAGTGGAGAGGGCGCGGGCGAAGGCTTAGCCGCAAGGGGAGGATCATTAGCAGCGCTAACGCGGCCCGCGAAGTCGCACAACGCGCGCGCGTGGCAGGGCGGATCAGGGATTGTGGCGGCGCCCCCGAGGCTTTAGAGCTGCCCTGCCCTGGTACGCGCAGCTGCGCAGCCGCGGAAAACAACTGCCGGTCCGCGCAGAAGCTGCGCAGCGCGCCGCCGCCCTGCGCGCATGCGATCGCCACGAGAATTAGAGCGCTGGGAGCTGCCGGCCACATACCCTCCGCTGCGAGCGCCCCACGCGGCGAAATTTTCGGCGTGGGAGTTGCTCTTTTGTCTGATTCAGCTGGTCGCTGATTGTGTAAGTGGCTTTCTAATCTCGGTTCGGTGAAATATATATTTTTTCATAACGTTTGTACCTTTCCAAATACGTAGTAATATATACTATGTGATCAAAAGTATCGGGACACCTGATAGAAAATGGCTTACCAGTTCGTGGCGCCCTCCATCGATAATGCTGGAATTCAGTTGGGTGTTGCCCCATCCTCATGACAACTTCCACTCTCGAAAACGTACTTTCAGTCAGGTGCTAGGAGGTTTCTTGGGGAATGGCAGCCCATTCTTCACGGAGTGCTGCACGGAGGAGAGGTATCGATGTAGGTCTGTGAGGCCTGGTACAAAGTCGGCGTTCCAATGCATCCCACAAGTGTTCGATAGGATTCAAGACAGGACTCTGAGCAGGCCAGTCCATTACAGGGATGTCATTGCCGTGTAACCACTCCGCCACAGGCCGTGCAGCATGAACAGGTGCTCGATCGTGTTGAAAGATGCAATCGCCATCTTCAAATTGTTCAACAGTGGGAAGCGAGGTGTTAAAAACATCAACGTAGGCCTGTGCCGTGAAAGTGCCATACAAAACAAGGAGTGCAAGGCACGTCCTTGAAAAACACGACCACAGCATAACACTATTTTGGGCATGTCGGGATACTTTTGATCACATAGTGTACATGGTAGTATTGATGCATAAAATCGACGTCAAGTTTGACATAAATATATGATTTGGAAGTTACTGAATCAATTAATCGGTTTGTTTAAAATGTGTCGGTCCATTCCTCTATTTACCAGTTGGTTCATTCACCTGCCCATTCGCCTACCCGCCCATTTCTCCGGCCGTCCACTCGTCTACCGATCTGTTCGTCCCCCATTCTATTCGACCACCCGCTCATTCGTCCATCGGTCTACCAGTCTATCTGTTTCTCTTTTCAGCGTTAAACCTCTGAATAATCAAAAAAATATTCAGTGTTCCATTCCCTTAACTTTATTTGGCACACGTCTATTAAGGGCGAGTTGCTTCAAATTAGAAGCACTTAGTCAAAATTGAGACATGCTACTTCGTTATAACAAATTTCCCACTACATTGACAAAACTCCTTCTGAACGCTCTGAACCTTTCTAGTACTGTGAGGCCCCTACACTATTAACTAATAATACAAATGTATGGCGTATGTAATGAAATTTTAATCATATATCTATTATAATAATTACCAAACCAATGAATAAACAGGGGTATAAATGCAAGAGTGGTATGTTCAAGAAAACGAGTGACGATAGGAGGGAGTTTTGTAATTTACCACGAATTTAATCATATCCCTTTATCCACGTGTTACCATCAATATTTTTTCGTTTCCATTAAAAAATAATTTTAATTTTGAGAGGTATTCAAACATATCTTTACCATTCTAGGCATCTATAAAATGACATTTTATTTGTTCTGAACAAGACATATTTTAGTAGACCTTGCAATGTATATTTATGACCCCATAGTGTCTTGAAGAATACCGTTTAAAATAAGGAACGTTTGAAAATGTTATTTAACATATTCGAGGTGCAATATTACAAGAAGCTGACAAAGCCGAAGAAACTTTACTTTGCACGGAAAGTACGAAAATGTATGAAAGAAAAACGTGTGTCAATATTGGAACGAAGAAAGACGATTATGTTCAGACTCAGAAGTTTTACTGCTGTACTTCTCAGAGCGAGTACATGCAGCTGACGTTTATTTTTTTTATATTAAAATCAAACACTTAGCACATTTATTCATGTTAAATATTGTATGATGTTCCGTTAATCAGGTAGTGTCAAACTAACGTGCTATGGGCATACTTGTTTATGTTGAAGAAGACGTAGCGTGTAAAGGAGAACATCTATAGTTTAAATTATAAACAATTTCCTTGATTTTGTAAAATGATAATGGAGTTTTGCCAAAATAACTACTCACTCTATGCCATTATGTTCAAACAAGTGAAGTATCTGTACAATATAAAGTGACGTTTGGGTTAGGATGATTTGTGCCAAGTATGAGTAGGCTAACAGTTTCTAATATAACTTATTGTACTACAAATTTTAAAATGATTGTCTAAGGAATAGTAATAATTATTCCCCCTTCCCGGGAAATATTCGTTTAAAATTTTGTTTTATTCCTTTATTGATTATATAGCTTTTTGACGTACATACTCTGCGATCTACATTTTTGTTTATGTTTCATGGCCGACTGGAAATACCGTCGCTACGTCTGTGTTATACAGACATAATTATACGATTTTGGATTTTGGTGGATTTTTTTTGAGTTATGATTGGAAGTTGCGGAGTTTTAATTACTCGGAGAAATTTTAATTGCATGCATGCCATAAACATAGTTATAATCGACGATTTTTCATGAAATTAATGAGCATATTTAGTACTCTCTACGAAAAAGTTTAATTTTTTTAGTTCGCATCAGCAACCAGATTAATAAGAATTTTCAAATGAGTTGACTGTACTTGGTTTTCCGATTGTAAATTTCACAAGTATTGCAGTAAATACTACAGTGCATGATACAATAACATAATACTATCAATTATTAACGATATTTTTTCAGTTCTTACATAATTTTGCAGGCAATTAAATTCACTTTAAAACAATTTCATTTTTACGTTTAATTCATAAGTAGGAGCCACGCATGCGCTGCTCGCCTCTGAGTTGAAGCGTTGCGGCATTTGGAGGGAATTAAAGTCTGCGGTGGCAGCTTACCAACATCGCAATGCTAATTAATTAGAGAGGGCGTGACTGTTTTGTGGAGCAACGAAGCATCTGCAATTCAACCAGAATTGCTGTACGAGTGCTGTTCGTACAACAAACCCACTTCTCCTTTAAAGTGTATAACACGAAATTCTTTTTTTTTAATGTGAATGTGTTCAAGGCCGACCTCAGTAGAAATAAATGTTCACAAATTGGTAGTCTTTTAGATGCAATTATTGCCCAAATTTTAGAAAATCAGGCACAAGTGAAATTATCCAAACTAGACGAAACCTTGCGATTACTTTGCATAAAAGGAAAAGCTGTCTATAACTTTCAACACAAAATTACACCATAAGCACTATACGGAAAATTGAGAACCTCTAAAATGTTTTATCATTCAGTACTTACGATGTTCTTCAAGATTTATTTAAGTAAAACTTTAATATAATCTGAATATTTAGTACGTGGCAATCGTGTATTGAAACAAGATGAAAATATCGATAACAGACTGAGGTATGTGACATATTCAATTCCGTGTACTGAATTGACATATGTTATTACAAAACTATTGATTTATAGTTATTAACGACATTAGACCGATAAAAAAACAAATAAAAATGCGGTAATAATTTAAAAACCTGCCAAAATCATGCTTATATTTCTAACACCCTCAGTCTGTTAATTGTGTTATCGGCCGTGTAGATCAATATTTTGCATAATGTCGTCTTCTTACAAGAAACAAATATACACAACAAATACAATTTCCTGGAATAAGTGAAATCATACGCCATCTCTAACTACAACGCATTTGTTTCGATTGTTCGTAACGGACGGCAGTCCGTTATTTTTAACTTGGACAAGGCAGTAGTTATACTATTATTTTGTGATGTGTTCAGCATTTTATCGGTCACCATAAAATCCAAGGATTTATGTGAAAATTTATGTTACTGCGATAGTAAGCAAATGAAACCTTTTGCTGTGGCACGTTATTACGATATTGGGGTGTTTTGCTTGCAATATCTCTGTTTAAACAATATTCGTATATCGAGGTGCAAAAAATAAGGATGCAAATAATTCTCCTGAACCTAAAGGTACATAAAGAAATGACGTGCGATTTGGAAGTTGACGTGTCGACTTCCAGTGGCGACATCTTCGGATCGTCAAAAAATAAAACCGAAGAAGAGTTTTATTAAGTGAAATGCAAGGAATATGAGATTAATTTACCTAACATATTTTTTTAATTGTACTATTAATAATATTACAATTAACAAAAACTATCCCCCAAACTAACATGAGTTACTTTTATTCTGAATTGTTTGAATCTGATTTGTTTTGTCCATCTCCATGTTTTTTTCCTAATAGACAGTTGACTTCCGATGTATTGATGATTGTTTATTTACGTTGCTAAGGATGTTAAAACCCGTTGCTAAGGGTGTTACATTTCTTAACATACAGTAGACACGAGTGCGCTTAGCAAACCTGTAGGGTTACATGTTAACAGGGGTAAAAGACGCATGTGATCGATAAACGTTTTTTAAATCTTTTCTTTAACGACTGTTGCTTCTTTACGAGTGAAACAGCAATTCCAATAACACGAGAAGCACGGAAGAGATAACTGTGAGTGTCAGAGCTTTGTCCTCTTCGAGCTGCCAGATTCCCGCGGCAGAGCGCGTCCTAGGCGCACGTTCATTGCAGCCAGACAAAAACCTTGCACTCCCTCGAGTGACAGCGGCAATAGGTCGGGCTATATTTGGGCTCCTTGATGGCTCAAAGGAACGGGTATCGAATGCCGGACGTGTAGCAATGGACAACTAAGCAGTGACACCATGCTCAACATTCAATACGCCGCACACCTACTGTGGAAACTATTCCCTTTCAACCTCAAATTTCGATCAAACACATTGTTAAGTACGGAACATCAAAATTTCCGAGGAATAGATAATTATTTTCTCGAACCGACGTTGTTAAGAATAAATACACGGACAGTGGAAGTCTGATGTGAAATTTTATTTTTTTCTGAATTTACGTATACAATGAGTATTATATATGGTTCAGAGGAATTTGTGTAATGCAGAGGAAAATATATTTCGATATTTCAATGAAAATACACGTTTTTGGTTCCCCTCTTACCGAAAAAGTATTTTTTTTTTAAACGTCCGCCCATCTGACCTCTGTATGTGAGAACAAAAGCGCCTAAAATATCCGTTTTTTTCCAAACTGAATATGTCCCTCTCAATACGGTCTCACCCAAACTTCTGCGATTTTGAAAAACAGTCTTTAAATGTTGGGAGTACTTTACATGAAGACCCCGCGACATTTTCAAAATTTTTTCAAAAATGGCTTCAAATTATTCTTATTCATTTCTTGTAAGAAAAGAGTAAAATATACTTAAAAAGGTGGCATAAGTCCGATTTTCACGGTTAACTGTGAATATTCGAAAATTGCAAAAGTAAGAATTTCTTTGGTCTTCCTACAACCACAAAATTGAAGATCAAGTTTTTTCCTTCAAATATTTTTTCCCATAATTAGTTCTTTCAATAAAGACGTGTACAGTTTTGGGGGAATTTTAGTACTTTTCGCAGAAGTTTTGTAATTTGCGTGAAATATGTGCAATATTAAAAAATAACAAAAACAAGACAAAAACCGACTCTATTTTTCGTTTTTTAACTTGTAATATAGATAGTACTAAATGTTCTCTATAAGATGACACATTCGCCTTTCTGTTCTTTGTTTTCTCAAAAATTAAAAACATGTATTTTTTTACTTGTCTCACGTTCTTGTTAATATTTATGTTAGTAGTGATTTGTTCACATTATTGCACTGATGAGTACATGTGCTTCAAAAGATGCCTTTTTTCTCGAAAATATTTTCTGTGAAAAAGATTTTAAATTTTCGCATTTTAGAAACACTTAAACGCAATTTTCTCTAAAACTGCTACAAATTTTTTCCTCGACCTTTTCGAACAGAATGCCACTCTTTAAGATGACGTAAAAATATTTTTGCTGTATTATTTTGTTTTTAAAACTTACACAAATGATTTTTTTAATATCTCTCATGTCTTTAATTTGTACATTTCCAGCAATTTGTATACATTATTTCATTTGTGAGTGGAAGTGCTGTAAATGACTTCCAATAAAGGGTTTTGAAAACTCTAACAATTTCTGTGAAAAAGAGCTTATTCACGTTTACAGTAATGCTGAAACCCCATTTGTGACGTACCGAAATACGATCTTATAAATATGTCCGACATTTTTTGATACATCACCAAAATAATTTTTGTATTCCCAATTTTCAGATCATGGATTTGTACTTCAGAAAGTCTCCAAAAGAAAAACATTGGACGAAATCGTGAAAGAATAGTTATTTAAATATTTGTTAAATAAAAGTTCTACTCCAAAAAAATCATGAGCTTCTGTGTTGAACAAATTAAATTATTCTAATTGTTTACTCTGCATGAACAATCAAATTGTAGACAGAACAAAAAAACTATATTACTATTTTCAGTGAATATTCCCACTCCGTTAAAAACTTGTTTATCTGTTTCCTCTTATAACACTTTTATTTTTCAGTTATTATATATATGCATAAGTGACGTAGCTTTATTTTTTCTCAGTTGTTCTAGTTTCATATATCACATAAACTTCTTCTTCAATTTATCGTAACTTCAGAGCCCATTTTTTAACCAAAGTCCTTGTCTCGCTTCCTTTCGCAAATACCATTTTATTACACAACTTCTCGTAGTATGAAAATATTAGTTTGTCTAACCCACAGCCAAGAAAGTCCTCTCTCGAACTTTTTTCTTATATTGCCCCTCTTTCAAAGCCTCTTATCTCTATGCACTTTTCATCTTCACGACGACCAATGTCCAAGGGGTTTACACAAAAATAATGCTCGTTGTAAATAAACATGTAATATGATATAATACACATTTCTTAGAAACGGCTCGAAACTGTTCCACGACAATTTCTTTATAGGACGCAGTTTTACTCTGTTGTAATACCCTTAACCCTTAGTTACTTGCGCTGCCGTACTTTGTACACCACTGGAACGATTATCGCCGATGGTGTCAGATAATATCAGTGCGCATTCTGACATTTAACCTAATCTCGTAGAAAGTCTTCAGCTGCCCGATACTCAGTTACGTAAGTGTTCGTTGACGTACTTTATTCGCCATGCGGGTATCAATGTCAGTTTTCATTTTCTTTTAATTACCACAAGTTTTTTTTTTTAATTTATTAATGTAATTAAACTTATTTATTTTGTTTTACATTAGGAACAACTCAAAGATGAATAAGTTATCCGAAAAGCAGATATATGAATTATTACATGAGGAATCGTCAGAAGACGAAATTTGCGATGATGCAAGTGATTCTGAGAAAGAAGTTGTCGTTGCCGAGAGTGAACACGATACGTGTTCTGAGATTCATTATTTTAGTGATTATTCAATCAGCGATTTGGAGTGTAGAGATGTTTTCACTAACAAATACAAGGTTACAAAGCGGAATGAAACAGAACTTGTCATCAAATTTACAATAACTGGAAATCGTGATGATCTCCAACAACCGCCAACAAAATTAAGAAATCATTGTCACATTTGCGTAAGAGCAAAAAGCGCACTACCACAATTATTACTACACTTACTACTAACTAGTACAACAAATTTGCATGCCACGAATGTATTCTTAAAGCCATCACATGCAGATTTTTTTCTCAAGAATACTCAATTTATTATAATTATTATTTAATTAAAATTGTAATATGTATACACTTCAAATAACACAAAACAACAAGTATATCAAAATATTATTATTCATTTCATTTTTATGTTCATTTTTATATCAAAATTAGGAGTACAATGTAAGCCACTCGGGTACTTGTGTAACAAAACACAGCGCGGGAAACTAACAGTTAAAGTAATATTTCGATTATACTATTTTACTAATGTCCACAATCCACTGCTTCCTCAGTCAGCTCCCAACGCTGGTATATTATCACAGTAGCATCTGCCCCGTAGCAAGACTCGGTCGGTCGTAACAGCGATAATTATTCGGTGTTTAAAAACATATTTTATGCTTCGAAAGGTATTTAAGTTTAAAATCTTCTAGATACATCGAAACGGATGTTGATATACATGAGCGGTTATCTCCGACTCCATGGGATCGATTTCCATGGAAGTTGGCACGTCTACGTGATTTTTTTCGGCCAAGAGGTTTATGTGCTATTAATTTTGTTGTAACTCCACTAGATGGCACTGCAGAACAAATTTGCGCTTCATTTTAATTCATTTCCCATTGAAACTGCGCTCCACCTGGGCTTGATCGTTGCTGAACGTTGCCGTGCGACGCAGGGCACAGAGAGACACGTAGAGACGGAGAAAGGGAGGGACAAGGACACAGAGACGGTGACAAACAGGGAGAGGGACAGAGAGAGGCAGAGACAGACATTTAGGCAGGGACAGAGAAGGAGAGTTAGATGAAGAGAGAGACGGAGAGAGTCGGAGAGGGATGGAGAGAGAGGAAGACGTTATCACACAAGCTTTTCTGCAAAGGAATATATCTCGTCGCACTACTTAAGCCACTAATACGTTCTGTATGTGGCAACTGGAAACGTACCAAACCCATTAATTTGTATTTGTGTTTCTGTTGACACATGCTAGACAGAAAGAAATCAAAGTGAAACACGTATTTTATTACGAACAACATTTGTAATGAAAGAAAGATTCAATTATTAGCTAAATGAAAGGGAAAGCGCCATTAGACGCACCCTATTCATTCCAAACATTCGTTTGTAATGCTTTACTTTCTAATTTCCCCTACGTCAGAGAGTAGGATGTCAAACAGCTTGTTGGTGGCGCCCGTAAAAGTCGCGGTCCAATTACATTTACTGGTCCACATTTAGACTCGTGCTCTGACCTCTGAGAATCTGTGTCCCATTACCAGAGAGACATATGCCTACATAATTCATGATGAATTCTGATTTCAACGGATTATTCGTCTACAATTACGAATATATATATATATATATATATATATATATATATATATATATATATATATATATATTAAATGGCGAGTGTTGAAAAATGAAAGTAGAACTTGGTACTACTGAGTGTATCAACTCGTAAGGGAATGTAATGAGTTGCTATTGAGGTAAGATTGTTATGAGCTGCAGAAGCGGAGCAGGTAACAGTTTTTGATTGATTGACCTGCAGTCATTTAGGATATGCCAATTTTTTACATTATCAAAAACGTTTCGATATATTAAAACAGCGTAACATAATGCATGAAATTATGAGTATCATTCAAAAACCAGGACCATTTCGTTGGATTTCGAATCCAGCAATGTATTTAATAGAAAAGTTCGACCTTAGCTTCGGTCTCACTGTTGAAATTATTTAAAAAAAATATGGTTTCGGTCTTTTGCTCCTGTTTCCCCTAATAACAACACATCAGTACGCTTCTTTGCGATTCTCTACGTTTTCTCAACAGTCGGGTATGTCCGCCAGGTGGACGAGCAGTAGATTGTGTGAGGGGAGTGTTGGCGTATAATTCGGGAAAGAAATGTCAACAGTGTTAATGTTATTATACGTCTCATTTAACGTAATAAAATGTAATTTTTGTTTTGTATTGATTTTAGTTCTATCAAATTGTGAAATGTAATTTTAACACAATGTTTATTCCACAAACGCATAAAATATAGTGCATTGGCACCAAAGAAGACTTTTCAGAGATGGATATCATTAGTTAGTAAATAAGCGTGTTTTAGGCTCTGAGCAATGTTTCTGTTTGATGATACTTGTGGGTGGATTGTTATAACTTCGCTTGGCCACTGTGACATTTTTTGGTTTGGTTTTGTGTTGTGCGCTGATAATGATTGTAGTTTTTCCCAAGACATCAATATCTTCATTGGGTTGAATAAATTGCTCGGTGGTCGTCAAGAATCCCTTCAATTTGGGTAAGTGTTTCCAGTTAATTTTTTAGAATAATTATTTATGCATGAAGGGCGTTATAAGGGTTCCATTAATGGAGCAATGATGAAAAGGTTGGAGATAATTATGAGCTATTTATGTGCTATGATACTTTCAAGTTTTTATTTTTGGCGCATTTGAAACTTTAGCGTCCATATAAAAGTCCACAATAACCAATCATAACTCATAGAACTGATCGAAATCGTTTCATTATGTATCTATAACATAGACGTAGTCAAAGTATTTCCAGACGGCCATGAAACATGAACAAAAATGTACATCACATAGTACGTACAACATAAATATATTATCAATGAATGAATGAAACAAAATTATTAAACGAATAATTATTATTACTTCTTAGACAATCATGTTAATATTTGTAGTACACTAAGTTCAATTAGACGCTATTACCCTACCCATACTTGTCATCAATCATCCTAACCCAGAAGTCGCTTTTTGTCCGGTTCAAGCTTCCGAGGCGAACGCTTTGCATTCGAAGCAGCTCTTATTGCTTTCTGGTAGTGGCCAACCCTCAGCGATCAGTGTGATAACGCCCAGTGCTAGTGCCGTTCATGTGAGCAGTTCCAAGTGTTGAAAAGTGTAATATTTTAGTTGTAGAAAAGTTATCTAAACAAATTACAATAGTTAATGGCCACAGGTAGCGCAATAGACGCCACTTACAACGAAAATAGCAGTGAGTCGTTCAACGGCTAACAAGTGAAACACAGCCCAGTTCCTGCAACACATGAAGACTTATCGCAAGTGCGAAGTACAAAAATTTATGAATTAGAACAATAAATACTATTGCTTCAGCAACAGTCACGGCAATTCCAACTTCAACTACGGCAAGCCCAACATGTTTATTATATTCCCAACAGGTAAATCAAGGTAACTATTTAAATCAAGCCGCTAATGTGCAACATGATAATTTTACAATTCAAGGTGAGAGCAGTGGCAAGAATAGGAAGCGAGGGTAATGAACAAGGTGAACTAAGATATAACGTACCAACAGGAAACAGTTTTGAATCTTTACCAGAGGTAATTGAAGAAGGGGAAACAAAAATTCAGGCATCAATGTAAGTGAAAACTTAAGCTCTGACAATATCAAAATCCCTCTAATAAATGTCTCCAAGATCCCACAAATTATTCACAATTTTTCTGTATTTGTGGCGGAAGTTAAAACCATAGTTGGTAATGATTTTCAACCAAAATTACAGAAAACCACATATCAATATTTTTTCTCCAATTGAAGATTTTCGAAAATATCGTCGTTTCTGTGATTCTCAAAACAAGCAATACTTCTCATATAGATACCCAACAAAAAAAAACCTACAAATATTACTACATAGTAATTGGTTTGTTTCCAGGTGTTTTCCAGGAATCGGCTTGTCAGCTTTTACAGAAAATGTAGAGGCGGAGTAAAACAATTTTGATTTCTCATAGTGAAAATATCGAGAATTCCATTTTAAGATTAGGAATATTGACGAACGGTGGAGTGAATGAAGTAATCTTGCGAAGAAAGCATAGCGACAAGAAAGCATAGTGACAAGAAATCCGCGGTTGTTAATGATGACATGAAAACATGAAAAGTAGCATCATTGCCAGCGCGTTATGATCTCGGTTCGCTTCCTGAGGCGAGATTTGCTTGCTGTTGGCCTAGTAAGTCAAGGTTGAACGCCAGGTAACTAACGAGCTGAATTCGCAGTCGCTGCCACTAGAGAACCTGCCGCGAGATTTATAAGGAAGAATTGTAGAAAGTGCTCTGCAGCGCAGACACGACCCTAGATACGACTCTCATTACGATCGTTACAAGAAGTAAGATGTTAGTTCGTGTCTCATATTTAGAGATATTAATTTCTATTTCCGCTACTGAAGCAAAGAAAATACATACAATAAATAATAATTAAACATATTTAAGTTTATGAGTTTAGAGTAAAATAAAACATTTTCAATCTAAAAACAATGATCATAATAGCGTTTACTTAAAAGTATAATAATTGCATTAAGTTCCCTCGTTCACAATACGAATAATGTTTTTTCTGATAAAAGAGCCATCCACCGTTAATAGAGTACCTCTAAGTCTAAGACGATTAAACCGGGAGAAGTGTCTCAGGACATCAACTGACGTCACTGCAGTGCCTCTGACCGGGCGACCATAGGTTCGAGTCCGACGGTGGAAAGATTTTCCAGTCGAATTCATTCGTTGTCTGGAGGAAAATCCTCGCAGGCGGCTGCTCTGATCGGTACTTTTCCGTGGTTTCTCCGATGCACACCAGGTGAATGCCGGAGCAGTACCCTAACAAACGGGTCACGGACCGCGCGTGATCTTTCCTTCCTCTTCCATGTTTTATCCTCATCCGTTACTAACACATACTTAAACTAGCATGCACTACTCTACTATACATGCCGGGAGACCGGTCAGGAGGAGGTTAGAACTTATCTCATCTGGGGCGGTGCCTCGCGGGTGAGATATACCTGGATGAGGAAAGAAACCAAAAGTACCTCGGCGCCGGATCTTGCCATTTACAGTGGGAAGATTACCGCCACATCCCGCGATAAAACATGCACTACACTTACGGAAGTAATGACCTTAGCAGTTGACGCGCCCGGAATTATTAACAATCAATCTAAGAAGGTTTGCTTCAGAAGATATACGTGTAACAATAATTTAAGTTATTATGGCATTAAGATTGTAATAACGAAATACATAACATAATTATTTAACAAAAGTAATGTAACACAAAAACGGTCTATTTAACCATATTCATGACCTTTGACTAAAATTATTCTATAACATCAAAAATGTATTTCATATTCCTACTCTTATTCATTTAGAGCGTTTTCCATATTTCGACTCGAATATATACGATTAATGCATACATGCATCAATTGAGTGTGGTATTACTATTACTTCGTGACAGTGTATTTTGTTTGTGAATTCCTTTTCATTTACGCGTTGCATCAGAACATCCACAAATTTTGATGGATTACCCCTACACAGTATTCGAGTAAAACTCTTGAGTGAGCGTATGTATGCAATTTTGTCACTGGCGTCTAGACCACTTCTCGTGCACCGTTCGAGACGTATGATGTGTCATTCGACGCGTCTCGGGGGGGAACCTGCTGATGGGGAAGTGGTAATTCGTTTTTGGATCCCTCTAGAATATTAAAATAAACTTCCATAAACCTGTTTTTTCGTGTTTTGGCGCTGCAATTGTAGTAATAAAGCCGGGAATCAAACCATCGCCTTCTAAATCAATATATGTAGGTGGAGTTGATTAAACACCAATACCCAAAGACATTTTTAACTTGGAGAATGAATGAACGTTCTTATGTTCGACTTCGCACTTTTACGTAAGCGTGCAAATACCGATTTGCAAATGAACGTGATCATAACTTATTCTTATTAAACTTAAGTAACATCTTATTCACAAAACAGTCGCCTTTTAATGTTAGATTCGCATGCATTCGCATGCAGATTCGTATACAAAACAATTAATAGAGCAATTGCAGAAGTAGAAGTAAACACAAATTAGACTGGGTTTGTAAAGTTTTGATCTCTTCAAAAATTAGTAGTAAAAAATATGGAAATTGTAAGGAAATCCGAGGAAGAATCAAATGTAGTTGGAAAAGATGTTGCGATAGAATTTTTGGAACTAATTGAGCAGTTTTCAACACATGAACCTATTGTTAAAAAAGTGAACAGCGTCGACGACGCCACAAGGCATGTATAGCCATATAGGTATAGATGTTTGATGATTTTGAGGTTTGCTTGATGTTCTCCCAACCACCGTATATTTATTCCCTGTGCCATGTAGCAGTTTGACAGATTTTTTTCCGCACTATTTGTCTTGTTCAACGGGACCGAGAAGAACAGAACTCTCCAAAAAGCACCTGCGGAAATGAATTCTTGGAACAAAGAATGTAAAGCAACGATAGGTAATAAAACAGATCACGAAGTTTGTGCTTTGACGATTGTTTCCTGGCACTCACTGCGAGTCAGAAATATCAACATAAAGAAAATATCTCCACGTTAATGAAATACCGGTATCAAAATTGATTTTGGTGCAGAACCAGAGCGTAATATTGACAACAAACGCGTTTTTATGCTGAGAGCTATACCATAGTTTCCTAGAAATAAATATCTTCTACATTATGTGTAATAAAAGCTGGTGTTAAAGTGGCTTTGTAAATATATGGTCATGCTACGTCAGAACCTGGGATGGGAAAAATGATTAATTTCATGGTCACAAAAGCGTGTAAAAAGACTGCACTTTGAAGTGAGGACACTTACAAAGTTCAACTTGAGTCTAAAACTGGCACATTGTTAAATCAGTTCTTCAATAAGCGTTAGTTTGTTGGCACCTATTCTTATTTGTCAGATTGAAGAGATGGAAATAATTCAAAAGAGAAGAGTATTAAATTCATAAGTAAAGGGGGCTTCAAATCCTAAACAGGCTTTTAGTGTTCATAGAGAAACAACCAGGTTGTGTTCTCTCTGAAGTGTACTATGGTAACCTGCAGAGGTATAAAAATCTTAATGGACTTCGCAAATAGGAACAACTACAAATGCTAAATAAAAAGGGAAGTTCAGAGATTCAACGCTGGAAAATACTCATTTGTACATCGTGTGATTAAAAAAATTAATATAATCCTTGAATCAGTTCTATACGCCTTACCTGGCTTTCTTTGTGTTAAAAAAAGGTATTGAATAAATGTATTTATTCGCTATAATATTAAACTATACAGAAAATGAAAACCTCGATTAAAATTTGAAAACGAAATGGACGGGCAATATTAATGACCATTTGAGTCAGTTGTTTGTCCCCAAATTACTCAGTATTAAGCAGTTTTTTTCCTATGAAATTATATATGTGTCAAAATTGATGATGTGGATATGAACTTCTTGAAATCGGCTAGTTGTTATTTAGACATCTATGTAAGTGTAGGATTTACTTTCAACAGAACCTTTCTTACAAGTGATAACCTTCTTTTCCAGTTATTGTGTCAATACCAATATATAGGAATAGATTTTACTCTTCATATATTAATTCTCTCCTCACAGGTCTCATTCTCTCCTCACTCAACTGTCCTTTGGACAACTCAACTGCACGTTGGATCTTTTGAGGCTCTACAGCTGTTTTCTCCCCTGCCGTGAACCAAATGGTCTAGTGAACAAAATCTGGTGGAAACATGGTTTTTCCCCTTCAGTGGGAATATCTGCCTCAGAGGCGCGTAGGTGGAGATGCTACCAAGCGGCCCTCTTGAGAAGAGAATGTGTACTCCGTAATACCCTAACGTTAAAATCAATAAAGTGGTCGGTAATGGCGTATTAGTGAATGCGATTTTACATGAAAAGTGAAAGCGACCAAGGGTGTGCGTGTGGCAAAGATACTGCAGAAGTCGCAGTGCTTGGGTCCACTGTGCGGCGTCGCGTAGCTGGCGGGGGGCTGGGCGCGGGGGGCTGGGCGCGGGAGGCTGGGCGCGGGGGGCTGGGCGCGGGGGACTGGGCGCGGGGGGCTGGGCGCGGGGGGCTGGGCGCGGGGGGCTGGGCGCGGGGGGCTGGGCGCGGGGGGCTGGGCGCGGGGGGCTGGGCGCGGGGAGCACCTGGCGCCGCGGTTAAGCGCCGCCTGCAACCGCGCTGCTGCTGCTCGTAACCGTCGCGGACGGCGCGCGTTTATTTGGCGACTTCCGCGCGTTCCTCTTCCGCCGCCTCCACCACCCACCCACCCACCCTCCCTTCGTTCGCGCCCCCGCCAGCTTTCTGCGCATGCCTCCTTCCTCGACATCCAGCTGTCTTCTCTACTCATTCCCCCTCCTCCACCCCCTCGCCTTCCACCTGTCCTCTGCGCCTTCAGCGCTTTCTGCTGCCCCTCTCCTTTCGATGTGCGCTAGCTCTCTGCGCTCGCCTCCTCTACCCGCTCCTCCTGCCACCACCCCGTCACGTTCCTCACTCGCCTCTTCATCCATCAACCCATCGCCACCGTCAAACCATCTCGGCTTCCCCAGCTCCTGCCCCGCATCTGCCAGGCCTCTGCACACGCCTTCGTGCTCGCAACCCGGCCCCCTTCTCATCTTCCCGCTCCTCCCACCTCGTCTCTTCCCCACCCCAACCTCCGTCTTCCACCTATTCTCCTGCCCCTCTCCTTCCAGCCCCGCCTCCAACAGCCCTTAGGTCACCCGCCCCCGCCCCTTTTTCTCTCTTTTTCTCCTTCGGCCGCTTTTCCGCCAACCCTCTGCACATGCGCCCGTCTCCGACATTTCACCTCCACCACATCTCCCCGCTCCCACTACCCCACCCCCACATCCGTCAACCCTGACGCCACCATGGACTGCATGCGTCTTCCTCTCCACCTCAACTCGCCGCCGCCTCGTCTCCCCACATACCCTCTTCCACCCGAACTTCCGATCCACCCCTTTTGCCCCACCCCGCCCATTCCACCGCCCCGCTCAGAATCCACCATCTCCCGTCCCTCGCCTTCTTTGTACCCACCTCCCCCATAATCTCCGCCTTGCCACTCCCTCTCCACCCTGTGCCGCGCCGCCTCCGTTCCCGCGCCGCTCCTTATCGCTTGGCTCCTGTCCCCGCCCCCGTCGCCTCCCGCGCCCGCGCGCCGTTGCGGTTTTGTATCGTCGGAGCGCAGACCCGCGCGGCCGTCGAGGCAAACAGACCAGATATGCGCAGCGGAGGGGGCGGCGACGACGCTTGCAACGCCTGGCTAAGGGTGGGGGAAAGGAAGGTCGAGGAAATCGATGAAGAAGAGCAGAAAAGTGGGGATATAAGAAGAGGGAAAGAAGACGACGAAAGGAGTGAAGTGACATAAACAGAAAATGCAAAAGAGAAATAGAAGAGAATGGAAATGATGATGAGAATTAAAAGTAGCAGAAGAAACTAATGGACGATGAGAATGCTTTGGAAGAGATGAGAAAGTTCAAAGGTGAGATTGAGATAGATGATGAAAAAAGTGGCGAGGAAGACACGTCGGAAAAATGCCAGAACCAGTGAAGAAGAAAGGCATACATAAGGAGAGCGCCGAGGAGAGAATGGTCAAAGAAAGAGTCCCACCACTCGAGGTGAAAGAACTGGCGTCTTGGGAGGGAGGAGGAATGAAGAGACCAAACGATGGTTCGGGAGGAACATGGGACGAAGGGAAAGAAAATTAGAAGAGAAGGGGAGAAAGCAGATGATGAGAACGACTTAACAATGATAATGTCGATAAATGAAAAAGTAAAATGAAAATAAAGAAAAGAGTCGAAAAGAAGCGCAGAATGAAAATGGAAACAGAAATGAAATGAAGGAAAGGTATGAACATGGACATGGATCAGAAGGTAACAAGATACCAAATAGTATAATGGGAGAAGGTGAATAAGAATGCAGGTGAAGCCGAAGGCAAATGGTAGAGAGGAAATGAGGAAGAGAGCATGAAGAAAGAGGTGAAGCAGGAATGAAAAGAGGATATTGGAGATGAATAGTGGGATGATGAGAAATGCGAGATCGGTAAAGAATACGGGGGAAGGAGGAGACGGAGACAGCCTCGCGAAGTAGAAGAGAGAGGAAAGAAGGGGGTGAAGGTGAAGGATTAGCAGAATATATGGCTAGCATGGAGGTTTGTACAAAGATACACGGCAGAAAGACAAGGTTGATAAATAGTACGTCTGAAAAGGAAGGAGGGTAAGAGAAGGGAAATGGTGTATAATATAAGAAAAAGATTGAGAAGTAGGTAAGTAATATAAGGAGAAAAAATTGAATAGAATGTAATACTAAGGAGGGGAAAGATTGAATATTATAATCAAGAAATAGGATTTAAGAGAGAAGAAAAGGAGATGAAAGGGGAAAAGGATGAATATGAAAGGAAGGGGTCAGGAGGAAACGGGACCGGGAAGATGAGCATATTCGGACAGAGCAGGGGAAGGGGGTTAGGCGGAGAGGTGAAAATTGTAAATGGCAGAGGATAAGACGCATGGGGCTGAGAAGCATGACGGAGAATGGGATGGGTAGGAGGAGACAAAAAATGAGATGGAGAGAAGGAGGAGAAAGAGATAGGGAGGCAGAGGAGGAGAAAGATGGAAGAGGAGATGGGGAGGAGGAGGAGAAAGAGGTGAGGAGGAGGAGGAGGAGGAGGAGATGAGGAGGAGGAGGAGGTGAGGAGGAGGAGGAGGTGAGGAGGAGGAGGAGGTGAGGTGGAGGAGGAGGTGAGGAGGAGGAGGAGGTGAGGAGGAGGAGGAGGTGAGGAGGAGGAGGAGGTGAGGAGGAGGAGGAGGTGAGGAGGAGGAGGAGGAGGAGGTGAGGAGGAGGAGGAGGTGAGGAGGAGGAGGAGGAGGAGGTGAGGAGGAGGTGAGGAGGAGGAGGAGGAGGTGAGGAGGAGGAGGAGGAGGTGAGGAGGAGGAGGAGGAGGTGAGGAGGAGGAGGAGGAGGTGAGGAGGAGGAGGAGGAGGTGAGGAGGAGGAGGAGGAGGGTGAGGAGGAGGAGGTGAGGAGGAGGAGGAGGAGGTGAGGAGGAGGAGGAGGAGGTGAGGAGGAGGAGGAGGAGGTGAGGAGGAGGAGGAGGAGGAGGAGGTGAGGAGGAGGAGGAGGTGAGGAGGAGGAGGAAGAGATGAGGAGGAGAAGAATAATGAGACGGAGGAAAGAGTGAGAAAAAAGGTGTAAGTGTGAGCTCGTGAAGATGGAAGGGCGGGAGTAGAAGCAGAAGCCCAGCCACCCCCTCCTCCTGGAGTCCACCACCAGACTGAAAGACATAACCTCGCTGCCCGTGTGCGAGACTGGATTGGGGTCACCGATATTAAAATGCGCACGCGCAGAAGGCCCTCTGCGACTGGAAGCCCCCACCGCGGCGTCGTCGCGCAATATCGCGCCTTCGAATGTCACGGGCATTCACGCAAAGTAGCGTCCGACGGCTGCACTTGCCGTTTGACCTGCACGCTTACGCCCCCGTCGCTTCCTCGCGCATTCCTTCAGCAAAACACGACAATTTTATTCCGCGGAAAGGATTACAAATTCTGCCGTCTGCCCTTTTTAATAGCTAGGTCGTCAAATACCACGCTACTGGAGTTGAGACAGTTATATTCTCCCGGATGGTCTCATTTTTCAATCGGTCTTTTCTTGTTTCTCCTTGGATGGATCTCGATAATCTCATTTCAGCTGCCTGTACTCTGCTGTAGGATTTGAAATTTATAACCAATTTTTCACTTCCGTATAGGCCACAAGGCACTGCAATAACTTTAAGATTGTATCTTTTCGTACTGAACCTCTAAGGGTCCTTTTAATGGTGCCACACATGAGGTTGAATATTTAGATCTTTCTTTCAATAACAACTTCTCCGAGGTATGATAATTCACATCCAAGAAATCTAAAAGTATTTACTTGTTTAATTATCCTACCTTCTAAAATGAGTTTACATTTTACATAGTGAGAACCATAGAAAGCTGTGTTTTTTCTGGAAAATACATGCATATTGTTGAGCTTTTCTGTTTTGTACAATTAGTAGAGGGATCTGTGTAGATTGTCTTCATTATCAGCAAATAAACTCTACTTCATACAAAAGGTTTTAATAAAATTTGTTCCTTTGAACTTGTATTACTTTGTGCAATACCTTTATATTTGTATTACTTAAGGGTTGAAAATACGGATTTGCCATAAGTATTATGTATTGAAATGCGATTGTTATTTCTACTTCATTTAAAGGAGTGTCATACCTCAGGATATTAATGAGATCTTGATACTAACCACAATGCAATTATCAACACCGCGAAGTTTGTGCGAAACATCTGTAAGGTTTCCCAATTGTTTTTTGTCTTGACGTATTTTTTATTATTTAGAAACAATAGTGTTACGATACTGACTGTAATCCATTTAATTTTGTACAAGTAGATATTTATATTTATTTGATATTCAATTTATATTCCATTCCCTTAAAGCGTTTTAAAAAATAGTATACGCAACACGGGCGCGTGGTGATTCCCGCACTCGACTCATTGTCGCCCTCGCCATCAGGTTCGATAGTTAACTACATCACTCATGATATTTAAAATAATATGAACATTCCATGCAGCTGTAGATGGCAGTTAGTAATTTGAGTTTAACATTATATTATTGGCAAAATAAATTATCGACTTGAACTTGAAAGTTAGGTATTTAAAATTCCATTGAGGGCTATTAGCAACTCTTCTAGAATGTACAATGTAGAAAATATGGACTTTGGTGAAGATCATTACCGTCATTTGGGAAGAATAAAATGTCGTCTACTGCAAGACATTACCTCACGTAATGGTCATTCAGGATAAAGACGATGCATACTGCTACAGATGATATTTAGAGTATGTTTTTTGTATTAAAATTTTAGGTAAATTTAACCAATTTGATGTTGAAAATGAGTCATTGTTTTATTCTATAATTTATTAAAACCAGTTCAGTGGCATGCTTTCCAAATGAGCTAAATGACACAGACCAATTTCAGAAGCAGCCGCACAAACGGATTTGTGGACTTGCAGGAATGCCTAGGGATTGCAATAGCACGTCTTTTGATTATTCTCTGCAAGTCAGCTAATACGAGCGGGTGGTTTGGATGAGATTGAAGTGCTACGCGCCGATGCCTCAAGGCCGCTGAGGGCATTTTATTTATTAATGTTACATTTGCAATTTTTAGCTTAATATTTATACCGGGAGCATTTTATAAAACCAAAAGCTTTCTTTGTATTTTATAAAATCATAAAGCAAAGAAAAATGCATAAATAGTAACTAGTTTCCAATTCTATTAGCTTTTATTAGTTGTAAATAAGGACTGAGTAAATCTCTCTGTAATGACTACTAATGACACTCATTATATGATGGAGTACTACACTTGATTCTTTCTGTCTTGGAGCGTATTATTCTTAATACTAGTGAATTAATAGCTATTATTTAGAATCATATGATATATTGATTTGACATCTAATTATAGAAAAATCAAACAGTATATTTTTAATTTTTTGTAAATTTTCAAAGAGGGACTATGACGCTCGTACTTCTCCACTTTAAATCTTCCTATCTGTTGTGGTCGTGATAGAAATTATTCACGTAACCAGATATTGCTCTTGGCACGAGATTTAAAGCAATAAACTCGGGGGCTCTTCTCGGAACGCAAACAGGGTCTTTGATTTGCATTTATCTGCAATTTTCACTGGGTTGCTTGGGGTGACAGCTGCAGGTCTTTTGGGTAATGTCTCTGGTGCTTTTCCACGTCCTCTCGATCGCTCTTATTACCTAACAACTGCGGTTACATTTATATTTCTGGAAAGTGGTGTTTTATGCACGTAAATTTGTTAAGGCACTCATTTGGCCAAGCACCGAAGGAAAGTGTGGTTTAGATCAATCATCACCTACTAGTGATCATGCAGTTGTCTGCAATTAAGAACACTGGGGAAGTGTACTCATAATTTATTCATTACTAATGTTCTCTACCAGACATGTCGTACTATATTTAATGATCTCATTGTGAAAGACATCGAGAAAGCCAATGCTGACATTTTCCTTTAAATCAATACGTAACTTGTATGATACCGTTTGATGAATACTAATCTGTCATTACTAATTCAAATGTGAATGTATATGATTGGTATACTTTCTGTGTCTCATATTTTCACGACTAATGCCCGTAACTGTGAGAATATCGAATTGTATCCACGGGCCAATGTAGCTCACACAAATGTGTACTATTTCCTTTAATACGTCATTCAGTTCTTCAAAGTTAATCTGCCATATTATTTTAAGTTGAGGTTGGTACGGAACAAGCAGCGCACAATAATTGATGTTGTGTAATTTGATGCTAGTTGATCAATTTATATCCCCAACTTACAGAAATATGACGTATGGACGTGAGTGGTTGAGACATTTATTACATAGTCATAAAAAATGACACATCATATTAATTAACGCGGTTGTTTGGACAACGACAGTCATATGGCAGTTACTTGAAGATTCCGAATTAGGAAAAAGAAACATTGTTAAACATTCAGAAATAATGTTTTTATTTAACAATTATCTAATGAAAATAATATTGTTATATGAACAATTCATTTATCATTAAGTCCGTATTAATAAGTCTTAAAAACACTGCTACATAGATACGTCATTATTGTTTTAATTTATTGTTCAAAGTTCCCTATTATTTTCAGTCCTGACAATTATATTTGTGACCAGAAGAAACTTAAATTAACTAAAATTAAATTACAAAAAACAAAAAATACTAAACTAAAATTAACATGGAGTTGTCAGAAGCAGCATGTGTATGAGTCATACCCAGAGATATCTCAGTGGTATTATTGAGTAAAATAGTATGCAATAATGAATGAATTCTATGTATTGGCACTCGCGACCGAAAATATGAGTAGTTATTATCTATTTTTACAAATAGAACATTGGATAGCCATATTGGACAACAACGTATTAAATGCAAATATTGGGATGTAAGTAGTAGGACGTATAAATGTTCCTGGACAAAATAAACAATAAATATGGCACATTGGAGATTCCTCGGACAATATAACTTAGTTGTGATTTGGGATGTGGACATTTGTAGTTTATAATTTTTAATTTTGAAAGCGTTCGACAAGAAATATATACAGCCAATGTTAACAGGTTCTAATGAAGACGGTAATATCGAGCCAAGATAATTACTTCACGTAGTTGAGATTCTATTAAAGATCATATTAAATATTGATATTTTAAAATTCGTTCCGTTACGCCCGAAACCGAACGCGGGCCTTTTCGAAGTCAGTTCCTGACCCCCCAGCCCGCCCTTCCCCTTCCCCTATCGGTCTCCCCCCCCCTCCAACGCGTCTTCAATTTCGCCGAGAGCAGCGTTGCCGCTTTCTTCGCTGCTCCCCGACGCGCGCTTCTTTCGGCGATTTGGGCGGCGGAGGAGTCGTTAACGCAGTAATGGCGCGGCCCCTAAGCCCCCATCCGGTAGCGCCTTCTGCTTCCATATTCATCAGCGCTGCGAGTGAGCTGGGGGGAGGGAGGGACGTGCTGCGGTTGAGGCCCCCCACCTCCCCTCTTCCCGACGCGCGAGTAACCTTTTTAACGCACAACGGAAACCTACGGATAACCTACGTGTCTAATGTGCGTGCTTCAGAATACTAACCTTATTCTACACCCGTGGACACTTAAAATGAGTAAAAAAATTCTCATACTTTTTCAAGTGTGGTTAAAAACTGAGGATTTAATGGAAACCTTTTTATCTGAAAAATTTGGTAATGTCTAGGCGATTCCTTATCTAAAACATATACGATGAAATGAATTAATCAAAAAAGTCAGAAAATTAGAAATATTCAGAAGTATGTAAAAATATGTTTTGAATAAAATATTTGAATATATGTACTAAAAACTTAACGTTTCTAGGCACCGAAATGAAACATGAATATATCCTTAATTACATAATTATCCGAGCTATGCCTGAGCTAAATATTTAATATGTGAGTGTCCCAAAATAGTTGTAAGCATTTGGCTGAATAGTTATATTTTTCGGCACCTTTTTCCTAGTTCTGGACTCTTCTATGCTCCGCCTTGCGTGGTAAAACCGCTTGTCCACAAAACATTTACTTGTCTGCCTGGATTCCTAAATAACTATTTTGTTATTCATCTAAATTAACACGCGCTCAGCGCTAAATTAACACGCAGCATCGGACCAACTAACAAAGAATTAAAGCATCAGCTTCTGCCGCAGCGATGGACGTCCAAAACTCGAAAATGTGGTGCACTTTTACCTTCAGGTTCTGACAGTGCTTTTAAATTATTGAATTAATAGTTCATTGCTGCTAAAGAAATAATTATATCATTCGTCATTGCCAACATTATTGTTTATTAACAAAGCAGCTTTCGATGGCTTAGCCATCATCATCAGTTTTCTAGTACAAGAAGAAAAACAAAAACATTAAAACATGAATTTTTTTTATTTGACAACAAAATTAAAATAAAGGTTACTAATAATTTAGAATTTTTAGAAAATATATTTAACATTCTAAAAACTGAAAGAAAGAAAAAAGGGGGGCTTAAGTCATTTAATCTAAAGAAAAGTGAACGAAATTGAATTAGAACACGTAAAATTTGAAACAGAAAAACATGGAAATGTAAGTTGAACCATTCCTTACCTGCTGTATGGAAGCCACAAAACTTTTATTTATTATTTTTTTATAAACAATATTGTTGGCAATGACGAAGCATATAATTATTTCATTAGAAATGCCAACGAAAATTCACCACAATACCTATATCATTGCTGCTAACTTGCGTACTCCGGAATAAGTGCGCACATCATTTATTTCAAAACATTGTATTTGTATATATATCTCAAATAGATATTAAAAATACTAAGATGATATGGCATTCTTACAAACGATATTTTAAAACTTTTATACATTGTATATGTGTTTTCCGTAGAATAGGACCATTAATTTCATGGTTTCACTGTCAGTCACCGCTCGTTCACGTAATGGCGAGTCGCGACTTCATCAGGCCCGACCGTTTTGTTTTTTTGTTTTTTTTAATATATCTTTATTAGTGAACGAATGTACATAGTTCAGTATTATGTATACTACATCATATGTAGGCCCGACCGTCGGGCTCGAAATCTGTTTCATTATCGCTGATCTTCGCATTTCACTTTCATACCTTGTCCTTAAATGCTAACTTACAGGGCTTGCAACATAAATAACAATAGTAAGATGTTAAAGATGATATAAAATCGGTTTAGATTACTTTAGTTTGCGCCTGAAACGATTAGGAATTTGCATACCCTATTGTAAGAAAATATTTGATGAAATATCCGATTCCATAGCAAAGTTCGTAGAGGTTTATGCAATTAATATGTTAGATTTAAAAGTGTGTACGAATTTGTGAATAATTAAAAATAATATTTATTATTTAATTAAAAGACACTTTAGGGCCCAACAGATGGCTGATATCTAGAAGGCAGTAATGCCGTAGGGGTCTCGGACCAGAAGTTCACGGGTTCGAGTCCCGCCTCCAGCATTTGTGTTTGTCCGTGTGTGTGTGTGTGTGTGTGTGTGTGACGTCCTCTCACCCCTCACTACCATCAACATTTCTTCTTCCACATTTCCAGGGCTAAGAACCCTGGGAGATAAAATCGTATCCAGCTAAGTGCTGATCCCCTGATAAAAATTACATTCAGCTGCCACGGAAAAAATGTTTCTGAGACCCGATAAATAAAAGGTGCATGTACGCGTGGTCCATGTCGGCCTATTCGCGAGCAAAAAAATAAGACATGTTCTTGAATTAAACCTTACTACTTACTAATCGCAACAGTCTTCCGCATCTTCCTTTTCTCATAATTTGACAAATCAAAATATCCGTATTTATTGACACCGTAAGAGACATCTTTCTTTTATGTACATCGGGGTATTTTTTGACAATCACATTTGTGTTATATGACAATGGTATACCTTTATTGTGATATTTTTTTTATTTTATCTATAACCTATTTTAATTTTACCACTGTTTAAGAGGAGTCTTAATTCGTTGTTCGTTTCCATTCGTATCTATTGTGCGTTTCTTCAATTTTTATTTTTTGTTTCAATTAATTTGGTTGTTTTTACATTACACCAGAGTTTGCAGTTCATATTCGTTCCTGATTTCTCTCGAACCTACTCGAAATCTGAGAAGCTTGTTATACTTTTTAGGCTTTCTCTCTGAATGGTGCATGCAACATAGTTCATGTTTTTGAGATTTTACCTTCATGTAAGCACATGAGAAACACTAACGTATGTGTTCTGGTAAAGCCTGAAAGGTCTGAGATAATAAATCATTTTAAATAAAATAGACACACATGTTTGTAATAAATAGTAATAATATTAATATAATAATAATAATAATTATTATTATTATTATTATTATTATTATTATTATTATTATTATTATTATTATTATAATCTCTTAGCGAGATGACTAAATGTTCATGTTGCTTTTTTATCTATTTCATTATACGTAATATTTCATTATTCTCTGCTCGCTTTAGATGGTTTGAAGTTTCAAAGCGTCGTATTATCCCGGGCTTTTCCAGTCTTTCTATAGCGTGAGCGCTATCTGAAAGAGAATTCCGCCCCGCGTCGTCCGAAGTGTTGGGCCACCTTCTTCGATAAGAAAACGCTCACAGCGCCGGAAGTAAATGAATCTCAGTGGCTGGGGTGGGGGTAAGAGAGGAGCGGCCATTAGCTTAGCGAGGTTTAAGCCGCACGGCCCCCTCCACGCGTTAATCCACGGCCCCCTCCAAGCACCCCCCCCCCCCCGCCTTTTGTTTTGAGTAGTGGTGGGGTCGCAGAGCCAGACACAATCCCCGACCGTCCTTCTCTCGCATGCAACGCCCCAACGACTTCGTTCTACGACAGGACGTAGATTGCGAAAGTTTGCCGGCTATCGTAGGTAACCGTTGATTGTAGGTTCCGTTCATATGTTAACACCAATGAATACTAATAAAAGTGAATTCAACGACATGTAACCGACATCGATATCAGAATATGTGGTTTATTAGAAAATACGAACTTTTTAGACGCTCAGCTTCAAGATTGTTGCAGTGTTCTAGCAAAGTATGACAAATATTAATACAAAACAAATGCGTAAAATAAATCATTTAATTAATATGTTGGTAGATGCACCAAGATTCTTATTTGTCACAAAGAGCAGTTTGGTTCCTAATATATTCCACCAGAGGCCAGTATCGGTGCAGCAGAAATGGTACCTAGTAGATGTGCTAGATCATTATTGTCTCAAGATTTGAAACAATCTGTAAGATAATTGTTTTATCAATCTACTACAACATAAAATGAAATAAAACTATAGTATTTTATTGAAATTTGATCCACGTACATTAAAAATAATCTTACAGGACTGTGGTTTAAATAAGATTATAATATCTTTCCTCTTGCACAGGAATTAGTTATGAAGAAAGCTCGGGCAACGTGAGATATTTTGCTAATGTTGTATACATTCATGACAAAAAATGATTGAAACATCTCGGCAATTTAGGAAACCCAGTCCTCTGGCTTTACCGGCTCCGAGTCCTTTGACACTGAAGGGGGCCGAGGAGCTGAAAGGAAACAATGAAGTCGTACACATCCTGTATTTTTTTAATAATTTGAACATTTACTTAATCGAAGTAATATTTATTGTATATTATATTTTTAAATTTTCTGGCACTAATAGATAAATTCAAAATTAAGTGTCTCGCGCGGCTTCACTATACTTTCTCTGTACCGCGCAAGCGATAGTGAGAAAGTAAAAAGTATTTTGAAGATTTTCCCAAATTGGCAGGGGAGTACTGGGTCTCCTGCATTTTCATATCTAATGAAGAGGACCAATATGCACAGTACTTACCACCTACTTCTGCTCAAATCGAACTGCAAATGACGAGCTTTCAAAGACTATTGTCCCCGTCGTCTTTGTCAGAATATTTATACCGGATATCTTATTATCTACGTACCAATTTAAAAACTTCTAAACAGTTCGCGATACAGAAATGAAGTTTCTGTTTAATCATAGGCCAAGTAGTAGAGCTGAGGATATATTTTTCTTAAGATTTTTAGTTTCGAAGAAAATCAATCGTCTTTGAGTTTTAAAATATAACTACATAGTTATTTTAATTTAATAAGTAGATCATAACAAGATAAATATAATGACTTATCATTTTATAGTTATTTAAAAGTAATATGTATTAAGTACTATAATACTGACCCGTGATGTCAAATTATAAACAGCAGTTTGTAAGAAATATATTTCTTCCCACCTTCGCAGCGATCGCTTTCAGAGAAGGTGGCCTTTGCGCTTCCAATATCATTAGAATGAGCAGTGACACAGGCAATGAATTCTTTGCTATTTTATTCTATAGTTCCATTGACGTACTATGAAGGAAATATAATAGAAAATTGCTAACAACCTAACATATGTATAAGAAAAAGTTTCTGGTCAGATAGGATGTGGTCCAGTTGACGTTGAAAGACGCAGTATCCGGGGTGGTTGGCTTGCTGAAGGTAGGATATATTTATTAATTTATTTTACGTCAAAACCAGTTTTTAAAAAATATGAGTGGCGTGCTACGGGAAGCAGTGTATGGTATGCACGTTTTCTTAATTCTAGGCTCCCTCCCCTAAACCATATACACGTTGAATTCTGGATATAGTAATAAATGACCGTTTTGGGCAAGAATTGTTAAACAAATATTCGGTACGATGTGTAATAAAATATATTTTCAAATGCAAATTAGCTATAGATTTGGTTTCTTATCCCTCATGTTCTTCATAAGGGAATTTACTTCTGCCGTGACCTGGAGAACGATAATTTGAATAACTATATTTCCCGATGAACTCTCAAAAACTTGCACAGATATGAAGTTACTTTATGTCAAGAAGGAAAACAAGGGGACATCTCAGCCTTTGCTCAATGGATCAGGGAAATTGGAAGAAAAACGTGACCGAAATGGAGGGCATTGACCCAGGATCTGAGGTATAATCCTAGTTAACTCTTGGTTAGCAAACCAGGACTGATGGACACCATCTTGGGAACGTTCAAATACGGCGAAAACGAAAATAATACAGCCTAACGTTCCCTCTTTCTTCGCCTTATCCCCTGAAGCAATTCATTCCCTAATTATTCATTAATTTATTTGCTTAAAATAAGAGCTGAAATATAGGTGCTTGAGTTTTTAATTTAAATTCTACAAGTGTTTATATTGTAAGGGAGTCATTAATAACAATGCATATGAGGATTTCAATTTAGGATATCTTTACAATGCTATATGAATAACTGCACCTCAATAATATTTTAAGAAAAAGGTGTTGCTCAAAGTTCAGGTGTTTTAAGATGCCCAAATCTGTTACATTTAATATATGCTTATTAATATGGGGATATTAATTTGCTTTACGCATTTTTTTGCTTATCTAGTATCATCCTAAGACTGACGTATAATGGCTGCCTAATGGTCAACAGTCTGGCGAGCATATTGAAATGCCCATTAATCTTGAAATGCCGCAGTGCTGAGTGTGGACAGCTGCAAAGGCGAATTTTGTTTGTCAGTACTCTCTTTTGTGAAGCCAGCCCTCCTCCCGGTCAAGCAGGCTAGTATCTCTCTGACGCGCACGTAAATCATATAAATAAATGCAAAACAGTGTATAATGCGAGCGTTTAATGTAGTAAAAATACTTCAGTAGTAGTTACACGAGGGAAGTGAGACTAACTAATCTGGATTTTGCTGTAAAATGCTTTCAAAGGTTTGAAGGTCACTTTGACTCACGGAATATTTATGTTTATCGCTGAAAACAAAAGCCGAAACCTCGCCTTTGGTTTGCAAATGCGTGAGCAAAAATGTCAAATTGATCAACATTGATTGATTGTCAAATTGATCAACATATTGGCGATGGTTTTGCTAAACTAACGTAACTCGATTACCTTATCACGTACAGCTTTGTGAATTAGTACCCATTCCACATTGCATTCCACAAGTGTTCCATTTATCCATTTGTATTAGATGTTTGTAAAACAAAAGACTGCCGTCCGGGAGCAGTCCATTCAGAGACTAACGCCGCTAGAGAGCTCTGCAAACAGCTGCTAAATAGCCTTATCGCCGGAGATAAGGGCGGCCCCCTGGAATCGCTTTGGACTGAACAGCGCCACTAACAGCAGCTGCCGCTCGTCCATACCACCGCCCTTTCCTTTTACTCTTTTGGTTTACTACACGATTCCTGTTTCTGCCTCATATATTTTTTACTTTTTCTTGTACAAAAATAACTTCTCGTCATCCTAGCGCAGATGCATATTTACTCTAATTTTCTAAAATTATGGGACTTGTTGTTGTTGGCTTGTAATGACGGGCATTTGCATTCCTTGGCCCATGCCAGACATGGAACGAATTGCTGGGAATTTTTTAGTGCTCACCCAAAAGAAATCCAATATTGCTGATAAATTTTGTCTCCCGTTTTTTCGCCAGCGGTCATAATCACAACGATTCAGTAATTTTTATTTATTATTTGGGCCGTTATCCGGCTAAGTGAATATAAGATCTGATTGGAACGAGTATTACAGGTGGGTCATTACATACCGCAACGTCATGGCCGCTGTGAAGTTTCTGCCATTCGTAAAATACATGCACATCAGCTGCGATCGAAGCCGTTCAAATTTGAGCAACCATCGATATCACCATTCACTTACCGGGCAGCTCAGATTACGAAATTAAGGACGGTGTTAAATATTGATTAAAATTTAAGTTTTTATTTTCAAATTAAATGATAAATGCTAAGGCTGCTTAAATGAATCATTCGAAAATTGAGAACGTCTTACGACGTGGGTACGTTTTGCGTAGGTTTTACATGACATAGAGTCATGACAGATCTGGATTGAGAAGTAAAACCGGTTTCATGTTTTTCTGTGAAGTAGTTTACGGGATGAAGATTTCCGATCTTTACATAATTGAGAAATTTGATCTTTGTCTATATGCATGCCTCTGCTTTAATCGATGTTTCCACACTGCTGTCCTTCAGTCTCCTTTTTCAGTATTCTTGACGTAATTGTTTCCACTGTCCTACCCATCCTCACTTCAGATACTCTTTAATATTCATTATTCTTTTGGAAGCCTTTTTCAAGGCCCTCTTCACCCTCATTTTACTCTGGGCATTTTGAAATCTTATTTTCAACACAGTTTCTTTGCCCATTTTATTTTCATTGGCTTTCCTGGTATTACCTTAAAGACATAAAATAATTAACATTTCTTAAACCCATAATTAAATAAGCTGCTCGTTGTTGATAAAAACGAACCCTATCATTCAAATCATCCCTGTAAATTACTTTATATACCTAGAATACAGGTTGCGTTATGTATATGAAATACACACTGTATCCCTGTATCTATTAATTAATTGTACAAATTGTCATGTGTTATGTTCTCTTTATAGCCATTGTTTGTTTTGAAGATTTTTATGTCTCTCCAAAATCAAACAAAATTCTTATACATGTCAGTACTATGTTTAGAGGTTACTTCTTAAGTCTCTCTTCATATTGAGTTAATATAATATCCATTCATATTGAGTTAATATAAAATTCATTCCCTTAAAAAAGAAATGTTTTTCAAACAAGGATCAAAAATATATTTAAAACCAGATTTTACGTTATTCTATAATATACAAAATTCTGTAAAATTATGTTATTGTTTTCTTCAATATGACATATACAACTGAGTCACTTCCATTCAAAAGTGCGATACGTGATTGCATCCCCGGCAATGTCTTGCTGAGAAACTGCGTTACCTCAAATGTGGAACCGGGAGAGGTGGATCAGTGCATCAACTGATAACACAGCAGTGCCTTGCACCGGTAGTTTCTTGGGTTCGAGTCCCGCCATTGGCAAGATATTCGACACTAGCTTGTCAGCTACGCCCAATTCAATCGCTGTCTGGAGGATAATTCTAGAGGCCGGATGCTCTGATCGGTAGTTTTCCTTGTTTTTCCCGATCAATACTAGGAGAATGACAGAGCAGTACCCTAACAAACAGGCTACAAACCACGTGCTATCTTTCCTTCTTCGTCCTTTTCGTCACTTCCTCCTTATTAAAACATTTATTCCCGAGGAAACTAAACGTACGGAACAAATGATCTCGGTAGTTGTCGCGCACGAAATCACTAACAACCAACCAACCAACCAACCAACCAACCAAACAAACAAACAAACAAACAAACAAGTGTGAATGTACGGTAGTGAAGGCTTCTTGCTTCGCCCGAAAACTTCGTGTTCACATACACGAGGCATGGTAGAAGTCGCGTAGCGAAACTCATATTTATAGGTGTTTAGGATAACTAATACCGCTTCAGCCAATATCTTTATTATTAGGAGATCTCGACATTTAAATAGTTGTCGTAGGCGGCCACCGCCACTATTTCAGAGGAGATATTGATGTTTCAGAAATAGGAATGAAAGAATTTTTCTACGCAATTAAATGGTTGAGTGCAATTTAACGAGAAACACATGTTTTAGTTTAATTAAATTAATAAAAAAAGCAAACGGTGAGTATTATTTTCTCTCGCTACTCTTAGACGTCACGTAATTATCTATAATCTTATAGCTCAATAGAATCTATTTTAACTTCTGGTTGAAAATTTCCAAAGCTTCTAAAGGGCAAAACCCTTACAAAAAACATTCGAAAGAACCTCTCCTAGCCTTGAGGAGTCCGAAATTAGAAGCGTAACTCTGCCCTAAAGAAACTAACCGGATCTTTTTTGCTGTGCGCTCTACAGTGAGCGTAATGTTTCCCGGAGAGGCTTTTAGCCAGTAATGAAGCCCGGGCTTGCATGTGTAATGTGTGAGGAAGAAGCAGAGGCAGATGGTGTCCTGAGTGCTAGCGCTACGTCATACTGTGTAACAGTGCGTTCACGTTTGCTTCGTGTTCTGAGTTAAAATAGAAAGCGGATTATAATTTGTTTTTACATTATGCAAAATTTCATGTCTTGTACTCATTGCCTGGCTGTTAAATAACAACTATTACAGCTTATTCCTATATGATCCGTCTTTGAAGATTTTCGATAGTTTTAGAAACACCTTTAGAAAGTAACGTCATGACTTAGTCACATTAAATGTTATTAAAATAAAAAATAACCAAACTTACTTGAAAAGAGACAACTTTGCTACAAGTATATTGATTTTGTGACAAAAACAGCTTCATTTTGACCACTCAACTTTCAGTAAACTTACAAATTGCTTACTACAGAACTGACTACTATTATATAACTTCAAAAATTAATAACAGTTTAATAAAAAATGACAACTCTCCTATTTAATCTTCAGGTTTATTAAAAAATATTTAATTTGAAGTTTTAAAAACTGGCAGATCAACCCAATTAAGGTTAGGTATTTGTCTATTTTCGGCAATGTCTACACCGTTACAGTTGTGGGATTATTTTTGCGCCATGAGCCGCTACTTCTCTAATTTCGTGGGTGAGGTTAATTGCATTATTACAAATAACCTTTGACTTGGCGTGTCTTTGTTCTTTCGCTGAACAAGTGAGCCATGTTTACCTCAAACTGTGCGCGCTAAATGGGAAACAAAGGTATTCAGCTAATACAATTACCTTTTAATAACATCTGTGCGAATTGGAATTAAAGAATTGTACTGTCACAAACAAACACTTGTGACACCAATGGCACTATTGCTGTGATTAGAAATGTTCTCTGAACCTTCCCTTCTGAATGTATTGGCTGACAATATTGGTACAAATGTGAATTTCAAAGGGACACTTCATCTAAGTTATCCATAATTCGATTTATCCAATGATGAATAAATTGTAGTTCACTTCATACGTTTCAGGATTACTAAAAGGTATGTATAAAGTGACATTAAAATCTATTATTGGCTGCATATGAATTTTGTTAAAATAATTCATACCATTGTGCATATAGACATGAAATATTTAAAATTGTCCAGACTGCGACTGAATTGAATCTAGCTATCTAGCTAGTGTCGAAATACTGCCAACGTCGCGACTCGAATGTGAAACCTCATAGGCAGTCATAAATTTAACTAAAGATTATTCATGTAATTTTAATATATCACAAACATTTTTTGATAGTGTTATTTCTTTCAGACTTTGAGGTACAGGAATATATATTGAAGTCGAAGGCTTCCGCGGCCAGAGTCATGTGCATGATCTTGGTTGTCCGGGTGACGCCGCGTCGATGACTGTGTTGCCGACGTTTCAACCATCTTATCAGGGTCTTCCTCATAGCAGCACCTGAAGACCAGCCCTGAGGAAAACCATGATAAGATGGTTGACACGTCGGCAGCACAGCCTTCGACGCGGCATCACCCGGACAGCCAAGATCATGCACAGGAATATATCATTTCCTGTACTTGTAGTCCTTTCCTCGGTACTCACCCTGGCCTCGCCCCTGTTTTGAAAAACTAATTTAACACTCACTATCTTTTTCAGACTGTAAAAAATACGTAACTGCATTGATAGATTAAAAAATAAAATTGTGACGTGTTTAAAAGCAGGTCTGTCTGTATGAGAAACCCCGAATTTCCCAGAAAGCAACTCTTTCAATTCTTTTCTAAATATCCGGTGAGCATTTAAAGACGCAACTATTACTTAGGGTAAGGTTAGTTGATTCATTGATTTATACGTGAATCTCCGCTCGTCAACTGCTAATGCCATTAGTCCCGTAAGTGCAGTGCATATATTTCCGCGGGAGGAGGCGGATGATAGATCTGGCGCTGACCTACGTCGACTAGCGGAGTTTTCTCCAACTAGGTAACCAACCCCAACCAATGCTGAGATGTCCCCTTGAATTTCTTCTGAAAATAAGTGTAGCTTCAGTAGATGGGAACGTTATCTTGAGCCGCGTGTGAAATTTAGTTATGAATATAATCGTCATTCATGCCTTCGCATGATTCCTTCACGTACGGTATGATAAGGAAAACAGCCAAAATCAAAAGCTAATTTGCCTTTGCAAATCAATTTTATTACACGAGAACGTAAAGCAATCGAGTGTCGAAAAAATGATGTTCTTACTGCAATTCCCAACATTTTCCTGACATCCGCCTGATCTTGGAGAACTGGTATAAACAGGGTTGGAAATTTGTCACTGTCTGAACTATTCTCTAGAACCACCCGGTTAGAGGTTTGGTTAAAGCAACAGTTGTCGTCTCAGACGGTCTTGCATAAGAGATGAAGCTGAACAAACGGGCAGTGAGGCGCTGGCGGCGTTAGGGCACCGCGGGTTGCGTGGGCGTGAGGGCGGGAAAAGCGCGAGGCTGCCGAGCACTGGGACAACAAGTGCAGCTGTCGAGAGTAAGAGCTGCGGAGCGATAGCACTGCCGAAGCACTCAGTTCGCCGATAACGTCGCTTCCCCCTTTCCCCTGTTGGCCGCTCCCGCAGACGGGAGCAGCGCTGGCATCACGTGAGAGATAAGGCGCCATGAGAAACTCGCGACCCCTGCGGAACTCCTGTGATGCAAGGGGCCCCCTGGGTCCACCCCTGGGTCCGTTCCTCTCCATTCAGATCTGCTCCGCTCAACTACCTCTGCAGAACCCCTGTAATGCATGGGGCACACTGGGTTTGTGTCCGCTCTGCACCATTCAGATCCGATCCGCTCACATCAGGCCATCTGATCGAATGCACCAGACCTGACGACAGTTCGCGCCTGCCAGGCCGGTTTGTAGCCGCTCCTCTCCATTCAGATCCGTTCCGCTCAGACCAGACCGTCTGGTCGAATACATCAGAACTGTCAGAGGTTCGCGATTACTGAGCCTATTTACAGTTCGTGAGCGAAATGCAGCGTAAAACTGGGAACCCATTACACACCGCCGACACTATTTGTCGCGGTGAAACGCCGTTCAAAATATTGCGCAAGGAACATTTCTCCCTCAAAATGCTTTCAAATCACCCGTTATAAAAGACCAGCTCGATCCAACACGGGACAGGTCCGCAATGGACACATCGGAATGTTTCACCGAGAATTAAATCCATTAAGTGCCCGTCTGTCGTCAATACATATCAATAGAGATTGCTCAGAACAACAATTGTTGATATTGCCAAGTCTCTGACAAGGAGGCTCTACATGGAGGCCCTATAGTCTGTCACAGACATCCCGATGGAGAATTTTCATTCCTAATGTCAAATTTAACAGTTGTTGGATGTGTAATTTTTTGTGGTTTGTCCAGACAATACCAAGTAAATGACGGAAAACAAACGTTTCGACAACCTCGAATAATCTTTCTTTTTCCATCCTTGTCCGATCCTCACCGCCTCACACCTGCACAAATACTTATTCGTACAGGCGCTACACTACCACATCGTCGGGAGATCAGTCTGAAACTTGCACTTTGTCCCGGAGCAGGAGATGTCCCACTGACAGAGGACCTAGAGAAGAAAACGATGGTTTTTCCAAGATTTCACGATTTGACGAACGAAATTGGGATCAGATGCAACCCATACCGTGTCTAGCCAAGCTATCTGATTTTACGATTAAGATCGCCGAAAAATGAATACTTCATTTTTCATCTGCAATTTTTATTCCTAGTTCTGCTGGAAGTTAACTTATAGTTCTAAATGTCAACATACTGTAGTTTTCTATAACATTAATGTTTCACTGAAGGTATTTACTTTTAAATAATATTAATTTTCTCTATTGCTGTCAAAGGATACAAAATTATTCTTATGGAAAGACGCAAATGGACCATTACATTATGCCCACCCTTTTTATAGAATCGTTGTGCGACTGATTCACTGAGGCTAATACTTGACCCGCTGGCAGTATGGTACATTTAACCCATCTCGGCCTACTGTTTGCACTATATGCGACTTCAATATGGGGAAAGTAAAAGATCTCTGAATTTCTGGATTGATTTTTTAGTGATTGTGAGGTTAAGATTAGACACGTAAGTGCGGTGCATGTTTTTTTCTTGAAAGGCGACGGTAGTCTTCTCTCGTTGGATATGGCGAGATCCGGCACCGAACACTATGCCAGCTTGCGGGGATTTCCCCAACAAGGTATCTCCCACAAGCGGGGCACCGCCCCAACCGGGACAAGCTCCAGTCTTCTGACTGATCTCCAGGCATATGAGGAAGTGTAGTGCAGTGCATCTAAGTGAGTCTCATCTCAGTATGAGGTGAGGATATGACAAGAAAGAGGAAGGAAAGTTACTCGCGCTGTCCCAGGAGCGTTTTTAGGGTACTGCGCCGAAATTCGCCTGTTGTTGATCGGAGAAACCATGGAAAACTACCGATCAGAGCAGTGAACCGATAGAATTCCCCTCCAGACAACGATTGAATTCAACCTTGTTATGTAGCTAGTGTCGGAAATCGTGCCGCCGGCGTGACTCCAACCCTAGTACTTTCCGGGCTGTACTGCAGTGACATCATTTGCACTAAGACACCTGACCCGATAATATTTTTTTGGAGATGCAGGCGTGCGAGGTAATTCCCTCTTTACCAGTGACACAACAATAAGAATTTGTCGATGGTATTTCAACAATGGTACAAAACAATTGACGTATTATTACATTATTAACAAACCAAAACAATAAACAAATGCATAAATGCAGCGGTGATGGTGTAACGGTTAGCGTTTCGGACTGTTGTACCCAAGTTGGCGGGTTCAAACCCGATCGAAGCCGGGGATTTTTCAGGGCGAAAAAATCCTTCGTACGCCTTCCTTCGGAGGGGAAGTAAAGCCGGCTGTCCCATGTTAGTAGATTTACTTGCATTAAAAGATCCTCAAGCCTAAATGACGCCTCTGAGCTAAATTCAAATCGCCTGTTTCTCGCCCAAGAAATACCTCCTTTCTCTGCTAGTTGGTGAAAGGAGCGTAGCGAAATTTACGTGGTCAGACGGAAGAGATAATAGGCCTAAGGCTCAGGCCTAATGGCCTGAGTCTCGCCACGTAAAATAAGGCATTAATTCAATTCAATTCAATTCATAAATAAATTAATATTAACTTCAAGGAGCAGCGCGATCGCTTGTGGGGTTTGAGAGCACACAGAAAGCGCTGGAGACGGGCAGCAAATAATATGCGACCGATAAATATCGGCCGTAGAGTGGCCTCGCGGAGCTTCTATTCATCTGCCGCCATCTCCCGCCAGGCGGCGCGCTGCGCCGGACGCGCTCTGGCGGGGGAACCGGGCGGTGATGGATGGCGCGGCGCCTCGTTCGAGCCGCTGGGCCATCGGACCATCGGACCATCGGACCTTCCGATCGGCGGCGCCGGGAGCACGCGCTTTTTTTCTGGCTCGGGGAGGCTGACGTTTGGACGCGTCGCGAGGAATTTATGGCGCCTCTCATCGTTTGCCGCGCCCCGACGCGCTTTATTCTCTATCGACAGCGTCTCTTGCATAGGGTGTTCCGGAATGGACTTGGGGATGTGGGATGAGGGACGGACGGGTTGATTGAATAGGTTTTGATTTCTGGTTGTGGTGAGCGGTGTCTTTGAAATAAGGAAAGGTTCAAAATAATTCCTCTGACATCTACGTCGATGCTTGTCATCTTCGAATGTCTTTGATGTTATACATAGGGTCCGGTTGATTGATTTATCAGTGATGCCGGGCACGTCAACTGCTAATGTCATTGGTCTCGTAGATGTAGTGCATGTTTTGATCGCGAACCTGATGGCGAGATCTGGAGCCGACCTACCGGTCTGCTTGCCGGGTTTTCCCCAACCAGGGATCTCCCTCGTGCGGGGAATCGCCCCAACCAAGAAATAATCGTACGGTACTGCTCCGGCATTCGCCTGGCGTTGATCGAAAGAAACTCGGAAAACTACCGATCAGAGCAGCCGGTTGATATATTTCTCCTCCAGACAATGGGTCATATGAATAAAAATGAGCACTTGCTCATGAGTACTTGCTCCGGAGCAAAGTGAGTCTACTCCGCGACACTGAGCAGAAGCTCCATTTCGTATAAATAAAAACTTCGTATGTCTCCTAAGAATTTACTCGTGTCTCGCGAGCATTTGCTCGTCGTGAACAAGTGATAGTGCAGGCTAAGAGTTTTAAAAATTGGGTTCTTGAGCAACAAAGATGTTACATACCGCGCACACATTTGTGCGGAATAAAGAGCAATGGTTTGTTGTCTCATTCTTTAAATTCGAATATGAATAGCAGTAACGAAAAACAGGCGCTAGTGGCCCAGCTAATTTTTACCGAAATACTAAGTGAATATAAACTTACTTTTGAAAAGAGCCAGCTTTCGGAAGTACGCTGTGGCCGAAACGAAACATTACAAAGTTTCAAAAAACAGTACCCCGAAAAATTCCAAGTAGAAAAGCGCGAAGGCCAATTAACATAGAAGATATGCAATATGAAAAAGCGCCTGATAGCAAACGCCGATAAAAATCGTACCAACTATACATTGTACTTTTCGAATCGGCAAAGATTCTAATAGTCTACATCACGAGAATGTCGCCTAATCTTGAATTTGTTTTAGTCTACTGCCTATGCATATCAACACACGGTAAAAAATCGGCCAATTTAACCTTACTTTTCAAAAGTGGGTTTGCTACTAAGGTCCCTCCGAAATTTTGGAGCAAGTGCTCACTCTAGAGAGTAAATGCTTAACTTTATTCATACCAATTCTGAGCATTTGCTCGCCAGTTGAGAGTATGCTCAGAGTTGGAGCAAGTGCTCAGAGACTGAGCAATTGCTTACCCACTTTATTCATACGAAACTGAGTAGAATCTCGGAAACTCGGAGCAAAGAGTACATGCTTACTTTTATTCATACCACCCAATGGCTGAATTCGACTTCGCTATGTAGTTAGTGTCGAAAGTCCTGCGACCGTCGGGGCCCTAGGACTTCCAAGTCAGAGGCACTGAACCACCTAAGCCGATACAAAATGTCTGACTGGACAAAACTATGTGCATGACTGAGGATGTCACAGAAACTCTACCATACACATGTGAGATTTGGCTCGACGTAAAAAAACGTAGCAATGTGATGTAAGGAGAGAAGAGTTGGCATCGATGTATTAGGCAAATATGTGTGTGGGTGGATGGTGATCGTCTAAAAAAAGAATTCCCGGATATTCGGACGCTGCCGAAATGCACATTGTAATAACTGCAAAACAATAGCAGACGGAATACATCTACTTATGTTGCACAGAACGCGCAGAGAAATTCCCGTCAGAGTTTGAAGAATGGCTGTCACATGGTTCTAAGGGATTTCAACACCGACCCTGAGCGTTCAAGATGTGACGTGATGGGTGGCAAGGACCACGCGACAGCAAGGATTCAACGACCGAAGTAGAAGACTACAGCGGGACTCATGTTTGGAATCATTGTGTTTTACGAAAAAACGATTGCCCTATCTGGAGCGATTTCACTCATGTATGGTAGGTGACATATGCAATTTCATAATTGGGGACATGGATCTTCCACGGGGTAGTTTTGTGTCGGATGCGGTGGGGTTGTGTATATTAGATGGGAACATGCGTTTAACAAGCAGTGGTTCAGGATCACGGTACATGACAGTCGCAAGAACTGAGGCGATGCGATGGCCAGTGCGGAACTACGGCTTTTTGAACGGCAACACAGATGCATCTTGAACAATATAACGTGCAACCAACGCGGTTTACTATCAGCAGTACCTCATACAGGTGGCATTGAAATGAACTTCACATCGCAAAATGAAAGACCGACGGATTTCTTCTTTCTTGTAAACGAGCTACAATAGTCGCCATACATGAATAAGCCCGTCTCTAAATATATCCCGTGCGGGTTTTAAATCTGCCGCCGCATTGTGCCAAAATTATAGTAGGCAGTGAGATTAATTAGTGATCGCAGTGAAAATTGTGGCAACGAGAATAATGTACATTCCTTTGAAATATCCCAGAGTAACCGGTTCCAAATTTTAAAATAATTTAATACGAGGCAATTAAGTAAAATAATCTTGCTGAATCGAGTACCTAGATAAGAAATCTATGTGAGATATATTCCACTCTTACATTATCAAAAATTGTTGTTAACCTAAAAAAATGCGTTTTTTAGTACTTTCAATAGCATTTAACCGTAATGTGTAGTGAAACATAAGACTGAAAAAAGCGGAATAGCCTAAGAACGACGTCATTTTCGCTCGCTCTGATTTTTAAACGTCATAAACGCAACATGACGTTGCACTTGAAAGCTTCACCATGCCTTCGCGCTATGCGTTTAACAACATTTTTTACAATCTGTTCTAAAAATATTCTCATCAAGTAAATGAACTTACAAAGGAATTTATGGTCAAATTTTCTATGAAACCGGCAAGCTTGCTTTGTGTTAAATGTACTCTAATGAAGCTTTTTATGAAGGAATTAAGTGTTTATTGATGTTGCTTAAAGCTAAATTGTTCATTTATAAAGAATGTGTAAGAGGCAAGGACGATCAACACTTTACAATACCTATCAATTGCATCGTTTCTCGTTTTTCTAAGGAGATTTTAACAAACGGTGGCTCATACACCGCGGTGTTTTAGTATTATACGACATTTCAGAACTTAACGTTCAAATAATTCCTTCCAGGATGTTTTAATATTGTTTCGTAAAAACTGTGACGGATTCGCAGCATTACTATTTAATCTTCAGAAAAATGGTGGTTCAGGAAAATCATGAACGACATTTATTTGTCATTATTACACTGTTATAAGATTACAAAATTATTGTTTTAGACAACCGCTACTAAAAGCAGCTCATCCCGGGCTTGTATAGCATGCTATAAGTTCAATTTTTTGCACTAGTTCTAGACAGACGATGCGCAAATGTTCTATTAAATCTGTGAATGTAACAATGAAAACAAAACACTTTCGTATAACTGCGCCAGCTACTACCGATGTTAACGTATCATTAAGTGACTTGTAAACTTGAATTAAAATAAAACATAAGTCAGTACAGCTGTCTATAAATAGTGTATTTGTAGACACGTGGTAAAACGGATAATATTTTACTCGTATGATTGCACCACCCGGCCTGTAAGCCTCGCATCGCAACTTTCCTGCTCGCAAAATGAATAGTCGCTTCTACCCCTCCTATCATAAGTATTTCATTTAGTTACTGCCTGGTTGTTCTAGAGAAAGGCTTTCCCGGAAATAGATGAGCGGAGATAGGCTTTGCAAGAGAGTGTACTGCTTGAACCTGTGAAGAGATTTTAATCGCATCTCTCGTTAGAGCAGCTCGCTGTGCCGAATCCCTGAGCCGCCGCCGCCGCCAAGAGCGCTAACATGTTGCTAATTGCATATAAATGTTCCCTCGGCGTTTGAATGAGGGCGCCATTAAAAAGCGACGCGCTTAGCTGCTCAGTCGAGCACACGGGTTCGCAATGGGGCAAAACACACACTTAAATATAAGCTGCTATTTGGATTCAGTTTTTTTAATAAAAAAGAAAATTGAAAATATTAGTTATGAAAAATAATAATAATAAATAAAATAACAGACGACTCGGATAGCCTAGACCACTAAGACAGTAGTGCAATGGACGACCTCGGACGGAAGCCTCGTGGGTTCGAGTCCCGCCTCGGGCATGAGTATGTTTGTGTATGTCTGTTTGTGTATGTCTGTTTGTGTATGTCTGTTTGTGTATGTCTGTTTGTGTATGTCTGTTTGTGTATGTCTGTTTGTGTATGTGTGTTTGTGTATGTCTGTTTGTGTATGTCTGTTTGTGTATGTCTGTTTGTGTATGTCTGTTTGTGTATGTCTGTTTGTGTATGTCTGTTTGTGTATGTGTGTTTGTGTATGTCTGTTTGTGTATGTCTGTTTGTGTATGTCTGTTTGTGTATGTCTGTTTGTGTATGTCTGTTTGTGTATGTCTGTTTGTGTATGTCTGTTTGTGTATGTCTGTTTGTGTATGTCTGTTTGTGTATGTCTGTTTGTGTATGTCTGTTTGTGTATGTCTGTTTGTGTATGTCTGTTTGTGTATGTCTGTTTGTGTATGTCTGTTTGTGTATGTCTGTTTGTGTATGTCTGTTTGTGTATGTCTGTTTGTGTATGTCTGTTTGTGTATGTCTACACTGCGTTTCACTTACACTCCGCTTCACTCACACTCCGTTTCACTCGTGTTCCGCTTCACTCACACTCCGCTTCACACACGCTACGCTTCACACACAACGCTTCAATCACACTACGCTTCACTCACACTGCGCTTTACTCACACTACGCTTCACTCACACTGCGCTTCACTCACACTGCGCTTCACTCACACTGCGCTTCACTCACACTACGCTTCACTCACACTACGCTTCACTCACACTGCGCTTCACTCACACTGCGCTTCACTCACACTGCGCTTCACTTACACTACGCTTCACTCACACTGCGCTTCACTCACACTGCGCTTCACTCACACTGCGCTTCACTCATACCCCGTTGCACTACTACTTCACTTGACGCCATCGCACTTCATTCCCCATTCACTCCCATGCCGCTTTACTCCCGTCTTGCCTCACTTCTTACTCGCTTCACTCCCTCACTGCAACTTCTCCACTCCTTCCCTGCCCCAAACCGCCCTGCTCCCGGTCATCCCTGAATCGCAGCTCTGTGCCTACCCCACTGCCACATATTTCGAAACTACACTTTTACATCCTTCCTGGGGGAACCTACCCAGTCACCTCCCGACACAGTATACTCATGCACTCATTCACACTATACTCATAACATCCATTACTCTCGGTGACTAATAACCATTAGACTCGTATTCGATGCGCCAGGAATCCTCTCTTATCTATTCGAATGTCTTTCTTCATAATTACTCAATTATGCTTAGAAAGTGAAGTGAAATGACGAAAAATGAGTAAAAACAAAAATATATTTCACAACGTGGAATTGAAAAGCTTTTTACTGACTATTTTTAATGTATTTTTACTTTAAAAAGCAAAGGAAAATTCATGGTACTCGTTCCTCACTTAGGTTAGTCCCACTGTGCTCCCCCTCCATGTTGCGGAGGTACAGACCAGGTCGTTTGCACGCGAGGAGCAACAGCTAATCCCCAGAGGCGCAGAGCAACTCACTCGCTGGTCTCGCTGTGCAAAATACAAAGCGTATGAGCGAGTACGGCCCGCCGTTTGAATCGCTCGCATTTGAAGTGCAGATCCAACAAATGCGTTGCAGTTTCGTTAATGAATATCTTCCAAACATTCTATCAGCGTTGCACACCATCAGGATCTCTAAGTGACGTTTCCGTCACAATCAACGATCGTCATCGTAGTTCTCTTAGGAATAATATATTGCATTCACTCTGTATTATTTTTAAATGTTGTTGCAGACATAATTTGCGATAAGACGATACTTAATTCACAGACACACACACACACACAAAATAAAAACGCGAGTCTGATACTCGGGCTTTTCATTACGTATGTCAAAAACTGTTATAAACAATTTTCGTTAATATAACATAAAATGTAGACGTTACTTGTATGAATAGACAAAGGTGTTCATTTTGAATATGACATTAGCTCTATTGTAGAAGGGGAATGTTAATAATGTAAAATTAATAGTGAGTTAAACGAATAGTTCTAATACATTATTTAAAATTATGCTCATTATTCGCGTAATATTTTGTTTTAGCAACCATTGAAACGATCTCGTCTTTTACAGGTGGTTTTCACCGTTACAATGAGGGGAAAAGGGATGTAAGACATGGATTCTGTACTGCTAATCTACTTCCTAATTTATACTTAGTACAGAAAACAATATTCAAAATACTCTTAAAACAAAATATTGTTTTACTGAAAGTAAACGTTCAGGAATTTCAACAGTCGTACGCGATTGTATTTGCAAAGAACGTATTCAAAATGTTTATTTGCAAATGCATCTAATGCATAGCGTGGGCAGTTCCTACGACTTTGTAGCAAAACTACCGGTACTATAACACTCAAACATTTTCAAACTAATCACAAAACGAGTCCTTTCATTTTTAATATATTACTCTGAAACTGATCGATATTTATACATGAACTACTTTCAGTTATTTTTATGATTTATAATTTTTTGGGGTTTTATTTTCGCACAGTAAGTATTGTAATGAGGGATTGTTCATTCAAGAGAAGAACGTTACTTTTTTCATGGTCAGAATATCGGTGGCTGCTGTGAAAAACCGTGTTCCATGTCAAAGCTGGCAACTGCATAATCTAATCCTCAATCGCACAATTGCATTCATTAGCTAGATTCTAGTTTAACTGAGAATGAAACGTTTGCGATAATTAAATGAGACCAGCACCGTTTATTTTTATTAATTTTCATTTGAAACCAAGCTCTAATTTTACACACAACAGATAAAATCATGTAAAAATCCTATAGGGGTTTTCACGAGATCACAGATTCACGAATTGTGTCGTTCATTGTTGTAATTGAGGGTTTTATTTTGCCGATTACAAACAAAATGTATTAGGCGTGATGTTCGGATAAATGGCAGCTCGAAGTGAAGTATCGATTGACAATTAGGCAAATGTGCATTGCGACATGTATAACTATCGCATAAATAGCGGTTGCACCGAACCACCAATGGACAGACGCGAAAGCAGTAGTGTACCACAAATGGCCAGAACTGTATAGGATTGATCCACAATTGGAAACAAATGTCTTATCGCAAATCGCAAAGAATAAAACTCCGAAAAATGATTCAAAGATTAAATATAAGGAGTTTTGCAATTTCGTTCAATATAAAGTGCTTAACACCTCTTTTATTTCAACAATTTCAATTATTTTTCACGTAATTAGGTTTTGAGGCTTATTATTCATGCATGGATAATTTTAGTATTCACAACTCTATCCTTTTAATGGATGATAGCAATGAACTAATATAGACTGCTCTTTTGAAATAGTATGACTTTGATGCATAAAATAAGGTGGCCTAATTTGAAATAAAACATTTACTTGTTACAATATTCATTGCTCGCATTCTAATTGTAATCCTTCAAATACGAATTGTTTTGTAAATTATTTCCTTTTGATTCTATATATTATTGAAAGAATTGCATTATATCACCATTTTCGAGAACAGCTTCGTTGACACTCAAGACATAACAATATATTATTATTATTATTATTATTATTATTATTATTATTATTAAGCGAAGTGGCTCAGTGCGTAGCGCACTGACTTCGTAATCGGGAGGTCCGGGTTCGATTCCCGGGCCGGCCATCCTGACCGGGGTTTTCGTGGTTTCCCTCGGTCATAAAGGCGATTGCTGGGATGGTTCCAAAAGTCCACGATCACCTATCGCCTCCTAATCCATTCCTATCATCTCTCATCTTCCATACCCCCGGGCTAACAACCATGGGGGATAAAAATCGGATCCAGCTAAATGCTGGTCCCCCCTAAGAATTGTTGCAAGCACCTGCCACCGCGATAATAAATAAAAATTGAGCCACGGTAAATGCAGGATGCTTGCTTGCGTGGTCCTAGTCGGCCGATTAACGAAAAAAAATAAATAATAATAATAATAATAATAATAATAATAATAATAATAATAATAATATTCGTATGAGATCATTTGCGTAATTTTTGACCCACGCTTCCTTGGAAGCCTACCCACGGCGCGGGTCAGAAGAACTTCATCGAGCAGGCGCACCTCGCGGGCGGTCCCCTATTGCGCCTGGGATTTGACTCTCATTTTATGTTAAATTCTTTGTTCATTATTATGGATGATGTATATTGTAGAGAAAACGTAAGAGGGCCGATGAAGGAACGTTCCTTTAGAAGAGGTCCATAACAGGCGTTTTTGGTTGGAAAACTACCGTTTGGCTCTCCTTTTTGGTTGGGAATCTCTGGTCTAAGGACAGGGAGAGGAAGCTCAGAGTATCATCTGATGGAATTGAATTGAATTGAATTTGCCTCATTTTACGTGGCGAGACTCGGGCCATCAGGCCCGCTCTTCCGTCTGACCACGCGAATTTCGCTACGCTCCTTTCATCTAGCAGAGAAAGGAGGTATTTCTTGGGCGAGAAACAGGCGATTTGAATTTAGCTCAGAGGCGTCATTTAGGCTTGAAGATCTTTTACATGCAAGTAAATCTACGAAAATGGGACAGCCGGCTTTACTTCCCCTCCGAAGGAAGGCGTACGAAGGATTTTTTCGCCCTTTAAAATCCACGGCTTCGATCGGGTTTGAACCCGCCAACTTAGGTACAAGAGTCCAGTACGCTAACCGTTACACCATCGCCGCCGCAAATCTGATGTCACTGCTGCGCCTCTCCCCGGGAGGTCCTAGGTTCCAGTTCCGTCGGAGGCTGGATTTTTTGCTAATAAGAATATAGCCAGGTGGAATTTAGTCGCTGCCTGAAGGAGAATTCTAGAGACCGACTGCTCTGATCGGTAGTTTTCCGTGGTTTATCCAATCAACGCCATGCGAATGTCGTAGCGGTACCCTAAAAAACGACAACGGACCGCGTGCGATCTCTTCTTCCTCATCCTTTCCCCATCTTCATCCCTTACATACATTTACACTAACATTCACTAAACCGCCTCACATACACCTCACTTATAACGTGAATTATATGATGAATTTGAGGATAAAAGTTGGATAATTCAGTCAGAGTTCAAAAGAAAATGAAGATACAAATTAAAATGTTGATGTAAATAAATTTTGTATCGTCATATTGAAGGGGAACATTTTTGAATCATTCCTTTGTACAGCGTGTTATCGGAAATACAATGATCATTACAGGGTTAAGGATCAACAACTGTTATTGCTAATGTACTTGTACATAGGATAATGTTAATATAATTCTAATACACTCACATGAAATCCTTAACACAACGGTTTTGGTATCTGGGAGATGTCGCGCCTGCCTAGTATGGTGAAGTACTGCTGTAACCAAACTGCTTCGAAAACTGCAAGCCCTGCAAAGTAAATTCTTAAGAGAAGTTTTAAAGCTCCATCACACTAAAGAAAAGAAGAAATTTTAAATGAATTATCTACAAAACCTCTTGGATCCGTAAATTTTCTTCCCGTTTCTAATCTTCTCTTTCGTCTTATCCAGCTCCTCGTCTGCACACTCTCGGTTAATCAGTTAGTCTTTTTCCAGAATCAAATCAAGATATTCCTAAACCCCCTACATCTTCCTTAATTCACTGTATAACATGTACAACTATTTCTTAATTTAAATGAATTTAGGTCTTCAAATGTTTTATGTATTTTTCTGAAGGACCCTTTCTGGATTTTCTTAGTTGTTAGATTGTATTTTTCAAACGCACATATTTGTTGTATCGTAAGTTGAAAAGTCCTGTTTTTATATGTGTAACCTAAAGTCTGGAAAGACATAATAATATTGTCAAAGATAATAAAAACGAAAAAAGAGAGTCGTCGTGGAGACTGGTGCAAATTTCTCAACGTATGAGAGTTTTTATTAAAAAGCGTCTGGAAACAATAGGAAGAGTAATTTTCACGGGGTGCAAATAGACAACAAACAGTATTTACCGATGAGATTTTAATTTTTAAACATTCTTAATGAAAGCTGTTGAATATTTACCCCCAAATATAGTATAGTTAACAGGGGGAGAATAATACACTAAGAACCAAACAGAATGACAATACAAGCGTTGAGTATGAGTATACAACTATTCATATTCACTGTTGAATGCGTTGAAATATTTTGAAACACATTATTCCCTCGGAAGCTGCCGTCACGTCTGGGAACTGTCAGGGCCACGCTCTTTATTTTGATTTGTGGTCTGAGAAACTCTGCGAAGGTTTGTCACGTATTTCGCAGTGCAAGAGAAGAGTTGAGAATAAGGAGACGTTTCGTAAAATGCACACTGTAACACTGCACAAACAAATTCAAGTCAACCTATGATGCTGAAAATTAGCAGAGAATAAAATAATGGGCTGGATGGTGAATGGTGTTACTGCAACACTTACGTACAATTACAAGTACAAAGTTTGCCGTACTTTTCTCAATGATATGTATGGAAAGTGCTAACAAGTCACGTATAGACAGTGTACCTATAGTAGAAACAAAATTTAATTAAATATAAGGAATATTTATTTACACTGCAAGAAACAACTTGCAAACAATTGAGTCGAGACAGTAGACTCAGCAGAGCTCTATGTTAATAAAACAGCTTATTAAAATGTTATGTGCAACTCTTGTTAAATTCAGAAGAAAATAGTATATTGTAATAAATATTTGGGTAATTTACTCTTACCTTTACATGATATAGATAAAACAATATCATCTTAGTCATCTATGTCTTTAGTTATGTTACCGATTCCTGTCCGAACGACATAAAATAAATCTTTCATATTACCTAATTATGTTCTGATTTACACATTACCTAATTCAGCGGAAACGTTCCAGTATTATTACAGAGTTACGTTTCTATTATCCTAAATTAAGGAAGACCTTCCTAGAAGGACGAAATGGTATCTGCAGATATCGACAAGCAATACAGCGTGTCGACATGGAGCAAGGATGAAGAGGGAACGGTAAGGAAAAAATAAGGTTAATGGTGCGGGAAAATAGAGCAGAAATAGAGAAGAGATAAGTTGGTAGAAGCTGGAGAAGAAGGCAAGGACGGAGAGGAGCTGGTAGGCGAGGGAAAGGAGCAAGGAGGAGAAAGTTAAGTACTCGAATAAATGAAGCTAGGAAAATGTGGCAACAGATGTGTAACTCTTGTTTAGGTCCGAAGAAAACTATGTATGTATTGTGATAAATATCTGGGTAATTAATGGAGTTTTTGTCTCATCTTTCCATGATACAGACGATATTATTTCATCTTGGTTATCTGTGAGCTTGTTCGGCAATCCGAGGCTGATAGAAACAGATGGAGAAGCAGAAGAAACAGGAGAAAAGGAGAAAAAGAAGGAGAAGGAGAAAAAGAAGGAGAAGGAGAAAAAGAAGGAGAAGGAGAAAAAGAAGGAGAAGGAGAAAAAGAAGGAGAAGGAGAAAAAGAAGGAGAAGGAGAAAAAGAAGGAGAAGGAGAAAAAGAAGGAGAAGGAGAAAAAGAAGGAGAAGGAGAAAAAGAAGGAGAAGGAGAAAAAGAAGGAGAAGGAGAAAAAGAAGGAGAAGGAGAAAAAGAAGGAGAAGGAGAAAAAGAAGGAGAAGGAGAAAAAGAAGGAGAAGGAGAAAAAGAAGGAGAAGGAGAAAAAGAAGGAGAAGGAGAAAAAGAAGGAGAAGGAGAAGAAACAGGAGAAAATGAGAAGGAGAAGAAACAGGAGAAAAGGAGAAAAAGAAGGAGAAGAAGCTGAAGAAGATGGAGAAGAAGCGGAAGGAGATGGAGAAGCAGAGGAAGGAGATGGAGAAGCAGAGGAAGGAGATGGAGAAGCAGAGGAAGGAGATGGAGAAGCAGAGGAAGGAGATGGAGAATAAAAAGAAGGGCTGGATGGGGAGGAGCGAGAGAACCAGGGGTGTAGAGGATGGACCAGGAAGAGCAAGGAGCAAGGAAGTGGGCAGAAGGCAGGCGCAGGTAGACGCAGAGGTAGCTCTTGGAAAAGGCTGAGAGGGCGGGCGAGGGAGCTGGGGGGGAGGAGTGGGGAGGGGAGGGGCAGGGGTGCCGGATGCGGAAACGCCTCCGCGGCGGCGCATCCGGCCCGCTGATTGACGTCACTTCCTCGTCGAGCGCAGCGCCCGGGGCCACGCCGAAGGGGGCGTGCCGTCGGAGTGGAAGGGCGAAGGGCTGGGGGTGGCCGGGGCCTCCCAAGAGCACGGGGGCCAGGGGCGGGGGAATCGCCTCGAGATTTCTATTACCGGTGATTTCCTGCTTTGCTGGACTGTTTCCGGAGGGGCTGCAGGTCGAAGAGCTCCTTAGCGATATTTTTCCCGCGGGTCATTTCTGAACGGTGTCTCCGGTCTTATGACGCGCTCGGCGAGCCGTCAATTTCGTCTGTTTGGGCCACGAGTCATGGTGACTACTCGGACACGTAGCGTACACATTCTTCTTGATTCTTCCTGGAAGGGACTTGTAAATATTCAGAAGTGAGGAAATGGTGCCGGAGTGTCGACTTTCGTGATTACTTCTATAATTGACCATGATGTTGAACACAGATAAATTACCGGATACACGATATCTTTTCTTCGATGTTTCGGAGTCTTTAAACTACTAAGTATATTTGTATGCTGATACGCGAATTACAATTCGTACTGTCCATTTTGAATAGCATATCTGCTTTTTAATAAATTGTTAGTAAAGTAATAATATATACTATATTAATTTACTACTAAAATTTAATCATTGCCCCGATACATTGATTTTGATAATTACATTTATTATATTTTTTAAATAGCATGTCTGTGTGTTTCAATTGTGTATCCATTTGTTGATAATGTTTAGAAACATTATTTGCCTTATAAAAATTTAATTTGCCAAAAATCACAGAAAAGTGGATTTTTTGTCATATGTCAGTGGAGTTGTTTTTTTTCTCTTTCAATATAAACACAATTAAATACATTCTAATAATAAACTTGAACAATATTTTCTGTAAACGGATGTTGTTGTTTTTTTCCTTTGGAGCAAATAGTGCCAAGGGATGTGACATAGTGCAATTTTCAATTTAACCTCTCGTATTTTGAAAATTGAATATAATATCTATACTTTTGATACACTTACATTACAATATTAAAGAAACATATTTTTTGATGCCATTCATTCTTCGTTATTAGAATTTGAAATAATTTTCTTTAATAAGATACAAGATGCAATATTCTTATATTAGTTTATAACCACCACAAATTCGAGAAAATATGCAGTTGAAGCCCTACTACTTCCCTCTTTATCTCTAAACTCCTTATTGTTCCAATTTTAAATTTGTGTCAGTGACGATTAGTGACGATGAGTGACAATTAATACGGTTTATTATGTTCAGCTACTTCTTGGTGAAAAAGAGAGATGTGGGCGTAGAAAAAGGCAAAGATCCGCGAAATTTCGCGAACTTTTTGCATATGTTTCAAATCACAAATTCGAATTTCCCGTGCTTCATTTGCTGCAGTGTCTTTCATGAGATAGTATCAGTTCGCAATACAACAGTGACAACTCTGCGACTTTTTTCCTTATTCAACTTTGTTTCTGGCAGTTTTGAATTGTCAAATTTTTGTTTTATATATTAGCTTTAAAATAATTAGTTTTGCACCTAGATGCTACCGTTTTGTTTGGTAATGAATTTAACAAATGGCTGAGATTTGGTGATAGTGACAGAAATTGTGGTGTATATCGATACCGTTTCTAATAACAGAAAGAACGTGGTGTTGTAACTACTGGTTCTTTATACTTTTTCAATAAAAAACACGATACAATAAAATTATTCGGCAAAAGGAAATTTTATATTAGGGTATTTAGATATTTTTTCAAATTAGAAAAACTGTTGTGTGAATGAGGCGGTTGTGTGCGAAGTAACCCATCTTTTGTCTTGCGGCGAAAATATACTATCAAGTTCCAATGAGCAAAATTTTCGCCCGGATCAGGTAGTATTATAATATGGCGCATCATTTAAATATTTCATGGAAAATATGCGGCGGCGATGGTGTAACGGTTAGCGTACTGGACTGTTGTACCCAAGTTGGCGGGTTCAAACCCGATCGAAGCCGTGGATTTTTAAGGGCGAAAAAACCCTTCGTTCGCCTTCCTTCGGAGGGGAAGTAAAGCCGGCTGTCCCATGTTAGTAGATTTACTTGCATGTAAAAGATCCTCAAGCCTAAATGACGCCTCTGAGCTAAATTCAAACCGCCTGTTTCTCGCCCAAGAAATACCTCCTTCCTCTGCTAGTTGGTGAAAGGAGCGTAGCGGAATTTGCGTGGTCAGACGGAAGAGCGGGCCTGATGGCCCGAGTCTCGCCACGTAAAATAAGGCAAATTCAATTCAATTCAATATGTGACGTAGCAGCAGTGTCTTTTTCATTTTAGACAAGAAATAACATGTCAACTTCTCTAGTAGTTCTTATGGTTTTAGATATTCCCTTTTTTTGGAATACGCGATTATTACAGAGTTCATTCGTCAGTTCGTCAGTTCATTTGTAATTTCTAATGATGCATATTTCGAAGTCTAAAATGTTTCATTACCGAACCGATACTAAACCGAATACTAAAAATATCGATTCTTCTCTATATTCCGTTTCGCTATCGAGAGTGTTTCTTCGCCAAATACGTGAAATCGTAGATTCTAGATGGAATGATAATTGAGTGATTCTGAAATCTAGATTGCATTTCATGTAATGAAACTTTTGACTGTTCGACAAGATACAAAACCAAGACGAACGATCTACTCAAGGAAAACATGACTATTGTGATGCGAAAGCTTAGTAATTCCGAAAGTGATATTCTGGAGAGCTGGACAAGGAAGGCCAGAAAACCATAGTATTACTCGTGCAACCTTTCTTGAACGATGGATTAAAGATATCTGGGAGGAGTGGGGGTATTAGTTACGAAATCGGCCACTATATATTATGAAATAATGCCAATTTCCGGAGAATCAGTCACGCTTTCTAACTTTCTCAGAAGTTCGAGGTACCTCCTGTCTCCTGTCCCATCTTTACCTACTTCGGTCATTTCTTTAGATTTTTTGTAGAAAATAACGGCTCAAAGTTCTCGTCTTTATAAGAAAATTGTTTCTATTTCCATGAAGATGGGTTTGGAATGTTGTCATACATGCTCGTTGCGAACTCTTGACTTCAACTGTTTATTGTGCCGGAGAGGGGGAAGCGAGATCATCGTTCAAGAAAAGTTGCGCGAGTAATCATAGAATCCCAATACATGAGCAAGCGGAAGTGAGACAGTATTGTTCTGAGGGTAGGGGCGTTGTGTGGAGCTACCTCCTATGCGGAAGAGCTGATATTTCGCTAAGGACACGCGTCTCCTATTAAAGTTTTAATTACAACGCCTCAACTTGGCAACTTGGGGTTGACGAGGACGCCTACTCGATTGGGGTGTCTCGTAGAGAAGGGCGTGTGAGGCAGGCGATGATGAGATGGCGGCGTGTGTGTGTGTGTGGGGGGGGGGTGAGACGTCGACCCAGAAAATACCCCAGCTGACGCAGCCCATGTTTCGAAGTGAGTCATGGAACAAATAGAGGGGCTCGGTAGACCGGGGGAAACAGGAGAATAGTCTGGCGTGTCGTATCTTAATTTTTCTAGTTCATATAAGTTTCATATTCAGATATTTAGCTGCTGAAACACACAGAAATATGCTATAAATATCCTTGATATCAGCTTATTTCGAATGATACGCCACCATGGAGACGTATACCAATTTCTAGGTACTTCCAGATCACAGCTCATCAATAGGTGTGAATTTAGCTCAGCTTAGCATATGACGGCCAAGTAGGACTGTACGAAAAGAAAGTTAGTGTGAGGTGGTATTTTTATTTATATTTATTTTTTATAAGGTACATGGAATAATTTTTACCGCTGACGCAGTGGAGTGAAGTTACGTAATGCGGCGCGAAAACACGGCAAATTTTAGGCAGAAAACTCTTATTTCAGGCCTCTTGAAGCGAAAAAGTGGATAAATCCTAATGCTTAACTTACAAAAAAAAGTACTATATATATGGTGGAATCAGAATTCACGTTCTGTAGGTCTTTGATAACGAAAAATGGAATGACGGCAAAACGTGCCTGTGTGCAGGGGCGGATTAATATTTTTGCCGCCTGTAGGCACATCAAATTTGCCGCCCCCTGTTTAAAATTAATGTTACATTTCAAATTGTAACGTTCCAGTAACAATTCCTCATCAATTTAAACGTTTTAAATATAAAAGTAACATTATATTTTGCACATTGTTTTCATAAATTAAATAATTTTTTTGGATTAGCTAATTTTGGATATAACTGTATCTTCATAGCAAGTAACGTTCAACATTATTAACGTTTCAACACTGAAACGTTGACATTAAAAGGAAACTAAACATGGCAACTAGAATTGCAACATGTTTCCTTTCGTCAACGGGCCTTAGTTTCAGATTCATATACTTCTGAAATCATAAGGTATACTCTAATGAAGTAGACAAATAAATAGCTTGTATTAAATATTAATATGATATTTTTAAAATAAAAATATGATTTATGCTGTTATAGTTTTTAGAGAACCTAAATTTGTTTTAGAAAATATCAAGAAAATTTTGCGCCTTTGAAAATTTGCCGCCCTTGAAAATTTGCCGCCGTAGGCACGTGCCTACTGTGCCTATGCGTAAATCCACCTCTGCCTGTGTGTCTGTGTACCCATGTGCACTTGTGTCCATGTGTCCGTCTGTGCTCAGGGATATTTTAACAATTTTCAAAAGAAGTGGCTATATCATTTTTATTACGTTAAAATAGTGTAATAGTGTGAAGGTCGTTGAAGATAACAGTGCAAGTCTTAATTTCGTTGAAAACTGATTTTGCAAAGATTTCGAAGTATTCGAAGTATATTTTGGACTCTTCCTACAACTACAATTATGAAGATAGAGCATTTTTCCCGTAGTGAAATCTGTTCATTAACAATTAGATAGATTTTGAAATAAGGCCAAGAACTAGTTTTTGAAACTTTTACATTTCGCTTGATAACAATTTCATACAGAACTCAGGTGAGCATTTATGCTTTTTATGTAAAAAACAAGCTCATCTCTCAGCAAAATGATTTTTTCAAAAATTTTATCTTGTACACTGAATACAATTATGTCTAGATGCAATTAAAATAGTTCATGCATAGATGCAATATTCAAGTAATATTGTAAATAGAATTAAGACAAAATTTACAGTACCATTCTTAAATATGACGGATTTCACTGTTGAATGTAAAATAAAAAGCAGTCCTCTATTGTCTTATAGATAAGCAATTCTGATCATTGATGAACTCAATCTTGAATCGCAGTCGGTACTTCTGACCTTAAAATGAAGCTAATATAAAAGTTTCAACGGTATTGGTTTAGTACTAGTATATAGGTGTTGTGGTGCGTTATCGTTGGCATCTTTCATGAAATAATTGTAAAGGTTGTCATTGCCAACAACAGTATTTAATGCAATAGCAGCTTTCGATGGCTTAGCCATCATCATCAGTTGTCTGATACAAGTAGAAAAAACAAAACATTAGAACGTGAATACAACAAGATTATGATAAAGGTTACAAATAATTTACAAATTTTTTTGGAAATAAATTTAACATTCAAGAAACAGGAAGAAAGAAAAAAGTGGGGGGGGTTAAGTCATTAATACTAAAGAAAAGCGAGTGAAATAGAAATGGGAAACGTAATTTTTTTTAACAGAGAAACATAGAAATGTAAGTTGAGCCACTCCTTACCTGCTGGATGGAAGCCACAAAATGACTACGCGGGGTCGGGCGAGCCAAGGGGCTTAAGTACCCGGCCGTGGGGTGGAGGAGGGCAATGGCCTGGGCGCGGTGCGCTGTCACTGTGCCGCCCCGGCGGGGTGCGGTGTGGGAGTGGTGTCTAATAGTAATTTTAGTAAAGGAGAAGGACTATGGTTGATGTTTTTTTTTGAAAAACTAGTTTTTGTTTTGTTTGAAATGTTTTTTTTGAAAACATCAACCATAGTCCTTCTCCTTTACTAAAATTACTATTAGACACCACTCCCACACCGCACCCCGCCGGGGCGGCACAGTGACAGCGCACCATGTTTTTTTTGAAAACATCAACCATAGTCCTTCTCCTCCATAAATACTTTTGTTGGCAATGACAACCTTTACAATTATTTAATTTAGTACTAGTAGACATTATTACATTATAACTCAACGCCCTTGTCTCATTTATACAGTATATATAATTTCATTTTTTAGTATTTCCTAGTTTTTTCGACAACTGAAACGTAGTATGCGAAAGTCATGTAACCCCTGAACTATCATTGCAAACTCAAATCAAAGATGATTTCAGTCCATGGCAAATGATTTCCCTGTGTCACTAGATATACTCTGTAGTGTTTGGAACTAGTCGAACATAGAGTAAATGTCACCTTAGACAAGTCAGTCATTAAAATTTGGTTCATTTATGTCAACCCATACTACTGTTTAAAATGGGGACTAAATCTGCGTTACCGGAAAGTAAAAATGAATTAAGTTTCCTTGAAAAGTTGAATTATTTTCAGCATTTTTGTTCACTCAATTCAGGTATTTGAATTAAGATTGACTCGTTAAAAATAAAAATCAAGTAAAAGTGTAAGTCATTCTGGCAAAAAAACTTTAATTTTATTAACAAGTTGTGTAAAACTGGTAATGCAACATCGGTTTTTACTCAGATGAAATTTGAACATTTAGGTATCGAAAAACTCGTATGCATGGAATATTATTTTGTAGATCGTTTTCGATTATTATCTGAATGAAGTTATGAGCTACAATAGAGAAAGAGCGATCTATTTGAGTGCTTAGAAAGAAAGAAGGTAAATACTCCACTTTTCTTAAAACTTTTAATGAATTATTAGTCTACAGCAGCAAATTGCTGGTGAACAAATCCAAACGAAATGTTTTTCCAAAAAGTTGAAAACGCACTGCTTGAGAAAAACAAGTTAAGTATTTCTTATAATACTACCATAAATTAAATATTATAAAAAACCAATACAAAGAAATGAAGCAATAATATAGTAAAGTACACAAGCAGTGCACAAGTTCTTTTAAAATCAAGAGTTTAAAAACAATAGGTGTACCATAATACAACTAATACGTTGTAAGCATTTAACAACCGACCTGTTCAAGACATGATTATATTACTTTTATGTTTTTGAGACAAGAATTTTCGCTACTTTATTTTCTCTTATATTTCGGACAGTCTTTTATTCTAGCAGATACATGATGTGGTCAAAACTATGTTGTAAAGTTTGTTGCAACATAATTGTATTAAAATTGTTAATGTCCTATGTGAAAATTGAGGTTGAAAACGCTTACCATTTACTGCTGATACCCCCTATAACAATGCTTATGTCCTAGAATACATTTGATAAGCAGCTGGAAGCCTTATAATACGATGATGGCCTGTCAGACAGAATTTTAAAAATATTTAAAGGGGATATTTGATCTGATTGAAAGACTAAACAATCTATTTTTTTCCAGTTTTGCAAATACTAATTTGGACAAGCATTATTTCTGACAATTCCTTATTTTTGGTCTGATTTCCCTTTCGTCACTACAATTAAAGAATTTCACTTTACTGTAAATGGAATGAAACAGGAACATCTAACAATGGCGTAGTACGTGTTATTAAATGTTTTGCAATATGGATAAAATAGTGCGTAAAATATTAGTTTCTCTTCTAATAAAATTCAGGACCACAAAGTAGTACCTCAAATGGACTACTTTAAGAGAAGTCGGTCCATTTATAAAATAATTTAACTTGCTCTGCCGAGAGAACAATGAAGTTCAGAAACATCGGCGAGCTCAATGCAACTCATGAATTTTTTCTAAGGTGTGGATCATATCTTTACCTTATATTACAATTCTCGACTTGTTATATTGCTCGACGGCCTTGTTTGATAATTTTTTCAAACTCCTATTGTAATTATAAGTCTAGGGATACATTTTAAATATTTATTACGAACTTAATTATCCACCGTCTACTCAACGCATCTGAGCGCTGCTTAAATATCTCAACCGAGTCGAAGCGCTAAGCAGCCACAACGACAACGTTTGAGCGTTAAACGGCCTATTTGGGCAAAATCCCCGGGAAAACTCGCCCCAGTGTGGCCAACCTCAACCGCTGTCCCGTGCTTGCGTTAGTGTTAGTGTCGGCCAAAGCGGCCGCAGCATGTGTAGGGCCGCGCGTATGACGTAATCCCCTGGCGCTGTCGATGCAGCAGCTGTGGCTAGGGCGGGGTAGCTGAAATCAGAAGTGGGATATAGTGACATTTGTGATGGGCAAGGGTTGGTATTATTATTATTATTATTATTATTATTATTATTATTATTATTATTATTATTATTATACACGCTGTAAGCTCTCGACCGATCTCCTGGTGTGTGTGGTATTGTAGTGCACGTAAGTGTGTAAGTAAGGGGTGAGGATAGGACGAGGAAGAGGAAGGAATAATCGCGTGCGGTTCGTGGCCAGTTTTTTATGTTACTGTTCCGGCGATACACAATAAATGTGCGTAATTTTTCCAGGATCAGCTTTTCAGCTGTATCCCTCAGTACGACAAGATTGTTACGCCTTGAAGTATGAATTATGAGATCATAACATGATCATAGGGACCATAAAAAATATGACCATGTCTTCCCAGGACTCGAACCTGCCGACACGGGACAGACATTATTATTATTATTATTATTATTATTATTATTATTATTATTATTATTATTATTATTATTATTATTTACTACTACTACTACTACTACTACTACTACTACTACTACTACTAATAATAATAATAATAATAATAATAATAATAATAATAATAGTATCCTTGCCGCCGATCCTTGTTATCAGGGATGACCTGTGAGTTCCAGTCCCTACATTGACAATTCAGCCGCGTTGTGTCAGGAGGAGAATCTGATCGGTAGAGTTACGTAGTTCCTCAGATCAGTACCATGTGGATGCTGGAGTAGTACTCTATCAAAAAGGGCACGGCAAACGTCCCTTCTTCACCATTGCCTCCTCCTCTCCTCTTACACACAAACATACATTTACTCCCAACTACACCAGGCGGAAGACCAGACGGGGGCGTACATCTTGTCCCGGTTGGGAGGCCTACATCGGGAGGTATCAAGTAGGAAAAAATATCGCCCGTCGACGGCAGACATCGCGCTCGATCTCAGATTTCAGCAAGGGAGAAACAACCGCTCCTCCTTAGATATATCTTGCATTACACTTGAGGACTATTCCTCTCGGTGAAATACAGAGGCGACTTACGTTGGCTAGCGGGACTTTCCCCAATCAAGTATCTCCCACCGGGAGGCACCGCCTCAATCGGACACGCTGTAAGCTCCCGTCCGGTCTCGTGGTGTGTGTGGTATTGTAGTGCACGTAAGTGTGTACGTAAGGGAGTGAGGATAGGACGAGGAAGAGGAAGGAAAGATCGCGTGTGGTTCGTGGCGAGTTTTTTATGTTACTCTTTCGGCATTTGCCTGGTATTGATCGGCGAAACAACAGAAAACTTCCGATCAGAACAGACAGCCATTAGAATTCTCCTCCAGACAGCGACTGAATTCCCACTGTGCTGGCTAGGGTTGTTTCTTTAAAGGAATTGATATAAACGCACTTTACCGTTAATATAAGGCTCAAAATACTCGGCACGTCCATTTTATATGTCGTTGAAAGGGTTTTATATAGTTCATAATATACTGAATTACAAACATATCATTTTATCTGTATACTATTCTACATTTTCCATATTATGATTCATACCGTAGTTTTCCAAGTCCAAGTCCAAAACACTGCGACCTTAATAGGCTGTAGAAGTGTCCAGTAGTGACAACAGTTATATAAGACTAAACAGTCAAGACGGTAGAGTAAATATGCCAGGCATGCTCTTGGGTTAGGTACGTACATGTTGGTATTAAAAAGTTTATAATGTATTTTACATACATAGTATACTGAATTACAAACACATTATTTCATCTGTATACTATTGTTCCTTTACCATATTCTGATTAATTTTTATCGTATATTACCTAGGAGTGCTCGTAATAGATCTGTGAGATCCAAGCCACGGAAAGTTCCTGAATTATTGCGATGCATGTTGTATGTTTCTGTGATCGCCTGGCCTTTTATTTTTATCCTTTCGCTGAATCATTTCCCGTGAACATGTTGAAACGTGATCGCTGCGCTGTGCGATATCTGTCATGTACGTTGGGTGCAATGGCGCCAGTGCATTGTGAGCTCCTGGTCTGAGCAGTACCTGTCGAAGCCTTATTTTCAGCCGTGTCTATGGCAAGTGTCAACTCATAGAATGTAATCATTTGCCTTATCTACAATTGACTGTCACAATTTCTTACCAAAGAGAGAAAAAATATATGCAGGAGACGTTTGAAGGGAAATGAAAAATATGCAAAACTTATAAAATGGAATAAAGACAAAGACATTCTAAATATTTTTTTGGAAAAAAGTAAAATATATATTTTTTAGAACATTACAATATTATTTGTAGATATTTAATTTAATATTATTTAATAGGATGATAAGATTTTAAATGATTTTTGCATGTACTTTGGCAATTTTTACCTATCTCACCAGAAGAATTCAGACAAGAATTCTGCTGTGTAAGATTCATTAACAGTTACATTGGGGACATGTACAAACTAAATAAAATACGTTTTCCAGTAAATGGACCTTTAAATCATTCGCATTTATAAAACAATGCAGCTACGTCAGAGAGATACATTGCGGGTACTGGCGTGAGTCTACCTGTGGCGGCCTCTCCCGGGTTAAAATAAATTTGAATCTGACGCCGAGAGATACTGTTGGTGACACCAATTACAGTCAAGATGCTACATCGTACGGCCGTATTGTCTTCCGTGGGATGGATGATTTGATGGATAAATTATTAAAGAATGTATATGAATTACGTTGAAAAAGGTGAAACGAGTGAGAAAAACGAGCAAACCGTAAATGAATGAACTAGAATGTTCGCAGGTTCGTATATTGGATTTGAACGTTGGCACGGTGGAATTCTCCTAACCTCCATAATATCTGCTTTGAAAGTTCTTTCGTTCAGTCCATTATATTCCCGGACTAATAAACAAGCTCCTCCGTTATGGATCTGCAGGCTAGAACGGATCTGCGCGATGTGAAAACCGGAGTCCCTCTCTTTAACGGTTTCTCCCATCAACACCAATCGCTCGCGATCTTTCCTTCCTCCTCCTTGTCCTATCTTCACCCTTTACGTACACACACACATACACACACACACTCATATGTACTACCCTACCACACGTGTCGGAAGACCAGTCGTAAGGTTGGAACTTGTCCCGGCTGCGGCCGTGCGCCGCTTTGGGAGATACCTGGTTGTGGAAAACTCGACATGCTGATAGGTAGATCGTCGCCAAATCTCGCTATTCGGCGGGGGAAGATCATTGCAACCTCCCACGATAAAGACATGCAATACCCCTAGAGGAATAATGTTCTTATCAGTTGTTGTGCTTGGAATCACCAATCAACCAAAACATAAAGTGACAATTTTCCCCTCTTCAATATACCCTACAAGTTCGTTAGATGTATTCTGAGACGCCTCAATACATATTTACCTTTCAAATGCTATTCACTCGAGTGGTTCTCCTGTACACGGTCTCTTGCCTCGTTATCTGCTCGCATCCGACGGGTCTGCTTTTGATACTGCCTGTCTCGCCTCTCCGCATACGTGAAACGCCCACGGGAACCGTTCAGAGAATCGGTTCCGTTGATTCGCATTGCCTCGCATACAATTAATGTGCGCTTCCTTTTTAATCTCTCTGCTGCAGGTTCAGCCTCACAAAGGATAGCAATCTCCCGACAAAAAATTCATGACGGGCGTTTGACACATGGTTTTATGTTCGCAGAGGACGATTGTTTGTTCGAGCAAAACAGGGATGTGTATTGTGCATTGTCATCTGCAATGTGTATGGCAGATGAGGAAAAAATCCACTCTATAAGAATGATTAGAAATATTTTAATGCTGATGTGATTTAAATATTTATCTTACTCCCTCCTACAATTTTACATGTACAATGTATGATGATGTTTTAAAGTGTTAGTGAAACAGTATTTCTCTTTACTGAGTTTAAATTTGAAGGGCTCGAGAGAAAAAATAGTTACCTTCAAAGTCGTAGTCTTTGAGATATTAACATTTTCGTACACTTCCATCGGCTGTCCATACGCTGTGCTTCTCAAATAGTCCAAATTATGGCGCATAATTATCCACGAGCTATTTTAATTTTTATGTGCCCCATTTAAACTCCTTACTGCAAAAATGTTATCTTGCTTATATCCGGCAAACGTTTCTACGTGAGTTACCATGTTTTACACCTTTTATATCAGTGTACATTTGAAAATACATATATGTAAACAAATTCTTAGCATGTGAGTGAAAATACAAGCAAGCCCAGGAAATACGGCTTCCTGATTCTAAATTCTTTCCAAACAGTTTTCATGGAAGGAAGTAGTTTGGGGTTTCTATTTTTGACATTGGAAAATGTGTCAGTTTCTCTTATGCGTGAACGTATGTCAAGGAAATCACATATTTTGACACATATCACAATCTAATTAATTTTGAATGAGCCAATAAAAACAAAAATAAATCGTTTGATAATGCAGACTTCTATTTTAATATAAAAGTAAATTTGAAGTGACCCAAAATCTTTGAAATCCATTTTTATTTTGAGAATATTGAGCAAAAGTTAACATATCAATTTAAACTCTTCTTAAGTAGGTAACTTTAACAATAGCGTTTCTTGTTGTAGTTTCATGTAGTAAAGTATAGAAGAGGAACATGATTTGGCATTTCGATGCAGGAAACTAGTCATCTGAGATTTTGATGTAAATATCTATGGAAATGTAGACAGCGAGAAAGGTAATTTGAAATAAAAGCGCGGTACCGTTACAGCACGAGCAAGTTCTTACTTTCATTTAATACATACAATTAGGTATTGGTCATCTCTTTTAGACAACTGAGCATTCTTTATTTCTTTAACGAAAATGATGAAAAACATACTTTGCACTCCAAAGAAAGAGAGAAACGTTTTCCAAAGAACGTTGATAAGGAATCTTATTCGGTCTTGGGATCAGACCATACGTTTTCTAAATAGGATACAAGTAACAGCTTTAAGTAACATCATCGCAAAAAATGCCCTAAGGGTTCATAAAATATTTTGAGAAAAATAGTGTTGGCCAAAAACTGTAAATACGTAATATATAAGTGAAATTACCAACAAAGTGTTTAAAAGTTTTGAAATTTAATTTAGTAATCTTGGAGGAAATTATTACGTGTATTTATAAAGTTCCGTTTTAGCTTAGAATTTCCCTTTCTCATATTTAATGAGGTTTGTAGATCGGCTTAAAATTACATCGCATTTTCAGAGAAGTTGGATAATTAGATTTGGAAGGCAATAATGCAATATTGTTCCTCCTCAGTATAATAGCAGGAGACACGCGTCGTTTTCTAGAGAGAGATCTTTTCGCTGGAGTCTCGCAATAACACAGCTCTTTACGAAGGCACGCATTATTCAGCAATGCAGTAAGGACAACATTTTATCGCAGTATTTTTCTAACGAGTTTATAGACGGAATTACAGAAAGCTAAATGTATCACGATAATACATATACCTATACTTCCTTGGTTTGTTTCATTACGGATTACGGAATAGCATGCTGCGATCGTCACAGGTAAGGTCATATTAAAGCATTAAACCAAGTGTAGAAAAAGTGGCCAAATTTGTGAACAGAAAAAATTGGAGGAATGTCATTTAGGAATCACTGGTTATATGTAGAAAAGCAGGGCGGCTGTAAGCCCTCTTCAAAGCGTACACAAAGCAACCAGTATGAAAAGCTATCAGTTCAAGACTTTAAATGCAATGTTAATTAAGTAGATTCAGAAAACAAAGAATGGATACTGAAAAATTCAGTTTTGTAATTTGACTGCTCGGCCAGTGCAGGCTGAAGGACATATCCCAGAGAATGTTGGACATCTCTATCGCACTGCAAAACCTAGATTGCGCACCGTACAGGAGTGAAGGCGCGTGACACTTAGAATCGGTAGTTCACAACCTTGACGCACAGGAGAACGACGGAGAGGTTAAACAGGGGGACCAGAGGGGTTGTATTACTCGGGCAACTTTTCTTGAACGATGGATTGACGATTTCGGGTGGAGTGGGGGTATTAGTTACAAAGTCGGCCACTAGAGTATTTTAAGTAATGCCAACGTCTGTGAAATGAAAGTCAAAACTGCATCTTGTGCTTAACTTTTTCGGGAGTTTTAGGTGACTCCCTTGAAGGACCTGGACCTGACTCAGCCATTTCTTTCGATATTGACAATAAATGTGAACAGGAGTTCTGCATAATGAAAGCAACTGGCTTTGTCTAGCTTCTGTTTCGCACCAACGAAGTTTTAATGCTTGGAAGGTTGTCATCAGTGCCCGCTGCGAGCTTTTGCCTTCAACTGTTTATTGCACAAGGGAGGGGGATCAAGGTCATTGTTCAAGAAAAGTTGCGCGAGTAATACCAACCTCGCACCTGGCAGCAGCTGCCCAGTTCTCATTTCTTTTGGCGGCTCTGCGTCTGTTGCTCTGCGTGATGTTGTACGTGTTAAAAGCTGGCTGATTTGGAATTTGGATTTTTGAATTTATTTAGATTTAGGTTTAAGATTTATTTAGACAAAAAAACAATAAAAACTGTATGTGACGTATCGGGGAGAAGATTATCTGCGCACGATTTCTTGAGTTGCAGAATCCCTTCGCGTCATTTTAACTATAAATAGTTTAAATATTAGGAAAAGTTTAACATAAATAAATAAAAATAAATTTTAAAAACGTGAGATTAACAATATTTGAAACAATAAACATTTTTGTTTCTGAGTTATAAAAAATTTATTTATATCAGTAAACGAATTGCAAGTATGATTTTTCTGCATTGCTAACAAAATGGTCACTTGCCCTTACCTCTACTCTTACCATTACAAACAAAAAGGGAGTTCAACAAAACGTGCGCATAGTGAAGCTACATTTACGTCTAGAAGCAAAACAAGGGGCCAACTCAGCATTTGCTCCATGGATCAGAGAAATTGAACAAAAACCTGATCGAGATGGTTGTCATTGACCCGGAAGCTGAAAAATTAGAAAAAAATAGCTTTAGAATTTGAAGCCCGACATATTACAAAAAAATTCGAGAGCTACGAGGAAGAAGGAAACTTTACTTCCGTAGCATTTTTGATGCTAATGACCATAATTCAATTACAAAGCTTTTTATATAAGAGTTATGAACAAATCGAATAAGTTTCTGGGTGGGGGGAGTGGAATATTTCGCGTCTTCCTTGGGGGTGAATATCCTTGCGCCTGCTCAGAAGATTTCAGCGGCTTTTCGGAGACGTGTTTGCAGAACGGATAGTCTACAGTAAAGGATTCCGTTGCTACACGGCCTCCAAATGAGATTCGAAGAAATAGACGTCGCTTTTGGAATAAGGTTCTTGCTTCCATCATTAGTATTTGTTCAGTGGAAAAATTAGGACAGAATTCATATAAATTTTCTAAATTTATACGATGCAGTTATTCAATTGCAAGTGTCATGCAAAAACATTAGAAAACGTTTTCATTTATTGCGTTATAATATCTCTGGTTTATATTGTTGCATTACACTTCAAGCAAAACGAAAACGTACTTTTGTTTCTTGGAGACAAGTTAAGTTATGGGTGAATCGATTTTGGGTGAATCGAGGGAAAGAGAAATTAAACTGAGTTTAGTACAAATGTTTAACTTTGAACAATTTTATAATTATTTTGAATTTGGATGTGAGGAAAGGCAAGATATTGTAATTCAGTGAGATTGTACATTTGTTCTTGTCTTTATTTTAGGTATAGGATTTACTGAACTTTGTGTGTTTTTTGAGTTTGCTGTATTAATATGTTTTCTATTTTTCTGAATATATGAATTCTTGTTAACGAACGAATTAGTCTTGTTCAATTTCCAATTTCTCGAGTACGCCTCAGTAAGCTCTGTGGTCTAAGCTGTGGAAAAATATTTGTGTAAAGTAACTAACTGGGCAGACATATTGCTGATTGCCCGCAAAAACATTTCTTTATTTCGATCACTTGCACTCAGGTTAGGGGAGTGTTGGTGATTTATGCACCTTATGGCCAGCCGGGGCGTTTGGTTTGATGCAAACGTAAGTGGGTGGCAGTCGCAGTAAATAGGACCATTGTTGACAATAATGTATCTACAGAGATTCTAGGAGACTCTTCCTAGGAGCCTGCAAGTTATGCGTTCGAGTGTTCTCAAAAGCCTAAATGCAGTTACATTTTTCTGTATAAGGAAGTCAACAAAACGCGGACAAAGTTATGTGCATACCTTACCATTAATGTATAAATGTCTGGGAATCGGGGGACCATGTAATGCAATGAAGAGAAATGATTCTTACGGATTACGAATGGAGCACATTTTACCTTACGAATGGAGCACATTTTACCTTACGAATGGAGCACTTTTATATTTGTTCATTTGAGTTTTTCACTTTCTCGCTACGGAGTAGAGAGAAAGTTATGTAATGTTGCGCGAAAAAACGGCGAATTTTCGAGAAAACTCTTATTACTGAACCCTGGTAAGGAAAATGTAGATAAATACAAATATCTTCTATCACGTGGTGCAGCCATAATCTGTTGCAAGGCTCCTCGGTTTTTCGTGAAGAGCAGTTACATGGTGATAAATTAATGACAGAAGAGTCAGGAAAATATCAATTCAAGTCGCTTTTATCATAATCGTCCTATAATTATCACGTTTCTTGCCGTAAAACTGCGCAACAGCGAGCCACGTTTTAGACTCGAATACGTCGTTAGCGTACTCATATACGTTTTAGACTCGAATACGTCGTTAGCGTACTCATATACGTTTTAGACTCGAATAAGTCGTTAGCGTACTCATATACGTTTTAGACTCGAATAAGTCGTTAGCGTATTCATATACGTTTTAGACTCGAATACGTCGTTAGCGTACTCATTTAAAAATTCCGAGATCGGCTCGTACCGACGCCTCTTCCGATAATATTTATATAATTTCTGTGCCAAAGACGTTTTTGTACTAGTTACTTAAATAACTATTACTTCGGACACTTTATTCATCTTACTTTGGACTCAGACGTTTATCAATCCTTTCACTTTTCTCGTACCAGGAAGAGCTTCCATTTTTTAGGAATTGTTCTTCTAAACAAATTTATACCATTCGTTTTATCCAATATTTTTTCAAAATATGTATTTATTTACTTTTTAGGGTCGAATTAATCATACTTTTGCTAGCTAACAGTATTCTCAGTCTGGGCCTGTTTTAATTTATTATCGTCGCCTGGGGGAAGGGATTCATTTGTCGAACATGACTTACTCCCTTCACCATATGTAGCATATATGGCGTGCTTGAGATTTCCTTTCGTCACAGAACTACAGGCTTTGAGACGATTGTAAGGAAATCCCGAAAGCTACATTTCTATTTTTGCCTTAACCGGGAAAAGAACACATGAGAGCATGAAAAACTAGCACATTGACAAGTGACCATCCCCCTGAGCCACTACACGAGCGCTTCAAAATAAAACTGCTAAATATTTATATATTCTCTCACCATCTAAGCAATTACCAACACATTGTAATCCACAATATTGCCAGTATTGCTGGAAACCACACAATTCGCATGTAATCTTTTCCAATTTTTCTTTTATAAACAAAGAAGGTATTTCGGAAGAGCTGAAATTGATTGAAAATATCACGAGGAAATAGGAATTTGAATCATGTTATTGATGCTTACTGTAAGAGATAACGGCTACATTAACGAACGGTATCAGGGGTGCAAAACAGGGGAACATGCCAATCGTGGGCTCAGATAAACGAAAGCAATAATCCGGCGATATCAAAGCGCTCGCCGACCGACCGACGAAGGAGAGATTACACAGCAATTATACGGAAGCCCACGTCACTCTTCAAAGAGTGCGGAGAAGAGCAGTATATGAAGCGCTGGGTTTTATAACCGGGGATATCCAAAAAGAAATCAAAGTTGCAGATATCGCTAGGATATAATCCTTGAGTAATTTGCTAAAATAATGTCGCAAAAAACAGCGAGTTTTTATTTATTAATATTTTTAGAGATGTACCGATAAAACCAGCTCTCTATTTTGAAAAGCAGCGAAGTTCAGCATTTTATTTTGAAAATCGTCCAAGTACACATTTGTAAAATAAACTGCGTTTACGACTGAAAAATAATTCTGAGCTGAAAGGTTTCCAATGGTGTCATAAATAGTGACCATATATAGTTTTAAATGATAATTACCATATAAAATGTTGCCACTACGTATTTTTTTGATACACACAATAAGTAACCTAAAATCGAAAAACTTTCTTTCAATTCCGAATCAGTGCAATCTTTCATTTTAATTTTGAGCAAATATATTTCTCAAATTGAAAAGAAAAAAAACAGCCAAATACAAATTCATTATTTTCAAAAGGCTATTACCATTATTACAGTTTCAAAACCGGTTAATATAAGTTCAACTACTCAGTTTCAGAACATCCAAAGTTCAACCATACGTTTGTATTAAAAAAAATAATAATAAAACTGTTCTTGAATATCACGCTATTGAACTTGATATTAACTAGCAGGTAAAAAGTTACTCTGTTATTCATACGAAAAACAATTAAATGGGTAAGGCGGTAATAGTAGTTTTGATATTAGAAAGTAATATAGCAGTAGTATTAATGATGGCAATGCAAATGATAATAGCGGTATTGGTAAATGTAGTGGTGGTAATAGTAGTGGTAAGGACAATGGTGGTGATGATGGTAATTGTGGTGGAGGAGGTTGAAGTTGTTCGACTATCCGATATCCAATAATACGCAAAACCGTTCTACAGTGGACGTAGCCCTTCCAAGTCTTTCTTCCGGGGGCTTCTCATAAGCCGCGAAGGCGGGCGTAATAAAGAGGAGCGCGCGCGCTGTCAGATGAACCGAGGGTGGAGGGGGAAGGGGAGGGAGAGGGGGGGGTGCAAGGCCGCCTGAATATGGATGGCGCGCGTCGCCGCCCGAGAGGGGCCTTGAATGCGCTTTGCATGACAGTGGGTGCGACGCGACTGAGGCCCTGAAGGTATTCGCTGGCCCTGCTTGCCTCGCCGCACACCGACTCCACCGCGCCAGCTCAGGTGGCTCAGGGCATCAGCGGATGTTACTGAAGTGCCTCGGACCGGGAGGTCCTGTTCCGACGGTGCTAGGATTTTCGGCACTAGCTTCATAGCTAGGTCGAATCCAGGCGCTGTCAGATGTAGAATTATAGTGAGCGGCTGATCAGTAGTTTTCCATAGTGTCTCCGATCAACACCAGGCGAATGCCGGAATAGTACACTTACAAAACGGGCCACGCATCCCCCACAATCTTTTGTTCCCCTCTTTTTTTATTGCACTCCTTACTTACACGAACCCTTATATGCACTTCACTATCACACAAATCGCGAGACCAGTCGAGAGGTTAGATCTTGTCCGGGGCTACAGTTGTGTGACAAAAAGATATCTCAGGCACGCCATGTATGCTAGACGTGGTGAAGGGAATACGTCATGTTCGACAAATGAATTTTCTTCCAGGCGTCGATAATAAATTAAGAAAGGCCCAGCCTGAGAATACCTAGTAAAAGTATGATGAACTAGAAAGGCAAATAAATAAATATTTTGAAGAAATATTGGATAAAACGAATGGTATACAATTTGGTGTTAGTTGGAGATACCTGGTTGAGGAACACAAATCGACGTAAAGGGATGATCACCCCAAACTTCCACGCTACAAACATGTAGCACACTTACGAGACTAATGGGCTTAGCAGTTGACGCGCTAGCAATCTCTAATCAAGCGATCAACCTAACGCACAACGCTTCTTGCACGCCCCCTTACGTTTCCCGCCAGCACTCGACTCGCCTCATCGCATTTCAGCATCGTTCGACTTCACCCCAACCTCATCTCATCTCAATTGAAGTGCCTTCGCCTCGCCTCGGATCACTGCACATTTCCTTTAAAACGTACCTTACCGTCTCTTTGTCTCTCCTCAGCACACGTTAAGTAATTTTTTCTCGGTTCACCCCACTACATTCTACCCCACCTCATTTCACTTTTTACCAATTCACCTCACCTCACTTCACTTCATCTCGCTTTCTCACCTCTCTGTAGGTCAACATAGTAAATCTGTAAATAAGTGAATCTGTAAATGGATAAAACTATAAACAGTAAATCTACTAAACAACAAATCTATGGCCAAACTACATTTATGGACAAACGAAATCTGTATGTATTACTTAAAATTAATTTTTTATAGAGAAACTGAAGGTGTAAATTCACGGAATGCATGGATACTCTGAATGTATAAACAAATGAGATGAACGAAAGTTTGAGTAAGGGAGTGAATGAATGAAAGTGGTGAAAAGGCCTACGCTGCCACTTTCGCTGTCGTTTCCACTCGCACCTCCGCCCCCCATTTCATTTCCGCTTGTGCCTCCCCTCCCGCGCTGCCTGTGCGCGGACAAGAGCGTTGTTTTCGCGTCCAGCGAGGCGCACCCCAATCAATAGATATTAATAGGCGCATACGTCCGCCAGGCTAAGCCCCGTTCCGTCCCTCTCCGCCCCTCTCCTCCCCTTGCCAACCCTCTCCTCCCCTCTCCTCCCCGCCCAGCCCTGCCCCGCCCCGCTCCTCCGCGCCCCACTCCGCCCCGCTCCGCCCCGCTCCGCCCCGCTCCGCCCCGCTCCGCCCCGCTCCGCCCCGCTCCGCCCCGCTCCGCCCCGCTCCGCCCCGCCCCGCTCCGCCCCGCTCAGCCCCGCTCCGCCCCGCTCCGCCCCGCTCCGCCCCGCTCCGCCCCGCTCCGCCCCGCTCTGCCCCGCTCTGCCCCGCTCTGCCCCGCTCTGCCCCGCTCTGCCCCGCTCTGCCCCGCTCTGCCCCGCTCTGCCCCGCTCTGCCCCGCTCTGCCCCGCTCTGCCCCGCTCTGCCCCGCTCTGCCCCGCTCTGCCCCGCTCTGCCCCGCTCTGCCCCGCCCCGCTCTGCCCCGCCCCGCTCTGCCCCGCCCCGCTCTGCCCCGCCCCGCTCTGCCCCGCCCCGCTCTGCCCCGCCCCGCTCTGCCCCGCCCCGCTCTGCTCCGCCCCGCCCCGCCCCGCTCCTCCCCTCTCCGCTCCTCCCCTCTCCGCTCCTCCCCTCTCCGCTCCTCCCCTCTCCGCTCCTCCCCTCTCCGCTCCTCCCCTCTCCGCTCCTCCCCTCTTCGCTCCGCTCCGCCCCGCCCCGCCCCGCCCTACTCCGTCCCGCTCGGCCCCGCCCCGCTCGGCCTCGCCCCGCTCTGCCCTTCCAATCCCTTCCTCTCCCCTCCCTGCCCATTCCCCTCCCCTCCCCTCCCTCTCTTTCCCTCCTCACCGCTCGGCGCCCACAGCGTGAGGTAAACAGCGGCGCCCGTCCATTCATCGCTCGTTAAAACCGCGCCTGCCTGTGGATTTGCCTCGGGCGCCGCCGCCGCTGCGGAGAGGCGTTCAATGAAGCTCTGGACCACCGCAGATGTGGGACATTCATTCAAACGCGGAACCATAGCTGTGCAGTTTGATTAATTGATTGATTAGTGATCCCGGGTGCGTCAACTGCCAAGGTCATTAGTTTCGTAAGTGTAGAAAATGGGTTTACCACGGGGGAAGGCAGTGATCCTTTCACCCTGGATGGCGAGATCCGCCGACTTGTCTCCCGACATAGCTAGAGACGAAATTCCTGCCTCCGTCGGGATTCAAACCCCAGGACCTCCCGGTCAGGATCTACGGGTCAGAGAGACACTTCGGTGCAAAAACAGGTATTCCTCTGGCATCTCAGTGAATTAGTGTGACGAATTTCATCGGATGTCTAACCGCATTCAATGAATCATAGTTTGGTCTATTTCAAATTTTAATTAAAATTTCAGAGAAAAATATTTTTTTAAATAAATTAGTAAAATTAGTAGTAAGAGGGGAATCGTATATCTCAATATTATTTCTCTGCAAAGATACATTGTACTGTGTATCTGTAAGTACCATCTCTGTTATTACAGTACTCGTGAAGGTCGTGTTAAAATATTTAATTTATTTTAGTGTTAAACGAATTTATTTGATTTGCTGTTCGTTAGCTGTGTGCTTGCTACTAGAAACCTTTCAACACAAATATACACTCACACAACACAACCATTCCCAACGCGGGACACGAACCCGCGATCTTTTGATCTCTGACTGCCACTGCCCTACTGCCTTAGCGGTCTCGACCATCAGATCGGCTATAATTATTATTATTATTATTATTATTATTATTATTATTATTATTATTATTATTATTATTATTATTATTATTATTATTATTATTATTATTATTAGCAAATTAAGATCCAATCGCGGACCTTTTGCTTAATGAAGTGATAGGGTGATGATGAGGGGAGAAAGGACTAGGTGATGGTAGGAGGTGGTCGGTGGAGTGGTGGGAGGTGGATGGCGAGATCCGCCGACTTCTCTCGCGGCCAACTATATAGCTCGGGTCTTGCCTCCTTCGGGTTTCGAACGCCAGGGTCTCCCGATCAGAGCCACCAAAATACGACAACTGATGCCCTAAGTTTGTGCGCTACGGTGAGGAGATCTACGAGAGTCCTCTTAAAACTCGGAACAACCGCAGATGTGCAGAAGTGGATTTACGCATAGGCACAGTAGGCACGTGCCTACGGCGGCAAATTTTCAAAGGCGCAAATTTTCAAAGGCGCAAATTTTTCTTGATATTTTCTAAAACAAATTTAGGTTTTCTAAAAACTAGAACAGCATAAATGCTATTTTTATTTTAAAAATGATTTAAACGAGACTAAAGCCGCCCCCTCAACCTTTGACTTATAAATTGTTTGAATTTCAAATAGGGACATTTTCAATGTTACAGAACACATGAAAAGAATTCGCCAACGACTTCTGATTGCTTGATTGAGCAGAATACAGTTTATATCCAAAATTAGCTAATCCAAAAAATTTATTTAATTTATAAAAACAATGTGTAAAATGTAATGTTACTTTTAAAGTTAAAACGTTCAAATTAATGAGGAATTGTTACTGAAATGTTACAATTTGAAATGTAACATTAATTTTAAACAGGGGGCGGCAAATTTGATGTGCCTACAGGCGGCAAAAATATTAATCCGCCTCTGCAGATGTGACTTTCATTCAGAGGCGGAACCAAAGCGGTCCAGTATGCGAGTCAGTTTGATTATTTTGTTTCCGCGCGCGTAAACTGTTACGTTTAGTAGTCCTGTTAGTGTACTGTACGTTATATGGGCGTGCGGTGTTTCTCTCGTGTTTGCCCCAGAGATACTGCGCCATCATGCACGTCGATTAGCGAAATTATCCCCTCAATATATCTCAAACAGCGAGGCACCAGATCACCCGGGATAAGCTCTACGCTTCTGACGAGACTCCCGCATGTGTGGTAGTGTGGTGCATGTAAGTGTGTGTGTGTGTGTGTGTGTGTGTGTGTGTGAGTGTGTGCATTATACAAGTCGAGAAAAGAGAACACGGACGAATAAGGAGAGATGGTGCTTTGAGTTGAGTGAAAACTTCATATTAGAGCAACTGGTTAATAGAACACTCTTCCTGAAGAGACTGAATTCGATCTAGTGTTATAACTAGCGCAAATACCCTCCAAGGCTTAACTCAGATATCAGGAACTTCGGGTTAGAGAGACACTGCGGTGAAAACAGTGTTTGCCCTGAGGCATATCAGTGAATTAGGATGACGAATTTCGTCGAATGTCGAACCGCTTCTAATGAATCATGGTTTCATATATTTGAAATTTTAATTATAATTTCAGACAAAATATTTTTAAAATAAATTATTAAAATTACGAGTAATGGAGGATATCAGTATTATTTCTATGCAAATATATATTGTACTGTGTATTCGTAAGTACCATCTCAGTTAATACAATACTCGTGAAGGTCCTGTTAAAATATTTAATTTATTTAAGTGTTATGCCAAAGTATTTTATTTGCTGTTCTTTACCGATGTGCGTGCTACTTAAAAAACATTTCAATACAAACCTACCTATGTGTAATTTCAATAGAACAGATTTCATACACAAAATAATAATTTAAAAAAGTAATAACATCAGAAAATTTTCCTCATTAATTTAATGTCAGATTATTTCCACCCAACATCTCTCAACTTCCGCATTAGGAATTGTAAGAACCCCAACATGCAACGAGGTCGGGAGCGCAGGGAGGGTCCAGGCCGTGGCCGTCCGTTGGGCAGCACGGGCCGGCGGGAGCTGGGCGCATTTCCCTCCGCGTAAATGAGTTAGCGGCTCTGGCAGGCTGTTAACGCGTCGCCCGCCATTACGCGGCAACCAGCGCTGCCGCCTCAACCGACGCCCTTGGCCCTTTCAGTGGAAGGCCCTTGCGCTCCGGCCACCACTGCTCCCCCTCCTTCCCTTATCCCTCCTCCTACTCTTACTCCTATCCTTACACGTGCTCTTATTCCAATCTTACTCCTCCTCCTCCATGTGGGTACTGCTCTTGCTCTTTTGCTCTTGCTCTTTTGCTCTCTTGCTCTCTTGCTCTCTTGCTCTTGCTCTCTTGCTCTTGCTCTCTTGCTCTTGCTCTCTTGCTCTTGCTCTCTTGCTCTTGCTCTCTTGCTCTTGCTCTCTTGCTCTTGCTCTCTTGCTCTCTTGCTCTTGCTCTCTTTCTCTTGCTCTCTTGCTCTTGCTCTCTTGCTCTTGCTCTCTTGCTCTTGCTCTCTTGCTCTTGCTCTCTTGCTCTCTTGCTCTCTTGCTCTTGCTCTCTTGCTCTTGCTCTTGCTCTTGCTCTCTTGCTCTCTTGCTCTTGATCTCTTGCTCTTGCTCTCTTGCTCTTGCTCTCTTGCTCTTGCTCTCTTGCTCTTGCTCTCTTGCTCTTGCTCTCTTGCTCTTGCTCTCTTGCTCTTGCTCTCTTGCTCTTGCTCTCTTGCTCTTGCTCTCTTGCTCTTGCTCTCTTGCTCTTGCTCTCTTGCTCTTGCTCTCTTGCTCTTGCTCTCTTGCTCTTGCTCTCTTGCTCTTGCTCTCATGCTCTTGCTCTCTTGCTCTTGCTCTCTTGCTCTTGCTCTTGCTCTCTTGCTCTTGCTCTCTTGCTCTTGCTCTCTTGCTCTTGCTCTCTTGCTCTTGCTCTCTTGCTCTTGCTCTCTTGCTCTTGCTCTCTTGCTCTTGCTCTCTTGCTCTTGCTCTCTTGCTCTTGCTCTCTTGTTCCTGCTCCTGCTCTTGCTCCAGCTTTTGCTGTCAGGATTGTTATGTTGTCGCAACTCATTTTGCAGATGAGACGTGAATTTGAACATGAACCCTTACCTTCAAGCAGTTAATATTTTGCGGTTTATGGAGCTTTGGATCAAGTTTACTAACTAGTTGACCATCTTAATTGCCTGAACAGGGTATAAATAATTTTGCACAGTTTTGAAGATTAGGGGTTTTGATCAATCGTAAATAACTTCATTTTTCTACACTTGACCTACTCAAAGGTGCTTTCGCAACAACTCATTACATGTAGGAAAATAATGTTTGCGATAATTGTCGCTCATACCAGCAGCAAATAGGAAAATGTTTGTAAAGGAAAGCTGTCATCTCTCGGATTTTAAAAAGAAGACACTTGTGTTCTTGGGAAGAGTTCTCTGTATTATCAATAGATCTACTACATTCTCAGTAACCACAATTACATTTTTATTTATTAGACCTAAGGACAAATAACTTGTTGCTGTCGTATAAATAAGATATTAGAAAAGGTTACAGAGTTTTTTGAAAAACTAATGGTTTCAATAGATTTTTTCTTGTATTTATGTAAATTATTACAAAATCAAACACCAAATTCTTGATTTTTTCGGATGGAAGAAACGAGGCTTGAAAAATGATGCAGGTCTCCTTTTATTTGAACTTTTTCAATTTTCCCAAAATACGGGTGAAAATATGGTATTTTAGCACACCTAGTTTTCATTAATCTCGTGTATTTTACATAAACGCTTTCATGCAATGGAGATCGATTTGTATCTTAGCTTTATATCGTGACCGTTCACTATACTATTGTACGGACAATATTAAGCAAGATGCGACGTTTATACGGCCTGCCTGGGAGGTTAATTCCACGTAATAAATGTGTAAAAGCCTTGTGTTGCGGATTAGAACGGCAGTTTACGATACAAGCAAAATTTTGGATGGTACGAAGACTAAAAGTTCGTAGAAGAAAGTTACTCGTTTATTTCTTGGTGACATGTAGCTGTAAATACAACGGAAAGGTGTTCTGTGCAAAGGTTTGTTAAACTGCCATGTATGAAACGAGAAAAGTAATAGAAAAAGCTCTAATACGAGAGGTTCGTAATAACTAATTGTATAAGGCAGAAAAATGAGACATGTGTATGAGAAACGTTTCACATGTTAAATTTCTGCTTTTATACTTGCTTCTTTCTTGGATTTTCTTGTGGTCTTCGCTTGTATTTTACTCGAATCTGAAATTCGAAACGGGCGTTGTAATCACCAGCGGTCGGAGACGATTTCGTTCGACACACCTGTTGCGGGGGCGCCACGTCGTCGGAGTGATGCTCAGAGGGGGATGACGAACCTCTGGAATGCTGGGCCTCTGGAACGTTAGGACCTCTGGAAAGCTGAACAGCTCCCGGCATCCTCCGGGCTGGACGTTATGCAACAATTTACGAGTGGAATGAGAGGGCGTGAACGGAGGGAGGTTGTAATGAATATCGTGAGTGTAAAAGAAAACTAGTAAAAGTTAAGAAACAGTTGATATTAAGCAAATGAATATAAAACAAACAATCAATCAAAAGGGTTAATATTCACAAACTCTGTGTCTCATGCTTTAGATTTATAGGAGCTACTGTAAACCTTCACGTGTTTGGGTTTGAAATTATGGCAACACAACAATATTTAGTGAAAACACACATTTTCTGTGTCTGAATTACCCTTCTAAAATATCTCAATGAATACGAAACCGAATAAATGCATTTGTTTCGAGCTGTCATAAAACTCATCTACGTGTCTGTACGTCACCAGATACAGCACCGCTGACTGTGGATTGAATAGCTGTGCATGCTTTGATTTTTTCCTGCTAAGTGACTGAGCAAGAACGCAATTTGAATTTAATTGAATCAACGAAATGCCACGTGTCTTGCGCGCTACATGCATAATGAAAGGTATCTGCTTCTTGCAAAGTTCTAGAGAGTTCATTGTCTTACAGTGATCTCATTTGCCTGGAGGACCGAGTACTTTCCTGGGTAGGGGGGCAGAGCGTGTTTGAGGCAGATGGTAGCAGCTTCAGTGATGACGTATTGAGTGATGACATGGGCCCCCTTTAACATTACGTCACGCGTGCCCCCATTTGTAACCCGAGTACACGTTGGACTCTGTCCAACGCACCCATTACGAAGTTTATTTTCTTTATTAACTTCATTAATACATTTCTCTTATTTATCCGTGCTTATTTAACAATTGAATACACCATGGAAGAAACATAAACAAGTAATTACAAACCATATTGAAGCTATTTGTTGAGGTTGCGTAATATTCGTAGATACGTTGGGAGAGCAATTAGTAGCAACTGCCAGGAACATCGATACTTTTTCATCAGACAAGAGTGTTCTGGAAAAGAAACGAAACATAATTGACAAATATTGTTACTTGGAGATAGAATCAACGAGTATTTAAGAGATTGTCATGGTTACCTCTGTCCAGACGAAATCAAATGTTTCGTTGCGAATTTCGTCGTTTTTTACTGTACGTTAGGCTGCAGTAAGGTTTCCTGACACATCCTGAATCGAACCTTGAATGCGTCCAACACATTTTACTGATGTTTCTGCTCTTCGCCTGTGATGGCAATACGAGCTCGTGGCGTCAAAAATGGAAATTGCTGAATTCTGAGAAATTTGACAATGTCCACGCATGTTTTTGCACGAGGAGCTGCCCAGGAGCCGATCTTTCGGTGACGCTCCGAAGTAACAGGAAGCAGTTGACAATCTACATCAAGGAACTTTGTACGAAAGAAGTGAGTGTTTGGTCAACTGGGAAGAAATTTACGCGACTTTTTTGATTAAATAAATAATCTCCTAGGCGCGAAGTTTGAAATGTAAACTTTCCCCTGAGATGCTTTCAAGAAGCATCAAAAGTGCTTTATTTTATTTATTTTCTGGTGCGCACGTCCCGTCGTTTCCTTCCAGTGCTTGGCCTCCTCAGCACCTGAAATCAACCAGCGCCACCGAAGATAGTCCGCACCATCGCCTCTGCCCTTATATTTTCGATCCCCCCTTACCTTCACCACAGTGCTTTATTCGAAACGAGGCGTCAAATTTGAAACAATTTGGCTGTCAATGTGCCATCACTATTATTGCATTTACGTCACTCGCGCGGCCATTTACAGTACCAGTATCCGAGCGTTGGATTACGTCCGACCGTTGGTTTTCGAATCATTTTGTTCAAGTATGCAAAAACACCGTGCCATACGCTAGTACTCGCATGTTGGATTCATGACAGGAACAACGATTTTAATACAGTATAGGGCGACACAGTCCATAACAGAGTTAAGATGTTTATCAATACCCTTCTCAGATCCCGTTAGAGGAATAGAAGCAAGATTTTTAGGCGTGAAAGGCTAACATTCCTTCCTTAATTAGAAAATAAACTTCTATTAGACCTTATCCAACGGCGCGAGAGATGGAGTCAGGAGAGACTTCAGGAGAGACAGCAGATTATCAGAGAACAGCGTTGGCGGTAACGTGTTTGTTTAATTTTCTGCCACTTAATTTAGCAGACACGACTCGAATAAAACCACACATTACGCGTTTTGTAGATATCATTGTAAAATATAGATATAAACCATAATTATTGAACGGGAAAAATCGGGATTAATTCAATAAAAATCCTCGACATTATAAACAGTTTAAAATTCATTGTGTTAAGAACTTACACTTAGTAAATAACATATGGCTTGCACTCCGGAGTTGGTTGTAGAGTTGACGATGATTAAATTATACCGCGAGGTTTAGTTCTTTCACTCCACGTAAGAAGCAGGTTAGTTCGCAAATTAATTATTCTCCCGTCTTTCATCCTCAACCCCATTAACACCCCCTTCCATAATTGACTCCATCTCTCCCTCCCTTCCTTTGTTCATTTTACCACCCTCAAAACTCTTCCTTCCATTCATCTGCCAGGACTTACTGGATTTATTATAACATACTCGGACTAACCGGGTTTATTATACTTGAAAACAGGGAATAACCTGAGTTGGATTGGACACGAAGAAAAAACGTATGTTGATTTCAAAAGTAAATAAGACGTATACATAGGTATTCTTATTAATATTATTAATTTGACTGGATATTTAGTTATTATTTTTGTTTAAAATATGTTGTAGGTGTTACATTTTTACTACGAACAAATGTTATCTTTTACTTTGAATTTAGAAGTGCTTTAATTTTATAAAACACTTTCACTACATTGCTCTATTTCAGATTTATGATGTATACTATAGAAACATTAGCTCAGAAAAATAGTGAAATATTTTTACTTTTCTTTCATTATGCAGAATCATTACATTTTTATCAATGGTAAAAAGTAAAACCATCCTAACATAAAACATTAAATTACATTTTCAGAAACACGTTCAGTTAAAATTAAATATTTTGGTCCTCAATGGGTAAACCTCTCATTGTATTAGTCTTGAAGAATAAAAGAGTATTGTTCTATTGAATTATTTTGTTAAAAGAAAGATATTAGTAGTTTATTAGCTAATTTGGAATGTGCCAGAATTGTAATAAACGGCAGTGGCAGTCTAAGCGTCAGATAGCCCTCACATTGATTTACTTCCAAATTATTTACATGCTTATATACGAGTAAGATGTTATTTGTTAAGCGAACAGTATGTCGAGACTCGAATTTGGAAGCATTGTCTATACGACATTATCAAACGGGTTTACCTAGTAATCCATAACTTTGAGTTAATATTGAGACAATATACAAAACATGTTTATTGTACAAAATGTGTATTTTGATGTTATGCTACGAGATTGCAACAGAACTTGTAGTGAAAATAACAAAGTTCCAAAAGTTTTGAACGAAGTGAAAAGGCAGGTTTAGGGTAATTGTGTGGGTGTAATTGTAACAATTTTCTCTAACAATACTAAGTTTCTTTGCAATTTTTGTATTGATTCAGACTTACTGCTAGTAGTTTCAATTACAATTATTATTTCCTATCACAGCACTGTGGATTTGGGTGCATTAAAACAGTGACGGTGCGAAAAGTAAATTACCTACAACCTACCCTTTAATGTTTCCACAATTTCTGTGTATCCTTTATTTGAGATGAAATCTAGAGCTGTATTACCGGAACCTGTTTTAACTGTGACGTCAGCATTACTCTCCTGCAAGATACGCACCAAATCCTCGCCACCCTCGTGGACGGCCCACATTAGAGTGGTGTTTCTGTATTCTGACATTCGCCCGAGCCTTTAATAGTAATTGCACTGCCTACGTATTATTTCCCAGTGAAGAAAGTATCAAGACCGTATTTTTGGTTTCTGTATGCAAATTCACGACTGTGTGGTACTTCAGCAGAATTCGAGCGACTTCCGTGTACCCTTTAAATGTAGCAAATGTTACAACTGTGTCCCCTAAAGTGTTTGGTATCTTGCTATTGATGTCGGCGCTCGCCTTGAGGAGCACATCCACACAGGCCCCTTGCCCGCAGCGCATGCACGCACGCACGCACGCACGCACTCGGCTACTGTGGCCTCCACGGCCCCCTCCATGGCCCTCCGGGCGTCCTCCGTGCCAGCGCCAAGGCCCATTCATAATGCAAACATAAACAAAAGCATGGCGTTAACATAAAAGTTAGGACTACGTCCATAAGCGGACTCATTCACAATGCGTTCGCATAAGCTTAACAGGTAGGACGTTAACTTAAAGTTTGCAAGCTTCAAGCTTCTGTGTTTATGCTTAAGTAACACATAAGAATTGAACCAATCACAGTAAGTTAACTCAAAATCGAGAATCGAAATATGAGCGAAGTCTAAAGGCCATAAGGGCCATGGCCCTAACGCCACAGGGGCCATGCACACAGTCAATTCCACGAAATCGATTCTCACATCTTACCAATTGTACACTAGAGTGTTTCACTACCAATAGAAACTCTTATTTTGCTTACGTTTATGTCAGACATTGTGAATACTTCAGTCTATCACTTATGGTAATGTTTACGTCTATGCGTTATGCTTATGTTTACGTTTGCATTGCGAATGGGCCTTCACGCCCGCTGCCATCGGTCGCTGACCACAGGGACCACTCCCCCGCACGTGGATAATTCGACAAGAACTCGTGGTATAAATAGTATTACATAATCATTACTGATATCAAGAAAGTGAGTGCTGTTTTAACTCTACTAGTTACATTTTATGATTTACTTATTACTCTTTTTGTATCAGAGAGCTTTCGTTCTCACTCTCAATCTTAGCTCAGCCTCAAGCCCATGTTTGACCTTCAATTTTCATCCGATCTTCATCTGTCCCTCTTCCGGAAACTCTGGCGCAGGGCTGCCAACTGTCTACGCAGCCGTTTTGTAGCCCAGAGCATTCATCAGCGCCCCCCGCCAACCAGATTACTGCTTATCCGCCGTGAAAGCTGTTTCCCAACTACGCCGCAACTTGCCCCAAAGTCCCCGAGGCGCCCCGCTTCGGCAACAGGCTATTGAGCGCCAAGGATTCGACGCCGCGCCGCGCCGCGCCGGCCTCGCGAACTGCCAAACACGTGCACTTTTGAGCGGGGGCGCCAAAACCGGCACGAAGCAAGTGGATCGGGGCGAGGTGGAAATACATGGGTGAGTTCCTCCTGATTGATCCTCCTTCCTGATTGCATTACATTTAAATTTTTAGGTAACATTACTTTTTAGTAATTTTACTATTTTATACATTACTCTGTATATTTGTGACATGTGGTCAGGCGGAAGAGCGGGCCTGATGGCCCGAGCCTCGCCATATTAATAAAGGCATATTATTATTATTATTATTGTTATTGTTATTGTCATTGTTATTGTTATTGTCATTGTTATTGTTATTGTCATTGTTATTATTATTATTTTTCGTTAATCGGCCGACTAGGACCACGCATGCAAGCATCCTGCATTTACCGTGGCTCAGTTTTTATTTATTATCACGGTGGCAGGTGGTTGCGACAATTTTTTTGGGGGGACCAGCATTTTTAGCTGGATCCGATTTTTATCCCCCACGGTTGTTAGCCCTGGGGGTATGGAAGATGAAATGATGATATGATGATAATGGGGGTGAAAGGACAACACATACAGACATACACAAATACATCCATGCCCGAGGCGGGACTCGAACCCGCGATCTTCTGGTCCGAAACCACTCCGGCACTACTGCCTTAGCGATCTCGGCCATCTGATCGGCTATTATTATTATTATTATTATTATTATTATTATTATTATTATTATTATTATTCCTCCGGCGAACCCATTTTTGCTCGCGCTGCGTAACACTAGTTTGCGTCACGAAGCACGTGACCACAGCAGGGGCACTTCTTTTGAATAGCCAGACTAAACGTTGGCCGCTATGTTACATGGAGAGCAACAAGGGTTGAGAGACATTTTGAAAGTGGTACAAAGTGGCCACCATGTTGCATAGAGAGCGTTTGCATAGAGAAAAGAGTTTAGAGACAATTTGAAAGTGGTACAAAGTGACAATTTTCAATGGCAACCAACCAAAAATAGCACGATGAAAGTGTACAAGGTGCAATATTTAAAAGAAATGCATCATAAATTTGTTTCAATGCCTTGTATTGAGGTGATAATTTTGGTATCTATCTGCATTTAAAATTCCCGCTAATATTGTGACGAAAACCAGTGTCTGCAGCTCATTGGCTGAAGTCAGGTACAACGTGCAAGAGTCCCCCCCCTGGATTGGGGTTGTGAAGTAGTATCGATCGAGCTTAAAATTTATAGTTCGGTTTTTATAACGTGGTGCGTCAGGGGTTGTCTTCACGATGGAATATCTCGCGGCAATTCGCGTCTTTTTCGGTCGTGCCATTAGATGTCGAATGATCACGACCGTATGAAGTAGTGTGATGTGTCTAGCGGCATGTATGAGCCGTGCCGTGAGATATTCCATCGTGAAGACAGGTTTCGCCAGGTCGGGAATTCGTGAATTCAGTTCTCGCCAGACTAGGATGATCCCCTTAGGTGTCGATTGGAACTTTATCCGGCCACTCGGTCGAAGTACATCGTTACTCAAAACGACCGCCTGCTCCCAGTTCCCGTTTTCGAAGTATCCCTCAGACCCTTGTCGGAGAGTCACCTGTCGTACGAACCCAGGTGGCCTTAGTGCCCACCTCGATACTTTCATCCATTTGGAGGTCGAAGAACCAACTCGTTCCTTTGAAGCCTGCAGGCCCATAATGATCTTCTTGTAATTCCGAGAGTGGAATGAGAGAAACGAAGATTGTAGGTGATACATGATATTTGGGGAAACTTCACCTTGTTTAACTTATACATGGCTCTACAACAAACACGCAAACATCAATCCCCAAAGCGGAAGACGAACCCAAAACCCTTCGAAAGAAAGTTAAGGCACTCCCTCCTTCACGACCTCGGCTACAAGGGTCGACTACGATAGAGTTTGTTTTAATGGTCCAAGTCAGTTCCATCAATTTATCTTTTTTCTGGCTCCGCAGTCGCCGCGCGTGCGGCCTCGCCCGGCCAGTCCCTTGAGGGCAAGGGCTTCGAGATGGCGCTCGAAATCCGATTAGGAGTGGATCTCCCCTCTGCCCCTGCTCGAGGTCCCGGAGGCAACAAAGGAACGTCTCACCATACATCACCCACGCGCGTGTATTTCAGCGCTTTCTATGCCTCTGGCCGCACTCTTCTCGCTCTTGCAATAGCTCATCTGCTCGCGAGGCTCCGTGGTGGGTTTGTGCAGAGGTGGATTTACGCATAGGCACAGTAGGCACGTGCCTACGGCGGCAAATTTTCAAGGGCGGTAAATTTTAAAAGGCGCAAAATTTTCTTGATATTGTCTAAAACAAATTTACGTTTCCTAAAAACTATAACAGCATAAATCATATTTTTATTTTAAAAATATCATATTAATATTTAATACAAGCTGTTTATTTGTCTACTTCATTAGAGTATACCTTATGATTTCAGAAGTATATGAATCTGAAACTAAGGCCCGTTGACGAAAGAAAACATGTTGCAATTCTAGTTGTCATGTTTTAGTTTCCTTTTAATGTTAACGTTTCAGTGTTGAAACGTTAATAATGTTGAACGTTACTTGCTATGAAGACACAGTTTATATCCAAAATTAGCTAATCCAAAAAAAATATTTTATTTGAGAAAACAATGTGCAAAATATAATGTTACTTTTAAAGTTAAAACGTTTAAATTAATGAAAAATTGTTACTGAAACGTTACAATTTGAAATGTAACATTAATTTTAAACAGGGGGCGGCAAATTTGATGTGCCTACAGGCGGCAAAAATATTAATCCGCCCCTGGGTTTGTGGACAGCAGTGGAGGGACGCGGTGATAGGTCCAAGTATGATGCAAATAGTGTGGGGTCTTGCAGGTCGGTGATTGTTTTGATATGCGCAAAACACCATCGATTATTTCAGAATGGTTGTCCATGAAAGTAATTGGACAGACATCACAAAAATAGCTTAAATGGCGGATGGACGCGTTGATTCCGGGAACAGTTCGTTGAGCCATTCACTTTAATCTTATATTGCTGAAGTGAAAAAGAAATCATATACTGAATGACACGGTAGACCCAGGAGATTTCGTACAAAATACTATTTTTTTAACACTGATGCGTGCAATAATCTTAACTCCACTGTTTTTTTTTTAGAAAGTAGACCTTCCCGTTAGCGTTGCGCAAAGAAGTCATGGCCATATAAATAATTTTAAATATTGTTAAGTAAACAAAACAATGAGTCAACACTGAAAGTATGTCAATGTATTTTAAACTGTCACCTCGTATATTGAGCATGAAGTGAAAAGTATATACTTTTAAATTTTCATGAATTGATAAACTTATACCGTTCAAGAATACATCCATTTATTCGTTCTGTTGGTGCAGTTTGTTTTTAAATTAATGGATTTTCAGAAATTTTTAAAAATATCTTAGGCACTTCATGTAAATTTCCCCACTCTAACAATTGTAATATTCTTCTACTTTCTCACTATCGCTTACGCAGTACAGAGAAAGTTATGTAATGCTGTAGGAAAAATCGGCTAATTTTTGGCAGAGAATATCTTACTACCGGGTACTGGTAACGAGAAAGTGGATAACTCCAGTTGCTAAATTTAGAAAACAAATCCTCTAACACGTTATAATACCAGAATCTATGTCTTATGGGTCCTTGGTACCGAAAAATCTATTGACTTCAAAACGTCCTTCCTTTGTAAACATCGGTAGCGGCTAAACCGTTCAGCTGATTTTCTCCAAATTTGACATTCCCTTATCGACCTTGCTGATGTGGCCCTCCCTTGAATTTGAAACCGAAATTTTAGTTTTGGGGGGTTACTTTACATGAAGCCCTTGGGACATTAATGAAATGGCTCCACAATCGCTGCGTTTTATGTTTGAAGAGTTGTAAAAACAGGTAAATTAACTAGCTTATTAACTGTCCAGAAGAATATCATTGCTGTAATAATTTATTGACATATTTTGTGAAATAAAATGCTCTTCAGAAATCAACAACATGCCCAAGAACTGCGAATCGCAGAAGCAGTGTAAGTTGCCCTTTTTTTTACGACGTTGAAAAGAGCAAAGTGTCAGAAAACCCTCAGCCATTGGCGAGGTCGGGGGCATGCAAATGCAGTGATGGCGTCGGCGGGTCAAAAGAGAAATCGATTAACCAGGGGGTGAGAGGGAGGGAGAGGGGAAATTGATGGCCTCCGCGGAAGGGAGAATAACTTGGCGTGCCCTCAGGTCGCAACCCCAATTCCAATGCGTGAGCGACAGGTCCCGACGGGGCGACTAATTGTCGGTGGATCTCAGATGCCGGATCGAGTGCAATTCCGGAGATCGACTCCGCTGATGAATGGCTCTGGGGATTTCCCTCTCGAAAATCGGCGATTCGGAGCTTTTGAGGGAGACTCAAAGTAAACCTTGGATATTTAGGTTTTCAATATTCTCGTTTTTTAGGCGCTGAAAATTGAGAATTGGAAAAGGGAAAAGGCCCTGAAATTGTCTATCGTAGCTGCTCTAAGTGTTGCGTTATAAACAAAGAGAGGAATTTTATTCCTTCCAAAACTTGATATATGCTATTAAAAAAGCATTTATGACTTAAAAATTCGAAATATGGCTTTTAATACGTAATTAAAATTAACAATGTTTTATAAAATTCAAGGGAAGCATGCTTTGAATGTAAAACTATATTTTTGTGTGAACATAATACAATCTAACTTACTTCGCGAGAAAAATAGTTGAAGTAAATATTCGACTCAGTGAAGTACATTTTAGGTCTTAGTGCATTTCTTCTGTCTGATTTAAAAAGCATATAAACAAATATCATACATTTACACAAGTATTTTATCGTTTATAGAAAAGAAAAAAAACGCACTTTGATAAGTTCATTTTAACCTATGAACACTCGCAAATAAATAGTAGATTCTGTGAAAAGATGAAAAGATTTAGAGATAAGTCTCTATTTTAACGCAATATGCAAAATATGCGCCTACAATTACATTTACTACAATACGCTACACCTATTACTACAGTACGCACCAACAGAAAAAATCGGCAAAATATGCACTAACCTTATTGTCTACATAGCATCCAATACTAACCAAATGTCAAGAAGTTATACTTAAGTATGTCCTGAAATAACAGACAAAAATATTCTAAATTATAGAAATCCACTCCCCAGTGATTATTCGTCATGCTACTCTAAGGTTTGCATTTCTGTTAGTGTACTCGAAATCTAGGTATATTTTGTAGTTTTGGCTAGGATATTACATCATCCATTCTCGCGTATCATCGATGATCAGTCGTAAAAGAAAGTTGTTTGGAGAACAGCATTTCAGGGCAGCTTACCGTGCGGCACGCGCCCCTTCATGGAAATATTGTTTCCTTTGCGCATTTGTAAACATTTTTATTTTTTCCTACGACATTGAATTTTATGCAATGCCGAAAATAAAATTAGTAATATATAACATGTATTATATCAGCGAGGTCGAGGAGCTCGATTTTTTTGGTTAGCGACCTTTTAAGATCCGCCTTTCCATGTTCTTGCTATAGAGAATTCTGAAAAGACAAAATTAAGACTGTAAGCACACATCGGCGTAGGAGGCAGGTTTCCAACATTAGAATTTTCAAGAAAATATCATGTGACAGCCGTCCTGAGATTTTTTCACGTTCTATACAACACATGCGTCACCGTCTTTGCATATTTTCCTGCCCAGCTACTTTTACCGCTCATACAACATTGCTATTTATTTCAATAATTTGTTAAGGAGATTTGATAAAGCGTCTATAATTAAGAGCGTCGAGATTTGCGCAAATGACTCCCGCTTCTGTACGTCGCGGTCCGCTACACATCTGGTTCTGCCGTCTATTTGTAATGCAGCGTGCTAATAGTATCCGACACAGAAAAGGCGCTAGATTTTTCCGAAAAGGACAATTGATTGCGTCTTACATAGACTCGTGTTGATTGCTAGCTTTGCCTCGAAGGTGCTTTGCTCTGTTAGCCATATTGCGATGCAGTTTCGAAGAGTATATTCCTTGGTATTGGCTTTGTATTTTTGTGTAATGAAGTTTGAGGTTTTAAGGAAAGATTATCTTTTAGTCGCCACATTTGAAATGCACACTCTTAGCTCTAATTTACGCGAAAAAGATGTTATAATTTTATTTTGAGTTAGGTACCAAATTTCAGTTATTTTCGGCGCTTTAATGTTAACAATTATTATGTATCATAAACATTCACCGTATCTTATTTACACTCATAAGCATAGTTTCTTTTGATCGTATAACCTATTACTTCAGAGGAATATGTCCACTCAATTTACATCGTCAATTCATTAAGTAATGAATTTATTTTTACTTTTCTTAAAATATTCATTTATTTCTTATTCCTTAGTCTTACAGACAAATTATTGTCGTAATTACAACATAAAGAACAATTATTCGTTCAAAAACGAAGTTGAAGTATATGATACCTAGTTGCAGATCGCTACCACTTGACCCGTTATTACATTGTGTATTAACGTTTCATGACTTAGTTCTAAAAATACTATGTTATTTTTCAATAAAAATGTATTCCAATTGTTTGAAATTCAAGAATAAATACATTGCATTAAGACTTAATTACAAATTATTATTATTATTATTATTATTATTATTATTATTATTATTATTATTATTGCTGTTGTTATTATTTCACGTTTAGTATGCTTTTACGCCTTCAAAAACTTATAACGTATAAAATATTGTTGCAAATGTGCATGCGTCACACCTGCTTGTGACCTAGCGGAGAGTCAATTGCTAATTTAACATAACTTGTTAATGGAATTTCACGTGAGATTTAATGTAATATTAGAGCAATTCTTCTATTGTAAATAACAATAATATATTAATACACAAACACATTATTCAGAATAGGCAAAAAATACAATAGCCATCTAATCAGACAAAACAGAATACATGAATTCTTAAAATCCATAAATAATATAATTTTTCAAGTTAATCACTGAAATACTTAAGTGAACATCGTAAAATGTACATTTTGTCTTTTAATGTAGAATTTATCAATTTGTGGTGTAGGTAAAAATGTCTACTAGTTGGAGGTAGCGTTGTCTATTAGAGATCTACTATTGTTAAAATTGTTCACATTTATTTCGATATTAATATTTCATTTTGAACACTTGTTATATATTTTATCACCTGCAAAATACGTGAAAGTAGGTTTCATGAAAAACAATACTTCAGTCAAAATGGTAATTAATAAAATGCTTTCGGACCACCTCACCTCTCTGTAACAGACTCACAATAGCCGGCTGTTCTCACATTGTCAGCCAAATTATTTTAAATTTTTTAAAGCATAACTTCGAATAAAAACAGTTATGTCTATTTATTGGAAGGAATTAACAGAAAAAATATTTGCCCTTTCAAACGTTTGCGCCTTCTAGAATCGCGTGAATTTCGTACTCACAAGAGTAACAAGATAGAAAGAGAATGGAAATTGGTTTCCTTTCGCCCAGACAAAGGTAACCCTGATATTCTCTTTAATAGTTAATGTTAAAAGCAGATCCAACGCCAAGGTATGCTAACAGTCTTGTTGCTTGTCGATTTAAGAATCTTCCCTTGTGACAAAGCTTCAGAAAGACGTATTGCAGATCTTTGACCCCAATCTTCAAAGCTCTCCCACTACCTAAGGTATATTCAGACTAGCTTAAGCTATATTCTCCGAACAACACCAGAAGAATGCCGGAGTAGTTTCCTAACTAACGGGTCACGGACCGCGCCTGATCTTGTCTTCCTGCACTACACTATGGCACATGTCGGAATACCGATCCTGAGCTTACAGTTTGTCCCGACCGAAGCGCTGTCCCGTAGGTGGGGGACAAATAGTTGGGGAAAAAACTGCAAGACGCCGCGTAGGCGAGCACTGGATCTGACTGTCCACAGGTGAATATCACCACCTATTCCGCCATTAAAACATGCACTATACTTACGGAACTAGTGTTGTTAGCCGTTGACGGGCCCGGAATCACAAATCAATCATACCATTGATATTGAAACACATAATGTGTTTCCTTACACTAATTAGAACATTAGCGTAAGTAATCAGTATATATTTTGGACTGCGCGGTACGTACGTCAAGCGCGGCGAACAACGATGGGAACGAGCAACGGTCGCTACCGCCGCCGTTGCCGCCGCCGCGAGGACAGCGTGAGAATGTCGGTTACGAACTGGGCAGCGAACGGCGAAGATTTCAGCCGTTAGGAGAGTCGCGGAGAAGTGGCCGGTAGGTACGGACGTGTGGCGAAGAGCTCGCCGTTAGTGCATGGACAAAGGGAACATGCGGTGTATTTTGTAAAGTAGTAGCAACTGTAAAACAATAGATACGTGAAGTAGAGATCGAGAATGTTATTAGGATGAGAGGTCAGCGACGAGAGAACAATCGATCGCGCTTGTATTATTTATCGCGGTAAGAATAACACCGGAATTGTGTGGTGCGGAACTGAGGCCAGCACGTGTAGTAGCCGTGGGTTAAGTGATTAAACCCAGCGACGGAAGATAATCAGAGTGAGGTGCAACACCGAGGTACCAGGAGCCGAATCAGGAAGGATTCGCAAGGTCACCAGCCGAGGTGACCGCCACGCCATCAGCCGCCGACGACGCCCAGCTGCTGCGAAGGTCGGCGACCCCTGCCGACACGAGCCGTGCTCCAAGCATCGAAGGTATTGGTCGGGGCCCCGAAGGTATGATAATATGTATTACACCTAATCTTGGTACCAAGGCAGAGTGTATAAATGTTGTTAGATCATGTAATTAACAAATCTGGTTTATGAATAAATGCTGTTCATGATTGTACTTCATTTATTAATTAACTTTCCTAATGCTATACCAACTTATCGTAGGGACCCATTCACGGAAAAGATACCCTCCTTTAGTAATTTCTTGCAGTGAAAATACCCGGCATCACCAGGTACGTCACAATATAGAGAGCCCTAGAGAGATATAGAGAGCCAATGCATCAACGGGCGGATTCAATAGGCCGGGCGAGGTGGCTCATGGTACAAACTGATGTTACTGCAGCGCCTTGATTGGGAGGTTCCAGGCTCGAGTTCCGGGGGTGGCAGGATTTTTGACATTAGCTTGTCATCTAGGTCGAATTCAGTCGCTGTGTGGAGGAGAATTCTAGGAGCCGGCTGTTCTGATCGCTGGTTCTCCGTGGTTTCTACTAGCAACACCTGGCGAATGCCGGAGCAGTACCCTAATAAAAGGGTCACGGGCTTGATATTTCCTACCTCTTCCTCGTCTTATCTTTCCCTTACACACAAACACACTAACATGTACTTCTCTATCACACATGCCGGAGGACCGCTCGGGAACTTAGAGCGTTTGCCGACTGAGTGGATGTCTCGCTGCAGCGCGCTGGTGAGGGATACCTGGTTGCGGAAAAGCTCTCTAGCCGACGTATAGACTCCTAATCTCACCATCCACCAGGGTAATATCACCTTTCCTGATAAATCATACACTGAACTTACGGGACTAATGATATTAGCAGTTGGCGCGCACTGAATCACCAATCAATCAATCAATCAATCCAAAAGAGCGGGCTCAAGGGAATCGTGTCACTCGCTCGATGTGATGGTTTAGGTTACATCTGACGGCCCGTTAGCAGCGACGGGCAAATGACGGGCGGTGAATGTTTTTTTTTTCTTTTGTTCCCTCCACAGTATCCCTGTTGAGAAGGGGAATTTATTCTCTTTAAATTTTGTACATTGTACTCCTGCCTTGCGGCTTAAGCAGCTAGAGGAGGGGCTATTTCATACAGCTAAGTTTACATTCTAAACCTAAAGCTAACTCACTTGCACTTTGGCATTACTAACTTACACTAAGATTAGTTTTGTTAATACTACAATACTACGGAAATTGTTATTATACGGCTGAGATATTTATTTTCTTTTTCTCTACATTCACACATCATTCATACTAGTTTCATTGTATACATAACCATTCATTCTTCCCATTCATTCGCACTTGGCGGTGAATGCCGGTCGTTCTTTGCGCCGGCCGTCGCTTCCGTCGCCTGTTCCCAGCGCGCGCTGGGGCGGTGCGGGTGTGGGGGGGGCTGCAACTGACAGGGATCTCCCCCCCCCCCTCCCCCGACATTGCACGTGGCCTCGCTCGCCCATGGGCCCAGGCTTCCTTTTCCTTCTGCGTCCGGCGTGGGCCAAAGAGAGAATTTGGCGGCGTTCACTTCGGATACTGCATTCGAATACAGCTTATAGCATAGCCGTGTTTTTCGTGTTCTTGGCCTGACACAGAACAGACGCTTTTTTTCTTTTAATATTCATTATTAAACCTATATCCTTTCTGGAACGTTTACTCCAACGTTTCACTGCATTCCATATTGACTGGCAAAATTATGCTTCGTGTATCTTGTATTAATTATGCTTATTTGATTTATTTAGTCAAAAAACAGTAAAACGTGTGTGTGACGTATTGGAGAGAAAATTATCTACGCCCGTTTTCTTGAGTTACAGGATCGCTTCCTATCATTTTATCTATAAATAGGCAATGTAAAGAAAAGAACGACACTTGTGTCTTGTCATTGTTTTCTTAAAATTCTAATCTGCCGCGCTACCGAACAATGTGACTGACAGCAGACACCTGGTGACTAATTTCGAAGAAAAAAGAGAATCGATTGATGAACGCATGTGACAGAAGATGGTTATAAAAAGCTGGTAATGTACCGGAAGTAACAAAATTTAAATGTAGTTTTCTGTTTTCATTACAGGTATATATATAAAATATATTTATGTATATAAATCTTTGGAGGCTTATGAGTAAAAAAATCAGCCAAAATAAAAAAAAATTCAAATCATGGGATATCTTAATGAGTGCTCAAATTGTGTAAAAACGATGTCATTGGAAACAACGATGTTGACACAGCTCTCATCTGCCAAGTGATGGTTGGTTAAGAGAAGAATTAAGTCTGTGACAATAGGACATCTAAAAGGAGGGGAAAGAAAAAATACTGAGAGAAATTGAAAAGAAGGAATCTGATTGGAGGAAATCAAACATGAAACACCCAAGACAAATTATAATAGAAAAATATCAAAGAATAAATAAAGTAATTCAATCAATTAAAATTTCACTTTATATTTTAGGGTAAATAGAAACAACATTTAAAATAAGTACTTTTGTTAATGTTTGTATTTATTAATGGTTATTAGAAAAACATTAAAAACAGATCATAAAGAGATATAAAGATATTAGACTGCACTTGACTCTTAAGATTAGTTTTAGTTTTCATAAATAATGTCTCTTGAATCAATCTGGAATATTATTTTGGTTCTATTTTACTTTCTCGTATACATACGTACTAGTAAAATACGGCGTCGCCGACGCTGTAAACTGTTTTAAAAATAGTTTCCTGTGTTGAAAATTTCTTTCATACTCCATTTATTTCATGTCCATATTTACTCAAATGTGTTCTTTCAGTATCTGGCATTGGATTCACCAATGAATGGTAGTAGCTGATAATGTTGTAATCCCGATCAAAAGTTACCAACACCCAATTGCCTTGAATGTTACCTCCATACAGGCTATGAACTGATCTTATTGAATTTTCAAAATTATAATCGCTGTAACAAATACTTGCAGGTTTTGATGATGTTAATAGTTAAATATTAGTACAGCTACATTTTTTCGCAATTTTTCTAATTCGCACAAAAATGCACACAGAGCATTAGCACAATTGCTAAATAAAAAAATGCTGTTGGAAACGAAAAAAATCATGTTGGTAGAAAATTGCAATTAACATCAAAGCAAATAATCAACATTTCATGGTTGTTAACAAATGGTAATCTAGGATTCCATTTTATAAAGAGTTATACATGTAACTCGGGTAAACATTTCTCATCCTGAATATTATTTGTTCTAACTTTTAAAAGTTATTCAATCAACGAATCAAATGTTTCTAGGATTTGTCGTTGCATTATTCAGTTCACACGCTGTTTCTATGTTATTGCACCAACAAATTTATACTCCGTTTCTATAAATTGTTTTGTTGTTTGAGCGGGTTTTCTAAAAACTGCCATTGTTAACGAACTAGAATTCTCGCGAGACTGCACTATTCGCGTTATTATTAAGTTAAATAATACATTTTGTTGAATAATGTACGATATATTTTAGTTTAATGAGATTCGTTGTATTTATACTTCTTTTCATAGATTTTCAAATGATATAGATTATAGTGTTTTCTGGAAAGTATCGACGAAATGCAAATTTACTTGTCTCATTTGTGACATTTGAAGTCGTATTTGCATCAGATTTGTGAAGAAGTTCCCAGAATACCGAGGCATGCTTTGTAATGCGCCTCTCGCACCGTCTGCTGATGAAATCACGGAACTTCCTGTGCGAGTGGAAGATTGACCCACTTGGTAAGGGTTTGCGGAGATTCCTTTGAGCGACCACATGCTCGCTTTGTAGTCGGGGAATTTCAACCTCCGGAGAATACAGAGAGCGCCATAAGGGATAGAACAGATATCTCCGAACATTCAGGACAGATCCCTAGGCGCTAAACGCGCTTCAGCCACGGACCTTTACACAATTAAATTCCCACGTATTGCCAGGGGTGGATTAATATTTTTGCCGCCTGTAGGCACATCAAATTTGCCGCCCCCTGTTTAAAATTAATGTTACATTTCAAGTTGTAACGTTTCAGTAACAATTCCTCATTAATTTAAACGTTTTAACTTTAAAAGTAACATTATAATTTGCACATTGTTTTCTTAAATTAAATATTTTTTTTGTATTAGCTAATTTTGGATATAAACTGTATCTTCATAGCAAGTAACGTTCAACATTATTAGCGTTTCAACACTGAAACGTTAACATTAAAAGGAAACTAAAACATGACAACTAGAATTGCAACATGTTTTCTTTCGTCAACGGGCCTTAGTTTCAGATTCATATACTTCTGAAATCATAAGGTATACTCTAATGAAGTAGACAAATAAATAGCTTGTATTAAATATTAATATGATATTTTTAAAATAAAAATATGATTTATGCTGTTATAGTTTTTAGAGAACCAAAATTTGTTTTAGAAAATATCAAGAAAATTTTGCGCCTTTGAAAATTTGCCGCCCTTGAAAATTTGCCACCGTAGGCACGTGCCTATTGTGCCTATGCGTAAATACACCTCTGCGTATTGCACATTACGGTGTCGGTATATTCGTAAAGATACTATTGCAGTGCCCCTCTTTTTTTCTCTCCGACTCCCAAATAGTTATTAATAATACGAGTGGTAAAAGTAAACTTTTATTTTGTGAGTTGGAATTGTTTCGACACAAGGCTGATTGGCCGAGAGGCGCAAGTCTATGATCAAAATAAAATCACTTGTATCACGTGTGTTATACACTGTTTATTTAGCTAGACGTACTTTTATTCCATTATTATTCAAGTCCGCAAATCTCTTAACGTTACATTAAGATCGGAAGTAGCTGATGCTCAGACGAAAGTATTTGGCTTTCTTTGTTGCATTCATTGATTTGTATAAATTCTGAGCGGGGTCTCACTTTTAGCGCTAGTACTAAAAGTTGTACTTTTAGCACTCTAAACATGCGCTGAATGAATCGCTTTTATTAATGCTTGTTTGAAGAATTTATACATTTAATGTACGCCACAATTTGCTTTGTTTCTGAGAATATAACGAAAAATAAGTATTTACATTGGAAGTGAGGTCTAGTGCATAACACTTACGGAACTAAAAAAATTTCAACTGTAAGCAAATACAGCAACATTTCATGGTTAACAAACAGTAATCTAGAATTCCATTTTATAAATAGTTATACAAGAATCTCGGGTAAACATTTCTCATCCTGAATCTTATTTATTCTAAAAATGCTTTTAAAATTAAACACACAATAAATATACATACAAAATATATAAAATTAACACACTTTTAAAATTAAAAAATGTAATTCATTAACTAAATATGCTCCCAAATACATAATTAATCACGTGTATAGAAAGTTATCTGCAATATAAAATGGAATAATTTATATTTGGAATATTCGCATTTTATTGTTTACGTACATCTATTGGAAAATGTCTCGTATTTCATCCTTGTCTCAAGTGAAATTACCTTGTCAATATATGACCTCCCACGATATGTCATTCACAATGACTTTCCCAGCTAGACCTCTGCATGTCATTCCCAATTGTCCCCCTTAAATTTCCAAAGGTTTACAAATTTCTCTTAACATATTGTAAGTTTCAATATTTCGTAGTAACCTTTCAGATTCTAAAACTTTTTTGCCTGCGTATGCTGGTTATGATACGATGGGTTAGAGTGGGACGTCTTCTCCGTGATTTCGTAGTACAGATTGGGGGATATGGTGGGATGAATATAGAGAAGATAATGAAAACAGAAAATAAAGAACACAGCCCTTATGGTCTGCTCTATAGGATTGATTAGTGATTCCAGGCACGTGAACGGCTAAGTAAATTATTCCTGTTAGTGTAGTGCACACTTTTTGTCGGAAGGTGGCAATGATCTACCGGTAGATGGCGAGAACCAGCGCCGACCTACCGTTCGCTAATGGGGTTGTCCCCTACCAGCTATCTCCCACCAGCGGGGCACCGACCCCGCTCTGTAGGGTGCTGCTCTTGTAATCGTCGGAAGACATCAAGGCAGCCACCGCTCAGGGAAGTCCACGTTCAAACTTCATTCCTATAGGGGAGTAAACTCACCGAATTTAAGCAGGAGAAGTTAATTTCCGGGATCGAGTTCACAATTAACGCGATCACCGATACTGGCGATGGTAAAGCCATATTTATTACAACTCCCCGAAAATGAGCATTGCTCTAAAGAAGGCCGCAACATCAGGGCGAAAATGGCAAGAGGGTTGTGGAGTCTTCGAAGCTACCAATACTACAAAAGCAGAGGCCTAAAAGAAGAGGGTCAACTTGGAAAACATGCCCCAGGCCACGACTGAATTGGGTCCCCAAATGTTTTTCTTTTAAAAAAATTTTCTAATTTTTAATTTCCTTAAAATTATTTACGTCTGATTCGTATTAACAGCTTTAATTTATTTCCGTTGCATGGAAAAACGATTTCTGTCTATATGGATGGCAATTTTGTTTGAAATAAGAGGCCTTGTAGATCCACTGTCTCAAACCTTCTTGTTTCTCGAGAAGCTCCTGTACATATGGATTAAACAACAACTCCAAATACACGACACTACCAAAAACTCGATGCGAATTTGTCACACGACCTGTTCGGTTATATGTTTTATAGCAACAATTAACAAGTAACCGTATCTCTTATTTAAAATATAAAATCTTATTGTGATTATTGAAAGAGTCAATTGTTTGAGAAACGAGGTTTGCGCCGGAAATCTCTAGACGAATGTGTATCGCACGATTACTTCCCTGCCTCTCAAACGGCGGCGATGTTGTAACGGTTAGCGTACTGGACTGTTGTACCCAAGTTGGCGGGTTCAAACCCGATCGAAGCCGTGGATTTTTCAGGGCGAAAAAATCCTTCGTACGCCTTCCTTCGGAGGGAAAGTAAAGCCGGCTGTCCCATGTTCGTAGATTTACTTGCATGTAAAAGATCCTCAAGCCTAAATGACGCCTCTGAGCTAAATTCAAATCGCCTGTTTCTCGCCCAAGAAATACCACCTTTCTCTGCTAGTTGATGAAAGGAGCGTAGCGAAATTTGCGTGGTCAGACGGAAGAGCGGGCCTGATGGCCCGAGTCTCGCCACGTAAAACAAGGCAAATTCAATTCAATTCACTATGTCGGTTATATGTTTTATAGCAACAATTAACAAGTAACCGTATCTCTGATTTAAAATATGAAATCTTATTGTGATTATTGAAAGAGTCAATTGCCTTGAGAAACGAGGTTTGCGCCGGAAACCTCTAGACGAATGTATCGCACGATTACTTCCCTGCCTCTCAATTCCGTGCCGGAGATCGTGCGAGGGAAAGAAGGCCCCGTCGCGTCGTCGCAATTGGAACAGGCGCGGCCCCATCTGGCCAGCGCGTCGGGTCGCCTCCAGCCCAGGCTCCCTGGACGTGCCGCGTTCGCCAGCGATCGCCCCGCGGGGGTGGAAGTGGAGGGGGGAAGCGACGGGTTGAGGAGGCGTTGGGAGATACACCCGCTTCATTTCCGGCTTCGCTCCAGCCGGCCGTGCCCGCCGCCGACATCGCCTCCTCCATCTCCCCCACCCCACCCCCACCCCCGCGGCCGAACAGCTGAATGCCGCCTTCCAGGAACCTCCTCTTCAAAGCGCCTTCGCTTTATGCGTGGTGACCAAAGCAACGCCTACAATGCGTTCTCAATATTTGATTTTGGGCGTGATGCAAAGGACATGAGTGCTCTGTTAAGTAACCTTCAATCGACATTTCCTAATTTCAATTGTTTGCCAAATATTGCTCAAGATAAATAAAAAAGCAATGATATGAAATGAAAATTCTCCACTGATTATATTAATTTAATATTAACATTAGAAGTACGGCGTCAAATAAGAATCTTAGGATGATCACAGACAAATATTCTCATCCTACGTTTTATAAAATAGTAATAAAGCCTTAGCTGAGTTCGCAACATAAATGTAGAAGAAAACGATATTAGGTGGCTTGTACTGGAAAGGGATGTGCATTTATCAAGAATACGGTCGTGAATCCGATAATAGGCGAATAATTAGTTTAATCACATTGGTTGGCTGTTGGTACATGACGTCAACGATTTAGAGATTAGAACTAAGATAATTATTGTAAATAATTTTATTTTCTTGATGTTTGTGATTTTACCTATATAGACCTCTCTAAAATACGCACACGTTTACACACTAACATGACCTACTCATCACTGTATCTAAACAAGTAGTACGAAAAGAACTTATACTTTCTAGAGTTATTTCTAGGGAGTTTCTATTTATTTTTCGAGATAAACGAAAATAAGACCCACGCCATTTTTAACCGTATTTTGTTTTATCATTGAAAAAATGAAACATAAACATTGAAGTAGTTTTTAAGAAAATATGCTTTTACTTTCTCGCTCTTTGTAAGAGGGCAATTTTAGAGATATTTTCGATTAACTCTCTCAAGTTTAGAAATATTACGAGAAAGTATGTGCGGTTGTAGCTACACTATTTTTAAAGTTCAGTAATTTCAGTGCAGTGTCCTTCCATACTTACTTAGACAAAATTTAAAGAAAAAAATTGAAGTCGTTTGGCGAAAAATTATTGTTTAGAAAATGTTTAAAATTACCTTTATTTCTTGTACAACTACTCAAAACTACTAATATTTTCCATAAAACTACATGATACTATTTCAATTTCTGTCTTTAAAAAACACATTTCTTTAAGGAAAAGACAATATCTTTAATATTGTCCTTGGAAGAAGATGGCGAAAAAAATTGCACTTAGTAATTTTCGAAAAATTAAGAATTTTAACGAAAATGAGTCCCTGTCTTTAAGCCCCTTAAACGTTATTTACGCTATCCGAGGACAAAATTTAATAAAACATTTGGAGCCATTTTTCAAAAATTTTGAAACTGCCAGACTACATATAAAGTACCCCTCAAATGAAAGTTTCGGTTTCGAACTCAGTGGCCTCGAATGTATTTAAAACGGTCGGAGAATTATCAATTTTGGAGAAAATAAGCTGCACATTTAAGGCACTTGCTATTATCATTTGCGATTTCCTTTGAAATGCGCATTCTATTCGTTATATAACCAGGGGCGGATTAATATTTTTGCCGCCTGTAGGCACATCAAATTTACCGCCCCCTGTTTAAAATTAATGTTACATTTCAAGTTGTAACGTTTCAGTAACAATTCCTCATTAATTTAAACGTTTTAACTTTAAAAGTAACATTATAATTTGCACATTGTTTTCTTAAATTAAATATTTTTTTTGGATTAGCTAATTTTGGATATAAACTGTATCTTCATAGCAAGTAACGTTCAACATTATTAACGCTTCAACACTGAAACGTTAACATTAAATGGAAACTAAAACATGACAACTAGAATTGCAACATGTTTTCTTTCGTCAACGGGCCTTAGTTTCAGATTCATACACTTCTGAAATCATAAGGTATACTCTAATGAAATAGACAAATAAATAGCTTGTATTAAATATTAATATGATATTTTTAATATAAAAATATGATTTATGCTGTTATAGTTTTTAGAGAACCAAAATTTGTTATTGAGAATATCAAGAAAATTTTGCGCCTTTGAAAATTTGCCGCCCTTGAAAATTTGCCGCCGTAGGCACGTGCCTACTGTGCCTATGCGTAAATACACCTCTGTATGTAACCCTCGTAGGGAACGCAGGAATGTGAAAGTTGTGAAGTAAACAGATTCCATTGAAAGAGCTTTATTTTTCGTTGCAGGTTCGGATATTTTTTGTTATGAATGAACCTCGTAAGATAAATATAGACTTGAGAAGCTTTATTTAGCCAGCCACTGGAGTTGTATTTATAATTTGTTTTGAATGAATTCCGCTTACATATGACACCCACATCCACTCGTTGATGTACTGTTTAATCAAACAAATCCAGAGGATTTTATATATACGAATCTTGCGTTTGCCAGAGCAGTTACATTTTGCGACACTCTAGAAGTAGGTACCGCTGCAGCTTTCCACTATTTTCTAGTGGGGGTGTTTTTCGTTTTTGGCATCAATCTCGAAAACATTGAGTAAACTCACAAAAGCAAATTAAACATATGTGAAGTCACTGAACTTTCCTACGATATCCATTTTTATTCCTTCTAAAATCACTACTATATCCATTTGTATTACTTCTGAAAACACAATTATCCACAAAATGATTACAGATAGCAATTATCACTGAAAGTTTGCTGGAAGTATGCAATAATGCATTCGTTTACGGCAGTGATCGTAATAAACCTGGCTGGCCGGAAGAGACATGAAGAGTCATGTGAAACACTGTAAAGAGTCTGGGAGAGCTGGCACCAACATATTGAATTTGCCTTATTTTACGTGGCGAGACTCGGGCCATCAGGCCCGCTCTTCCGTCTGACCACGCAAATTTCGCTACGCTCCTTTCATCAACTAGCAGAGAAAGGAGGTATTTCTTGGGCGAGAAACAGGCGATTTGAATTTAGCTCAGAGGCGTCATTTAGGCTTGAGGATCTTTTACATGCAAGTAAATCTACTAACATGGGACAGCCGGCTTTACTTCCCCTCCGAAGGAAGGCGTACGAAGGATTTTGTCGCCCTAAAAATCCACGGCTTCGATCGGGTTTGAACCCGCGAGCTTGGGTCGTACGCTAACCGTCACACCATCGCCGCCGCATTACATATGCATTAACATATGTCACTGCAATGCCTCAGATAGGGAAGTCGTAGGTTTGAGTCCTTACAAAGGCAATATTTTCGACGCTGGCTAGGTAGCTGGATCACATTCAGTCACTATGTGGAGGAGAATTCCAGCGGCCTGTTGCTCAGATCGCTAGTTTCAGCGGTTTTCCCGCTCAACACCAGGCGAATGCCGAAAAATAGGGTCATATACCGTGCGGAAACCATGGCGAAGATATTAATTTTTGTTTTGATTTACATGAAATAAAGGTCATTTTAAAAAATTTCTGATCATTACATTACTCTTCATTTCACACACACACTCACAAGTAGTACTCTACCCCACTTGTTGGGACGCCAGTCGGGAAATTAGAAATTGCCCCGGCTGGGCGGTGCCAAGCTGGTGGGAGATACCTCGTGGAGGGAAAACACAGCACGTCGACACCGGCGGAGGAACATTCCGCGATAAACACCTGAACTACAGTTACGGGTCTAATGATTTTAGCAGTTGTCACGCCCGGAATATCAATCAAACAATCGAAACGACTTGGGGAGAAAAGGCGCGGAGGGTGAAGTGTGAAGCGCTTGAGAGATGGCGTCATGTGAAGTGGAAAGCGAATTCGAGGCGCTTGAAAGAATGACACGGTGTGATGCTATGCGGAGGACGAATGGTGAAGCGCTTGAGAGTCGACGTCAAGTAAAGCGGAACGCGATCTTCAAGGCGCTTGAAGTGATACGGCGCGTATAATGATATGTGAGGCACTTGAGACGACGTCAAGTGAAGCGGAAAGTGAACTTCAAGGCGCTTCAAGTGATGACGTTTCGTTATGCGACGTGGAGGGTGAAGTGTGAGGCACTTGAGGTGACGACCACACGGGATTCAAGGTGAAGAGGTGCGGTGATTGGGCGTTCAGGCGAGTTGATTGTCACCGCTTCACCCCCGCCACTCCTATATCACGTGAAGTAGAAAGTTAACTTCGCGGCGCTTGAAGAGATGACACGGCGTGAAGCGACGAGGAGAGCTAACTGCGAGGCGTTTGAGATGACGACTACGCGGTATTCAAGGTGAAGGTGTCCAGTGATTGAGCGTCCAGGCGCGTCGATGGCCACCGCTTCCACCCCCCCCCCGCCCCCTCCACCCCCGCTGGCTGGGTGCCCGGCGCCAGGTGTCGCCGGCCTCTGCGGTTGCTAAGCTCCAATCAGGCGCCGCGCCGGCCATTATGCAAATGCGTTCCTCAACACGACGGGGACGCTGCAGAGAGCGCTTGCGAGAGTGTTGGGCAGGAAGGACCTAGCCGAGAAGATGAAGGCAGGGAGGGATGGTCACGGGAGTGGGTAAGTGGGAACGGAGGGGACTGGGAATATTAAGAGATGAAAATTGTGCGTCCGTGCGTGAAGTTGATAGTTGCCGGTGGATTTTGTTTGAGAATGAGAGGCCAGGCCTGCAGGGAGGTGGGAAAGAAAGAATTGTAAGGGTGATGACTAGGACAAGTTGGAGCTTGCTGCCGCGATGCAGAGGTAGGGGAATGTGAAGCGAGGTAGAGGTAGCGTCTGTGGTGGAGAGCAGAGGCGAGCGGGTCGGGGTGAGCGGGACGGAGCGAGCGGGCCGGAGCGAGCGGGTACCGGAGCGAGCGGGTACCGGAGCGAGCGGGTACCGGAGCGAGCGGGTACCGGAGCGAGCGGGTACCGGAGCGAGCGGGTACCGGAGCGAGCGGGTTCCGGAGCGAGCGGGTACCGGAGCGAGCGGGTACCGGAGCGAGCGGGTACCGGAGCGAGCGGGTACCGGAGCGAGCGGGTACCGGAGCGAGCGGGTACCGGAGCGAGCGGGTACCGGAGCGAGCGGGTACCGGAGCGAGCGGGTACCGGAGCGAGCGGGTACCGGAGCGAGCGGGTACCGGAGCGAGCGGGTACCGGAGCGAGCGGGTACCGGCGCGAGCGGGTACCGGCGCGAGCGGGTACCGGCGCGAGCGGGTACCGGCGCGAGCGGGTACCGGAGCCAGCGGGTACCGGAGCCAGCGGGTACCGGAGCGAGCGGGTACCGGAGCCAGCGGGTACCGCAGCGAGGCGGCGGGACGCGCCGCAAAGCAAATAGACGCAAAGCCGAGAGGGAGCAGCAGGACAGAGCGAGGCGAGTGCAGGGGGCGGAGAGGGTTTGGGGGGCGCGCGCTGCTGTTCTTGTGCAGAGGCGTGACACGACGCGATCGCCGCCCGGTCTGCGGCTGAGGGCCCCTGATGCTCCACTGCGCCGCAGCTGCGTCGCGCTGCGTTGCATGCGCCTCCAGCCAACCCGCGCTCCCGAGCACCACGGCGGGATGGCGCACACAATGGGTAGAGGGCGGAAGCACGCCTCGTTCAACTCTCATCTACAAACGAAACAAAGATAGCAAAAATCTCTCTTTACCGAAGGGGAAGGGGTTAACGACGAATCCCAGCGGAGGTCGTTTCGTATACTTTTGTTCAGGTAAAAATTTACAGTTTCGTCGTTTGGGCCTGAGATTATTAAAACTTTTTTTTAACCATAAATAATAATTTCGTATTTCAACATTTCTCATATTACACGAAAATTAAAAATAATTTTCAGCGCTTTGGAGAAAATTCGGCATTTCTTGCAATCTTATTTTATTATCTGTCGATATAGTGAACAGTACAACCAAACACTTGACACAAGGTTCTTGGACGACTTGCTTCTGCGACAGAATTTGTAGGATTGGCTGGCTTTACAGTACCAATACAGTCTATACAAATTGGTATTGTAACGTCTCAATCGACAGAGAGTCAGAGGTGCTTCATTGCATTCCTGTCGACTGCTTCTTCTTATTAGAAATGAAAGTTTTTCTCAATAATAAAAACTATTAAGACTTCTGTCGTGTAGGTTTTCAATATACATCGACTTCTTTTAACACTCGTAACTTATCGTTGCTTCTTAACAAATAATACGTAAAAGCCCACAAGCGTCGAACTGAGAAGCTCTAGATCTTTTCTTCAAGACCTCATGAGCCACATTTCTTGTTTTTCCATGGTCTTACAACTTTATACCACGTTGCTATGTGGAGACAAATGACAATAATAATTTTATTAAAAAAAGCCGCGCAAATTTCTTCTCGGTTGACCAAATACTCACTTCTTTCGTACAAAGTTCCTTGACGTAGATTGTCAACTGCTTCCTGTTAGTTCACCGCAAGATCGCATCTGCTCCTGGGCAGCTTCTCGTTCGAACCATATGTAACATTGTCAGAATTCTGAGAATGCCCAGATTTCCAAGTTAAAGTCACAAGCTAGCATTGTCATTCGCAGCCAAGTGCAGAAAGCTTAGTAAAAACGCGTTGGACGCCTTCAAGGTTCGATTCAGGGTGTGTCAGGCACTTGGATGCAGTCGTAATATGAAGTAAAAACGACGAAATTCGTAAAGAAAGGTTTAATTTCGGCTGGACAGAGGTAACTGTGAAAATCTCTTCAATACTCGTTAATTATTTCTCCAAGTAACAATCTTTGTCAATTGTGTGTCGTCTCTTTTCCAGAACACTCTTGTCTGATAAAGAAACTACCGATAGAAGAGGCGATGTTTCGTTGCAGCTTCTACTAATTGCTCTCCCAACTTATCTTACGAGTATTTCGCTGCCTCAACAAAACTGATTGCGTTAAATTGCACTAAATCTTTATTCTGTGTAAAAGTATTATCTTTTTCAGTCTTTGATTTAAAAAAATATTTATATGAAGTGTACTTAATTCAGGTGTATGAAAAACAGAGACAAAAACGGTCACTTATGCGTTGGTGCTCATAATGACGTTCTCTGGCCCTATGCAGCTGCGGAACATGGCTAAAGAGCGTTGAGTTGTCAACATGTAGCTTCTGAGCGTGGGAAGTTGAGGTTGGCGCAAGGCTGCGAACCCATTAACGTATTGGGCAGTAAGAGAATGAATAGCAGGGGTGGCACCAGTGTTGCGTTCCCAGATTATGTGTTGATTAGTTGGTTGTTAGTGATTCCGGGCGCGTCTACAACTATGGTCATTAGTCCCGTACGTTTAGTGCATGTTTTTTTGCTCGGGAGGTGGCGGTGGTCTTCCCCCGCTGGATGGCGAGATCCGGCGCCGGCCTACCGTCGGCTAGCGAGGTTTCCCCCAACCGTATATCGCACCTCCAATAGAAAAATGACACAAGTAGGAATTTCTTATTTCTCAGAAATTGCAATATTAAGTTTCGTAGTTCTGTAATACTCGTTATAGATTGTACCAAATATACACATTCTAGCGGACAGTAATTGAACTAATTCAAAATCAACTTCAGAATAGTAGCAGTGTCTCTAGGTAACTTCTTATCTGCTTTTAGCTGAAAAATGACGATTTCGCACTTGTGTTACTTTTCTATTGGAGGTGCGATATAGTTTCCCACCAGTGGGGCACCGCCGCAGCCGGGACAAGTTCTAAGCTCCCGTTTCGAACGATTCTCTTTGATCAGAACTTTTATCACTGCACTGCTTTTGCACATGAATAAACTAAAGCTAGGTATACTTGTACTGCAAGAGGTGGGTGAAATGGCATAAAAAATGCAACAGTGGGATTTTCGTTGGGACTTTACATTACTTTATCACATTTTGGGAAGAAATCATCAAAACCTCAAAGAGCCCGTCCGTTAACACTGAACTATTAATTAAACGTTGCGCAAGGCACACGAGAAAAAAACTATATTTTAATTTCCTGATAAACTCCTTTTCCACTCGGAAAACAAAATTATTTCCCGACATAGACAAATATTTTGATTAACAGAAGATTCTATTTCCAATAGTGCTGTGAGTAGTATTGCTCTATTGCTAAAACTAAGAGCAAATGGTCGATAATTTGTTTGATCTCTATTCATCGTGTAGTTCACGTTTGTTTACATTACAATATATCACATATTTATTACCAGTCGCAAATTACAGCATTTGTTTTCCTCCTCCCGTTTCCACAGCTCTGAAGTGACACCCCCATTCATCCCCAAAACCGGCAGTGTTGTGGGGCGGTGAGAATGTAATCGGGTGTATATTCTCGGGCTGGATGTTGCATGTAGTTGCGACCCAAATTCCGCTACTTCTTTTGATGGCGCGTGGACAAAGCTTCGTATTTACGCCGCTGCAAAGCGTGGCGCCGGCATCGATGGCCAGCCGCGAGGTTGGTGGGGATAGAGTGAGGGGAGGTAGGAGGGGGTTCGCCAATTCGCTGAGCGGCTGCTTTCATCTCGTGGTTCGCTGCTTCATGCAATGGGAGAGTAGGAGGGAAACACAGTCACTGCTTAAATGTACTTTATTGTGAGGAGATCCACTGTTCATAAGTGCAATAGACTCATTATTGGTGACGGAAGTTGGATAAAAAAGAAAGTGGATATCTAACGGTAATGTGTTTCTAAAGAGGGATGTTTGCTTGCTGGTCTTCTATTATGATAACAGGAGCTTTCATTCCTCTTAGCAAATATACTGTCGCAGCACAGTCATTCTGCAATTGTACTTTATTTTGAGCTGACTTATTTTGCAGAAGTGCAAAAAGCATTTATAGAGGTAGAAAATATTTGATTTGTCATGTTTATGACTTTCTAAAGCACACATGTTGTATTTATAATGTCGTCATTGAAAGATAGAATGGAAGACCTACATGACCTTGGTTAAAATTGAATTACTTAAAACGTTTGTGATAAACTTCTCCCGCACCAATTCTCCCGCCGTGTGGTGTTTCATTCTCTACTTTATTCAGTCTCGAAAATTCTTCACCGTTTCCTTAAGAAATTGAAGTTTTAATTTTACACTTACTACTGCTCATTAAAGGGATAATTGTTGTTCTAAAATAAATCATAATGAGCAACGAGGAAGAAAGGTACCGTGAATTTTCGTTTTTAATACAATTCATTTTAGTATCGCTTTCTTATAATACAACATATCTATAATTAATGTAACAACATATGTATGATATTTATTTTATTTTTAATTCCTAAGTATATCCTAAAGATGCATCTCATGAAAGAAGGTTAAAATTTGTATCCAGAACCACACCTTCAATGAAAATACAGAAGGAACCAAATACGTAGAAGAACGGTTTAAGAGAAACTATTATTTAAATTGGTTTATTTGTAATATTGATACAATTTTTTTAATCGGGATGTTGGAACTTGTTCCAAAGAAAGTCAACGAAATAAATGTTTATTTTAGTCAGGTTACTTGCAGGCGGTTATGTTAATTGACTTGGTGAAACTTAGAACCGATTTTTTCTCAAAACAATATGTATTTGAAGTTAATACCTCAAATTCCTCCTCCTATCCCACTCTTAAATTAACATCCAATTTATATTTAGATTTCTTAAAGCTTTTTGATTTATTTAAAGTCATTGTAGAATTACTGTGTAAAATGTAGGAAATGCTGCATATTAACATATTTCTCTTTGCACATTTTCACGGTACGAAAACTTCCTAAATGCACATCTCATTAGAGTTTGGGAGCAAGAGTCTTTTTTTTCTGTTCGGCCTCTCAGTCCCAGGGATAAGCGAAGTGTCTTCCTCCGCTCGCCCTTTGAGCGCCCAGCTGCAGAGGCCCACGATCGACCCTCATCAGGGCCTGTCGCGCTCGCCCGGGCCGCGGCGGGGCGATAGGAACTTGGGCGGTGCGGGCGGAATCTTTGTCAGCGCGAACGGGACAGAGGTCGTCTTCTCTGCCAGGCCCAGAGCCTATTACGGAAGCTGAAGCCGCCATACTGCCCGCCCCGCCCGGTCCCGCCAGGTCCCGCACCAGCCTCGTACCGCCCTGCTCCACCCCGCCTCGCCTCAACCCTTCTCGTTCCGACCCGATCCGACCCGTCTCGCTCCATCCCGCCCCGCCGCGTTCTGTCCCGCCCCGCTCCACCCCGTCCCGTCCCGCCTCGCCCCCCCGCTCCAACCACCTCACCTCACCATGTTCCGTTCCGTCCCGTCCCGTTTCGTCCCGTCCCATCTCGTCCCGTCTCGTCCCGTCCCGTTTCGTCCCGACTCGTCCCGTCTCGTCCCGTCTCGTCCCGTCTCGTCCCGTCTCGTCCCGTCTCGTCCCGTGTCGTCCCGTCTCGTCCCGTCTCGTCCCGTCCCGTCTCGTCTCGTCTCGTCCAACCCGCGCCACCCGTCCCGTCCCTCGTCCGCACTCAGAATCACTAACGCAGGGTGCAGACGCACTAACGCAGACGGCCCTTAACCCTTCGGATGTCGCGTGCCGTTTCGTGGCATGGGGATACCTGGCACCCTATCTAATATTACTAAAAATTACTGTCGTTTTGCAATTTATTCTCCGTAATATTAACTTTCTTTGACAAATTGTGGTAATTTTTAAAATCTTAAATTTAAAATATTTTAAAATTGTTTCTAACGCAATAGAATCTAAGAAGCGATTATTTACCTTGCTTATGGTAACTACAAAATAACTATTTTTTTAATTTTTGTATAAAAATCTATATAACTTGTCATCAACCTCATATTGTTCACAAGCATTACAAATAATTCAGTTTTGCACAATATCACGGATGAATATTTTGTCAATTAACAATAATGACATGTCAATTATGATTACATGAAATAGATGGAAATAATTTATCAGTGCATGAATTATAAAATGTTAATATTTGTAGAAAATATCAAGAAAATTAGAAAGATAAAAAAATAAAGTATGATATTGGAGGCGAATTCTGAAGTGAAAAAGAAAATGAAGGTTAATAGAAGAAATTAACCATGAAATAACAATGCCTTACCCTACATAAAGTACATATAAAACATAAAGATGCAGCAGAACTATTATTGAGTTATCTAGAACATTATAATTCAATGCAAAATTATCTAATGGATTTGGAAATGAGATCATTGAAATACAGGCAATGTATAAATGTAATAAATGTCTAATTGTAAAAAAGTCCTAAAAATAAATGTATATTTAAACATATTTAAAAAACCAATCCGATATACATTGTGTAAAAATCACATATTAAGTATACTAAAGTGTTTTAAAGTGAATTCTACATATACATAGAGAATATTCTTAAAAAAAGGTGGACGAAAAACAGAAAAAAACTACAAAAATAGTGAAGATGCAAGCGAGATTGGTCGTAATGATACATATAAAAAGTACAGAAGATACTCTTAAGACAAGATAAAATATTAAAGATTACAAGGAGACAAAAATAATGGAAGTATTCAAATGTATCTATTTAACTTCTCAATATATAATGAACAGTATTTTCACAGAGTTTGTGGAATGAAGAAGCATTTCCCAGTTAACACGTTGCATTACTGAAATTTGTGACAGTCGCTTCATACATTTCCTCAAATTGCGCGAAAGTAACCAACCAGCATTTAAAATATTTTTCCATATTCAAAATTTGCCATTAACCCCCGTTTTTCCACCCAAGGAGAGAAAAGTTACGTTTCAGAATTACAAGTTTCCGCTTAGCTGATATCGCGCCGGAAGAAACAAATTGTTGTGCGCAAATAGCTTGGAACAGACTGTTTGCTGCAGCGCGGGGCCGCTAACAGGCTCAATTGCTCATCGCTAGCAGCGCCGACTCTGCGAGCGACAACCGCGCAATTAGACTGCTCTACCCTGCGCCCGCTCCATCGCCCAGCGCCCCGACGCGACGGCGTCGCCCGCCCACCGCCCCAACGCCCGCCCGTCACTCCGTCCACTCGCCCTCACGCCCACTCAGACGAACTAGCTATTTCTAAACGAAATTAAAATGAAAAAAAATCCACCCTCTCGCCTGCAGGCTGAGGCTTATAATATCTGCTCTCCCATTAGCTTATGAACCCAAACCTTCACCCACGCATCGCCCACTGTTCAGCGCCCACCGACATGCTGCCGCCGTCACCGGCTCCCCACCGCCTGCTTACTCCGCTCGTAGCGGCTTCCACGAGCAATCTGCGGGTCAGTGAATTGAATCACCAACTTCCGCGAATTATCACAAACTTGTCGTAGTGAGCGGCCTGAGGGCGGCCAGAGGGCGGCCAGAGGGCGGCTGGAGGGCGGCCGGAGGGCGGCCGGAGGGCGGCCCGAGGGCGGCCCGAGGGCGGCCCGAGGGCGGCCCGAGGGCGGCCCGAGGGCGGCCCGAGGGCGGCCCGAGGGCGGCCCGAGGGCGACCAGAGGGCGGCCAGAGGGCGGCCAGAGGGCGGCCGGAGGGCGGCCGGAGGGCGGCCGGAGGGCGGCCGGAGGGCGGCCGGAGGGCGGCCGGAGGGCGGCCGGAGGGCGGCCGGAGGGCGGCCGGAGGGCGGCCGGAGGGCGGCCGGAGGGCGGCCGGAGGGCGGCCGGAGGGCGGCCGGAGGGCGGCCGGAGGGCGGCCAGAGGGCGGCCAGAGGGCGGCCAGAGGGCGGCCAGAGGGCGGCCAGAGGGCGGCCAGAGGGCGGCCAGAGGGCGGCCAGAGGGCGGCCAGAGGGCGGCCAGAGGGCGGCCAGAGGGCGGCCAGAGGGCGGCCAGAGGGCGGCCAGAGGGCGGCCAGAGGGCGGCCAGAGGGCGGCCAGAGGGCGGCCAGAGGGCGGCCAGAGGGCGGCCAGAGGGCGGCCAGAGGGCGGCCAGAGGGCGGCCAGAGGGCGGCCAGAGGGCGGCCAGAGGGCGGCCAGAGGGCGGCCAGAGGGCGGCCAGAGGGCGGCCAGAGGGCGATGTGGCTGTGGCGGTCAAAGGCACGCCCTGCGAGCGTATGCCTCTGGCGCCGCAATCCCAGGATAACGAGCCGCCGCCGCCACCGGGGCCAAAATAGATTTGTAGCTTCCTCGCGAGCAGAAATAGTTTTCGTTTCGCGCTTTCCGACGCCCCCGAACTTTTACTGCCTTAATGACAATAAATGCAGATGCGGTTTGCTAGCTTTGCCGTCGTGTTAGAGGAAACATATATCAGTGCTTTTACTTTGATCTGTCGTATCAGGTTTTATGGCGACGATAACACATGTTTTCCTTGACATATTTAAAACTGGAAGTAGGTTATGGTGTTGACCGTTTGAGTTTATTTATCAATTCCGCAGATCTGATAACCAGTTGTTTAAGGGTATTTACGTAAGGTTCTGTAAATTGCTGATAGGCATGTGACTGTGAAGCACAAGATACACATTCTATTTTGAAATATAAACTGCATTTCTGGTATATCTGGTATTTGGAAGTGTTACCGTAATTATAAAGGGTGAATCTCATGACTTAAGCACCCCTTGCAATTTTTGAACGGTTGAAGTTACTGCAATGCTGTTTTCACAGAAATGCATGAGAGAACAGGGGCTAGTTTATACAGATATTCATTTCCATTTCCGCGTTTGCGGACTGCATTATTTGAATATATCGTAATATAAAATATTATCCAACAGTTAGGATTTTCGGGAAACACTACAAAAATTCTCCTGCTGCCAGAATTTACGACGAGCAGGAGTATCGCGAGGAGATTCCATCGACGGCATCCGAACGGAAGACATCTTGAAGACCGGCGTGGAAGATATTTCCGTAACCTTACGAACATTGATACAAGAAATTCCGTACGGAATTTGTGAATACACAAATTAAAGATAATTCTAATCATTAATGAGCTCAAAGACTAAAAAATGGAAATCTACAGAGTAAATGTTAACTTTTTCTTACCCAACAAGTAATACGGCTCATAAATGTAGAAGGTGCCATCAAATATTGAATAAAAGGATAATAAAGCAAAACGTTCAGGAATTGGGGCTCTGTACAGTGCCGCATGTTCACATATAATAGTAAAATAAGATGGTAAAATGTTATATGTCGTAGCCAGGTTTGTGAATTCAATGTAATGTTTGAAATGGAAAAATTAATCAACATTATAATAAATGTAATACTGCGATATCTTAATAATTAAATTACTATAAAATCGAAAACAATCTCAGTGTTTAATCGAATGTTTGTTTATAGAGACATGTTAACAAATGTGAAGATTTGAAGAAACAATATTTTTCTGCCTTGTTTTCTTGGTCACTCACAGTTGGATTGAAAATGGTATGGTTGCTCGGCAGGTGTATAAGTTTGACTATCACTGGTCTAGAGCATTTTCACAATACAAATATTATTATTAACATCTTATTCAATAACTTTTAAATAAATTTTGCTTCAATATGCACATAAATAAATTTTGCTTCACATTTTTGTTGAGCTGGCCTTTGGCATATTGTGGTAGGAGTTGGATCGGAAGTGCACGTTACTGTTTTGCTCGCAATACTAAGTTATCAATCTGTAGTTCGTTTACTGATGCAACAAGTTTTCTATACCTGTGGAGCTAAATGATGCTAACATCGCTTTGTTGGAACTTTTATTTTTTATTCACCTATTCATGATTAAAATGTGGCAGAAGAGATTTTGGTACTCAAGATAACGTGCGCAAAGTTTTATTTGTATTTATTATTTCCAACACGTTGCTTACTGTTTTTTTACTGTCCTCTGACCAAATTAATCAAATCGAAATAATAGTACCTAAAATGTTTTTCTTCCGTTTAACCCTGAACTGCGTATTCAGGGCTTCCGAGGTCCTAACTTTATTTTTTTTTTTTGGCTTTCAATTCTGCATAGCAGTATTTCTGAAAACTTGTTCCCCGTGTAATTTTTCTTCTCTTTCTACTTTTATTTTAGTCATTGGTAAAGGAAAAATTGTCAGACGTTATTTCGGTACATCATGAAATTTGATTATATTACGTCAATGCATATGCAAGGCTTTTAAGGTCCTATTAATGGCTATTTAAAGCTCTATTAATAGGTATATGAATAATCACATGTTATTAATTAAAAATTTACGTTTATTAAAATGATTAAGAAATGAAATTTTCAAATATAAAAATAAAAATCTGAATATTTCGAGATATTATTTCGCAGGACCTCAGTTACTCTGCATATGCATTTATGTAGTTTCCATCCTAAGGTTAGGATATCAAAACGCCGTGTTTAGTATGTGATTGGTGACGGTCGACACGCGGAGTAAAGTGCGTGATTGTCTTCTCTGGGGGCCTATTTTTGTCAACATTGTTTTTTCTCAAATTTCTCTAAACTAATAAGAAAATTTCTTCTGGAAGCAACAACGAAACAAACGTAAGTTTGACTTTATTCGTGCGAGGAACACAAACGGTGCTAGCGGCCTTTGTTCCATTTGACTGCAACGCCCTCTGCGAGATTCAAACTTCGTGTGACAGATGCTTCCCTTTTATAGTTGTCACAAAGGGAAGAACGGGATCGTAATGCCCAGTGTTGTAGGCTTCTTTATCGACTCCCGCACCGGCAGTAGACGGTTCAGACTGCTGCGCTCAGGAGAGAAACAGGGATTTGTTGTTGCGGACTGATGACGAATATTCCGTGTACCATTATATATTTTTATTAATCCGCCGAAATGAAACAAAATTATGTGTATTGAAATACGTCCTCATTTGACTGTATTGTTATAATAAACTGTTAAGATAATGACTATTTTCACCTCTTTATGTATTTTTTTTTATTTTTTGGCTAACTCAGATTATAACATAAGACACAAAAATAATTTCATCTCAGCCAGGGTCGGAATAATAATATATTCTTGTTGGTTAGCCTGAAAATTACCGCTCATACAAATACACGGTTAGTAATACTTTTTTATAATTTGGTTAGTGTGATTCCCGTGGTTTGGGCAAACTGCACGCCTTCCACTGGTGGTGCCCGGTTTCGATGCCTGGCGCTTCCAAGTGGAATTTGTGGTGGACAAAGCGGGTTCGCGGCAGATTTTCTCGGGGTACTCCCGTTTCCCCTGGCAATATCCATTCCACCGGATCGCTCCATTATGCATTCTCTACCCTATCCTGTCATTAACCGCTCCGCTAAGGACCTACGGATCACAGCGCCGCCTATGCGATAGCCAAGAACTAACTACGAAGGGCTGCGGGTTATCGACAGATTAGGTTCCGGTCTGGAGAACTAGAGCGGAGAAATGGTGAGGGAGTGGGGGACGCTCCCTCCCAAGAGCCTAGATACCGACTGTAGAGAGTGAATGTAATACCAATGAGGGGGACAACTTGAAGTTGGCCCCTGAGGGAGAAAAACCGAGGTTTTTAGAATACACGGTTAATAATTTGGGAAAAACTGGAGTTGGCGGTTTTATGCCAACATTCTACTGAATAACAAAAATTAATTCTTAAAAAAGTAACAGCAGCGTAAGAATCCACTGTAACGATTACTTTAATGACTATTATTATTGCTGATTTCTAATGTACATTAGCGACCTATGCTTTAATAACTTAAATACCTTTCCTTACATAATTGGAATACCTATACTTGATATGAACCATCATTACTTTAATTATATTAAATTGCATTATTATCTTAATCATTCTTGGCCTTGTACAACTTTACTTAAATGTTTTTTGAAATTTTTTAATACTTTAGCACTTCCTTGGTTAGGTAAAAATGTGCTGCTGAATACGAACTCCTTACCATGCGTCCTCAAAGTTACGACCAAATTCCATTCATTTTTGGGCGTCCACAAATATAGTTTCGTGATATTTCTCATCCGAATACTATCTATCGCGATTATTGGATTACTGAAATATTGTTAATATCAATTTCATATTAGCAATATTTAGTTAATCAATATCCAAACAATTATTTATTACTACTTTGCATCTCATCTGTCGCTCGTTTTTTACTGAAGTATTTTCCCCGAATAAATTTAACTTCAAAAAATCCTATTCCCGTCTCTATATGAGCCTTGTCTTGAGACACATTACGTTGTGACTCCATTTTTTAGTTGGAGTTAATTTTCTTGCACTCGACTGTGACTTGTTTACATTGTTTACCTCACTTATTTGCATGTTTGATACTATTCTGTCCTTTCACTGTTGTACCGCACTGAGTTCTTTTGTCTTTCCAAAAATGTCTTATATTATGTAATACATTTTTTATTTTTTAAATTTACTTTTGAAAAATGATTGAATAATTAATAGATATTACATCTTTTTCTACTCTTCGTCACGTATATATACCAAACATCTCGTTTATTCTACTATTTACTGTGAATTATACGATCTTGTTATCGTAATTCGTCAACACATTTTAATTTATTTCGTATTAAATATCTTATAGATATTTTGACTCGTTTCAGTATCATAAATTTGAAATTTTTCTTTTTGATTTAATATAGTAGTTTACGTAATAAGAGTGCAAAACAGGTGATTCACACACGAGTCGAGTCAAAGACAAGTGCGAGAATCACCCGCGATATGTTGCGTATACTATCTTTTAACATGACGTGAGCGAAACGCAATTCATCAAGTAAAGGAATATAAATTTAGAATCAAATAACTAAAAATAACTTGTACAAAAGTAAATGGATTCCAGTCAGCGTAGTGACACTATTGTTTGTAAATAATAAACAAAGACGTTCTCAAGACGAAAGACACAGACCGTGAACACAGACCGTGAACACAGACCGTGAACACAGACCGTGAACAAATTTTCTGTTTCGCACACGTAAACAAGTTTTAGAAACCCGGTTTGCGCGCGGAGAGTTAAAAAATATTTCTTTCAATGTATGAGATACATAAAAACGCACCAGTTTCAAAATTACTTTAAAATATATGACGAAAGAGTGAGCTCGTGGCGGATGTTCGTCACTACCTAGATACCTAGCTCGGATTCAGGTGCTGGCTTTAGTCTAGTTCTAGCGACCTAGTCTACGTTGTTCTGGAATATAGTTTTTTGTGCTTTCTCTGTGCTGTGTGAGCGTAGCTAGTTTGCACGTTGGCGCGCGATGTATATTGAATCCGAGTTTACTGTAGTAATATTCGGTCCACAAAACAGCAACGCTTCGGAGCGAGTCTGGGCCAGCAGCGGCGACACGAATATAGCGGGCGGCATGGCGTATGGAAAGGCAGATTACATTTGGGCTGTGAGTGCGCTATAGTTATTGTTACAGATTCCGTTACGCCAACTACGCTAAGAACTTCGTTTATTTTGTTGGAACTGTTAGTAGCTAGGCTCAAAACATGTACATCTAGTGGTGAAACTGTGATTGGCCGAGGACTTGGTATTTTTTCTTCTGCCTAGTTGATCTTCCCTGGCTTTGTTTATTGTAGGAATTGGATTGTGACATTTAGTAAAGCATAAAGCTCAATAAATTGTTATATTTGGTACTCCAGTCTTCGTGTTTTTACACATTTCAATCCGATCAATATCAAGTGACTGCAGGAGTAGAACAGCAAACTAGTAGTGCTACAAAATGGCATAGACTTTCCTGTATTAGTTTTCTATTGACTTCTATCTTGATTTGCCACATACTCTTGCCAGCTGCCATCTATCGCCGCCAAGAGTACATTTTTTTACATTTTTTAAAATCTTTCGTTTTCCTAATCCTAAAACGGAAATATTATTTTAAGATTATTAAAGAACAGTGAAACCTCGTTCTAAATGGCCATTTTCTTTGAAAAATGTGGAGCAGTTTAAAAAAAGAGGTTTAACCGCTACTATAAATTCGAAATTTCAAGCTCTTTTTCACAGAATATATTTGAGTTTTCGAAAAACTTCGAACTATCTGTTCGAAATATTTGAAGACAAAATTTGGAGCAGTCTTTGAGAAAATGGCGTTTAAGCATTTCTGAAAATGCGGAATTTTGAGCTAGGTTTCATAGAAGAGGTTGAGGTTTCGAGAAAATTTTTATGGTATTATTTAAAGCACATGTACTTATAAATACAATAATGAAAACAAATGGCCGCTAATATAAATATTAACGACGTGAGAGACGAGTCCAAACAATTGTATTTTTTCGAAAAAACAAAAGAATTAATAGAAATAGCGTTTATGTCATCTTATAGAGTACTTTTAGCACTATCTGTACGAACAATTTAAAAAAGTTGGAGCAGTTTTTGAGAAAACCTTTTTGTAATTTTTTTAAATTGCACGTATTGCACGGAATATTGCACGAAAATTACTAACATTTTTAAAAAAGTGCATGACCTTAATGAAAGAACTCACTATAGATAACAAATTTTATTTGATGGAAAAATAACTATATTTAATTTTGTAGTTGTAAGAAGTCAACGAAAAAAATTCATACATTTGAAATTTTCGAAAATTCGGAGTTAATCGTGAAAATCGGACTAATGCCACATTTATATGTGTATGTTAGTCTGAACCAATTTTCTGTTTTCCGTAAATATACACTTATATCAATGAAATTGTATACGATTTCTTTTAATGAAACCAAGAGTCATTGCATTTCAAAATATTGTGCACATGACCTGGCAGATTTATCCCGCCAAACTGCAATCATCACATATGATTATATGTATGCAACCCAGAAAGTAAATAAAAAGAACACTATCGTTTCCATTGTGCGTACTTCATGTCTTGCCTTTCACTGAGCTGCAAATGTGGATTAAGAGGATGAAATTTGCCTGCCAGGATCTTGGAGAGAGGAAATTTCAGCGGGAGCAAAAGTTAAAAAGGAAAGTTTTAATTTCATCTACGAAAATTAAATATCAGAAACAAAGGGAACTTTGCCACAAAGAAAATACGAGAGAAAACTCGAGGTAATAAATCTTTTATTTTAGAAAGTTTGTCTTGAGCATACATACCCCTTCCAGGAAACAGCCAAGTAGAGAGCGCAGTTTGCTATTTGCTCTTCGTCTCCATTTATTTGTGGCAGCTTCTCGATAGGTAGTTATACAAGCAATGTTATTTGATGGGAATTGTTTTCGCATATTTTTGTTTTGGTTCTACAGGATTGTACGACAAATTTGAATAACTTTAATATGTAACATCTTGACAATTTATCAACCCAACACAGTCCGTTCCAAGAGGATATCACAGTGTGGATAAATATAAGCAAAACTTGTAACTACGCAAAGCAACTACGCTATATTTCGGATATGACGCCCAGTGGTTCCATTTTCTCCCATCATGTTACGTGATTAGCACTATATGTTTTACCGTTCTATGCTCTATACGAGGAGAATATTTACATGAAAAATTGGAGCCTTTTTGAAAAATAATGGTTTAAAAAAATAATTTTCATGCGAAAATAGGGAACCTACTTACATTTTCGAAACATTGTACACAACGTTATTTCAAGAACAGATTTCAATACGAAAAAAAACTCTATCGTTAATCCGTATTGTAGCAGTAGGAGGACGCTAATCAAATTTGAACTTTTGCAGTTTTCAAAAAATAAGGGAATTAAAAAAAAACTTAGACCTGGACCAATTTTTCAAGTAACCTTTACGTTATCCGAGAACAAAGTTAAATAAAAAATCTGAAATAATATTTGAAAAATCAAAATCAGTTGTTTCCGGGCTTGAAGGCCGTGGTCCAATGGAAACTTGTCCAAACGTTTCGCCTGCACTTGTATGTTAATATTTGAGAAAATTTTGAAAATGTTGAGGCTACGTCTTGAGGCTACTGAGGCTAAGACCTCCCCCCTCCACATACACAAATGATATAACCGTTCCGCACTTGTCTGGGACTCCCGTTCTTTTAGATCAAGGAATATTAATTTCGAAGAAAATCGTTGGAAAAATTTATGCGCTAGTGTTGACCACAGGTGGACAGGCTGGCGGACAGACAGACATGCTCACGTTTTGCCGTCAATCGATTTTTCGGTATCAATAACCCACAAAAGATGGATTCTGACAACAGAACGTGGTAGATAAAGTAACTTGCTCTAAATCGGAACAAGATTTACCCAATTTTTGTTATCACAATCCGGCAATAAGTGTTTTACTGTCAAAAAATCGTCGTTTCCGGACAAACGATTACAATACTTACTATTCTTACTTAGTAAGGCAAGAAAGTAAAACAGATTGAAAGTCTATTTTTTAATGAATGACCAAAATAATATTTTACTCAAACAACGTATGTATAAAATTCGAAGAATATGTAAGAGCTAACCGATCTGTAATCCCGAAAGAGTGTTGTTTCTTAAATAAGTCTAGTATTGCCATTTTCGTTTCATTTTTCAATATATTTAGAGTAAAATGTTTTAGGGGATTCAAAAAATTAAAACACTGACAAATATGTGGTATGGTTGTTTATAATATGGTAAATACTATTCTTTCTTTGTTGAATCCTTTAACATATTATCATTGTCGTGAACAGTCATTAAGGCCATGTTTTTACAGGAATAAAATGGAATTAATAATAACACTAGGTTTTGAGAAAATAGTCAAATTACCAAAATACTATTACAGTGTTTAATCATTGTGTCATTAATCATTATAGGAATGAAAAAGACAGGTTCACAAGCCTGTAAAAAATAACAAAGAAATAAAATTACGAATTAACAAAAACAGTTTCGAGTTAAATTAAGAAATATGCTTATTGGTCAAACAGTAAAATGAAGTTCAATTTTCACAATCGTGTCGAAAATATATTTGACTGACTGGGCTATGTTTTCATTTCTGTTATCATTTCATCTCAAATAGACGGATCTCGATTATGTATTAATTTACATGAACAAATGTGTCTCTCTTTTCACGAATGCAGGTCATATACAATTTCAATTACCTGTTTAAAATGAAAAAGTATGAATTTTTGTTTCGTCTGTTCTACACAAATGAATATCGATTATTATTAAATTTGTGCCAATTGCAAATACTGCGAAAATGAGGTGCTTCTTCAGACCAATTGAAAAAAGTTGTAAAAATGAACTATAGCGTTTTGAACACAATGAACTTAACCAGTAATATTCTATGTTTTTTGTTGTGTCACATTTAAAAGTGATAAACAATATTTTTCTAAAAAGTCACATTTTTTCTTTTTATTTGAATACTAGCATATTGAAATTCTAATATTATTTTACATCATGTAATATATTTTCATTTTTTTAATTTACGAAAACCATTTATTACACCTCTTTAACACTTTATATGATATTTGCCTTTTAGTATTGTATGGTCCATCAATAGAATCTTGTTTTCCTGAAAGACTAATCCTAAAATATTTCACGTTATACAGTGCATCTTATCAACGTCTAAATATTTTATATAATAACATATATAAATACATTCTTTCTGCGCAAACAATAAGTATGTCTTTGAGGATTTAAACACGATAATTAAGAATTTGTACACAAAACAGACAGAGACATGTACAAATATTTACAAAAGATAACATGCATACTAGACCTCGCGGGCACTGCGTCCAGAGAAATTGGAGCGAGATTTAAAAGTAAGGGTTGTGCAATGGAATGGGTTGCACATGGTTACGGTTGTACATGGAATGGCGGTACGTCACTGGATACCTCACCCATGACAGTCTCTGGGAGACGTTACTTCTGAGTTATTGTCACAGATTTAGCTACATTAATTCCTATTTTCTCTTTAATGCAACGATATGATCCATTGAAGTGAAATTACACATCAGTCTGATTTCAGATTCTCAATTTAGAGTAAACTTAAATAGCATTGAATTTAAAGTATCTTGATTTTGCAATTCTGTTTACTTAAGAGTGATATAAAAGCATGAAGTTTCTACGTTCAGGTTAGAAGTTGTATCAAGTAAATATTCTTGACTATGTAAAGCCCTGTCCGTCCTAAGCGAGAATTGTTAATTTATAGAGACTTTTTAATACATTACCCATTATTGCTAAATACAACAAATAACTCAATTATTTAATACCACAACAAAAAAAGAAAACAAGGAAATAATTCGCCATTGAAACACATTCCGGTCACTTGTCAAAGATGTTTATATAAAGGAGTATTTAATTAGTGAAGTAGGAAGAATATAAACATAATACAATTCTCGGTTATTGAATATAAAAAATCTTGCAATCATAATTTCGTACGAAGCTACTCGTATGAAGCTACTATTCACTGCCTCGTGCTGCTCCATCTTTTGCATGGTCACCCCTGGCGGCGGCGATGGTTATACCCAAGTTGTATCGGACTGTTATATCCATGTTGGCGGGTTCAAACCCGACCGAAGCCGTGGATTTTTAAGGGCGAGAAAATCCTTCGTACGCCTTCCTTCGGAGAGGAAGTACAGCCGGCTGTCCCATGTTAGTAGATTTACTTGCATGTAAAAGATCCTCAAGCCTAAATGACGCCTCTGAACAAAACTCAAATCGCCTGTTTCGTCGCCCAAGAAATACCTCCTTCCTCTGCTAGTTGGTGAAAGGAGCGTAGCGAAATTTGCGTGGTCAGACGGAATAGCGGGCCTGATGGCCCAAGTCTCGCCACGTAAAATAAGACTTCAATTTCAATTTCTGGATTTGAAGGGAAAATCAGTGCGGAGTGAGGGGAAGTTGCCCTTGTCTTTAGGAGCGCCGAGCCCCCAGGCGGGCAAGTAGACCGTGCGAGTGCGGCTTGACACGAGGTAGAATTTTGCTCTTCGTTCTGTTTTTATTTCTTCCCCAAATCTCTCGCGAGACCAAGTTGTAGAAATATTTTAAAATCATTATGAACAGAGGAAATTTTTACAAAAATCTTTGGGCAAGTTTAGCTCTATTAATTCAAATATTTGAAATCTGTAAATTTAATCCTCCTATTATATTTCTGTCGGCCATAGTGAAGAAGGTTAAGGTTGAAAGCGAAGATGGCTGAAAGCAATCTCTATTTTTCATTCACTCTTGACATTTATAGATCATAAAAATGAAGATGTTTTCTTCAGCTAGAAAATACTGAGGCATACTTAGTAATACTGTAAGCGTCATGCTTTAAATTAGTGCTGTATACCGTAATCTCTTCCACGAGAGTACTGTCTAACTTCAAGTTCAAAGTAATAACGTTTAGTTCTAAGAGAGAAGTTATTTTCCTTTTTGTATTATACATTTTTATAATGTATCATTATTCGTTTCTTTATTTTTTCTCTAAGTTCCCGAATATCTCGATGTTTTACAAAATGTATACATTCGACATCACTACATATTTTAAATTAAACATACAAAAACTTGTAAAATTAGTCGCAATTTTCACCAGTGAGTTGAATTTTTCCCCCAATATTGTGAGAACGAATTTTTAGTAGAGGGTTTTAACTAATTGTTTTGTGAATACAGTTGTGAAAGAGGCGAAAATTCACAAACGAATTCAGGCACACTTTGAAAAGACACTCTCTAACAGGAAACATTTGAATAGCGTATTAGGTCGGAAGAAGGCTGTATGTCCTTGACATAAGATCAGAATGTCGTAGTATCTGCGAAGGAACAAGAATCATGCAACGAAATACGATTCAACAAGTCGGGTGAGTTTTGAAGCTTGAATTTATTGACTTTCATTTGGAGATATTTGGGTCGTTTCTAGTTTCTGTAGCCACCATAATATTCATGAAGACTAAATTCTGTTTTGACGAGAAGTGCGCTGTGGGTATCAAGAAAATAGTATGCTTTGTACCGGGATATGCTAACGCAGGCGTGCGTAGAATTGAAATGCATTTGCATGAGAAAGGTCAGGATTTCGCAAACCAATTGTTATCCGTGATGAAACGTGAGTGCACACCTGCAGTAGAAGCTTGCAAACTCATCGTCACCTAAAATGTTCGAGGGCTCTGCTTCTCCGTAAAGCAATGATATTTTCTGGGACAGGCTACGACTTGTTTGGAGGTTCTGATCGTGGTATTTAAATAAACAATTAATATTACTACAACGTTCTGAAAAGTACACGGAATGCTACAAAACAAAATTGCCCAGGATTCATCACGATTGATGTTATTTTTGAAGAAGACAGCATGTGACCCTGTGCTGCACCGTGCACCAACTTAAAACTGCAAGAGATGGGTAAGGTCAGGCGTGCCAATGTCGTAGGGAAGATAACTAGCTTTCCACGGTCTGTGAGTACTGCGTCCAGAGCAACTGACGCTTGGTTTAAAAGTAAGAGCTGTTCAAAGTGCTACGGTTTTTCGGTACGTCACAGAATGGTCCATGACAATCTTTTGGAGAAATCTTTTAATAAAAAAATATTGTTGTCTGTTGAAAGAGCTGTACGGCGGGAAGAGAGAGCAGGTATTTTATTTCACATTACTGTAAAATACAACAAGCGACAAAATGATTTAATAAACCACATAGAGAACGAAAAGGCTACACATAAATATTCATTAAAACATATGGATACTCCTCGGCAAAAATTAATGCACAAGACAAATATTAAAATAGAAAATTAATAAGAAATAAAGTAATGAGTAGTAAAGTATATAAAAAATTCAAATCTTAGTTGTTTGATAAAAAACATCAGACAAACATACGAAGGCAATAAAAATGGTAGCCCTCAAATCTATAGTTTTTGTGATATTAAAATTTTGTACGCTTCTATCTGCTATTCATGCTCTGAAGTCTTCTCAAATAGTCCAAATTTTGCCGCGTAGATGTGCCCCGGCTGTTGTCAGCTTTGTGTGTCCCATTTCAACCCCTTCCAGCAAAAACGTTTCCACGTGAATTACTGTGTTTTACACCCGAACTCTTCATATTTTTGCATGCAGCCACCGTTATTCATATACTTTTATCACGTTTTGCACTTACTTTGCCCGCTTCTGCTTGCACGAGCACACCCCTTGGCGGATTTTAATTTGCACTTTTCTTTACGCTATTTTGGCTACACACATTGTATAATCGTGTGATTTGATGACTTCAACCAGTTGCATAATGATACTCATTACGATACAGATTTCATTATGATATAGGTACTTGGCCAATCACAGAGTATCTTCTGTCACGCTTCAGTCACACTTCGAATGATGGAGTATATCATGTTTTACAAGAAATGTCCTAAAATGTTTTTGTGACTTACGCAAAGTTCGAAAAATCAGTTTGTGTATTCTAAAAATTCAACCTTTAATAACTTCATGTTAACGAATTCAGTGATATTTGTAACCAAAGTGTAGGCACGTGCCAATTTCGAAAATAAAATAAAGAAAAAATAAAATAATGACTAATGCCCTTACAAAATCATTCAAATACATGTGCCAAGAAATGTTTCTCCCACACTTATACATACAACAGCGGCAATGCATGTTAGGTTTAGCGGCAAGGCTAGTTAATGTTTTTTATGATTTTCAATAACCAAACAATTCTGCAGAAGCATTTGGGTTCAAAATCTAGTGTACTACAGTTACAGAACAAGAACGGCTGTCAATAATCTCACTGCGCAGCCCTCACGCACTGACTCAGTTCCGGAATGCGTTTCATTCGAGGCCGTCCTTCACTATAGCGGAGCGATAACGTTTTCGCCCTTCACTAGGGCTGGTTTCAGCGCAACGACTGGTAAACGCTATAAGCTGAATTTTCTTCCAAGCTGGTCGACCTGCGTACGATCTATAAAGTGCACAAAGCCTCGCCCTTGTTCTTCTCATTTCTATAGGTTCCCGTGATCTTTTATTACGTGAGTTCTATAGGTAAACTTATTCGCTTTCCTCTGTATTTTATCTAGAATTTTCCGATGCGACTTCCTAAACGTTTTCCAACTCGTATACTTCGTATTCCAAGAGAGGGCGAACCAGCGAAAGATACGCTAATTTTGTGGCGTTTGTTGAATTTTTCTTTAGAATTCGCATTGCGAAATGCAAGGTCTTCCGCGTTTTTGTCACTACCTGACTTACTGCCTAGATGAACACCTACCAACTTATATGATAAAATGGAGTGGTATTAAGATTTTGCGGCCCCTATGAGTACTAAATACGGGCTTGATACTAAAGCGTTTGGCGCACTTACTGAAAACTTGTGTCTGACTTTTAGTACAGAGACATATTGGGGATCAAATCGCAGTAAACATATTAGATCAAATAGCATATTAGAGGCACTGCAGTGATATCAGTTGATGCCTTCAGCCACCTCTTCCGTATAGGTTGATTTTGCTTTAGAATTTCTTTATCGCTGTTGCTTCAATTATTCTTCCTTCTTTGATTTTCACCACCGTTTGTCCACCATTCATCGCTTCGTCCTGAATGTGACCTGAATCAGTTACATCATGTGCATACAGTGTCATACATGTCCAGTCATTTACTACCATATGCTTAACACAAATATTGTTATTTCTTCGGCAAACATCTAAACTTCAACATTATACATAAAATATGCATAAATACAATTTCTAACTTATCATTTTAATTCGTTTTTATTCTAAAAATTTCACTCAACTACATTTTAGTACTACCAGCTTATGTATCTCATTCTGGTAGGACCTTTATAACAATCAACGATTGAACAGGGTAAAGAATGAATTCCAGCTATTTGGCATCCCCACTCTACTCTGCTCTGCACTGTCCTTCCCGCCCTGTTCTGCCCTCTTCTTTCCTCTCTTTTCCTGTCTCATCTTGCTGTGACTCTCCCGCCTAGCACCGCCTTGCCCATCCTCTCCGGGCCTGCACCTTGCCCCGCTACCTGCAGCAGTAAAGAGATGCGTTAGCGAATACTTCCAGCAAACTTCCAGTGACAAATTTGATCTTCAATTTTTCAAGGTACAACTGCACTATCAAAATGAATCGTCAAATTGCAAGTAGTAGGCATAGATTTGAGCTTTCAGGAGCAATTGATCCACTTTAGTAGGTTTTCTAACCGTTTTCAGGATATTCGGGATATTTGAAAAAAATTGAAAGAGTGCACAAATTAAATTCAAGGGATTGGAAAATATATTCGGCACTTTTCGTCAAATATTTTCAAAAGTGGCTAATACAAACATCTATGAGCGTCGGAATAAAAGTATAGCTTTTTATTAAAACATTCTTGTTTTCTAAAGGAATATTATTCTCTGAAAGTAGGCTGAATTATAACTAAATTAATTATTCTCTCACTATAAATTATAACTATATGAATTATAACTAAATGAGTGATCTCCATATGGTACTCAATGAATTCATTTTAATGTATAAAAATGATAATACGAAACTACCAAAACAGAAAAGTAAGGTCACGACTTCTAAAGGAACTAATTAGATCTAACATTTTTAAGGAACCAATTAGAACAAAGATACGCCTGGGTAGCCAAAAAATAGAACAAGAGACACATTTCAACTATCTGCGATGTGATATACGTCACCACCGGAGCCAAGAGATAAATAATACATTGCACAAGTTCCAAGAGGCACGCTACGCAGAACATTGAGAAATAAGACTGGGAGAGATACAATATTGAAATTGTATATAACAATGGCAACACCAGTAGTCCTATACGGGAATGAAAATAGGATTATCTCTCAGAAAGAAAATTCTTATATTCAAGGTAATAGAGATGAAATTTTTAAGGAGCGTAAAAGGCGAGATAAACAAAGAAATGAATATATAAGAAAAGAATTAAATATATTTAGCGTAAATGATTCTATACAATATACGCAAGAATGGAAAATCCATTTAAAAGCAAAGCATGGAACAAAATAGGCTACCCAAGCAAGTGCTACAGTGCAACACTAGAGGAAGAAGGAATGTAAGACGACCACGTCGGTTCGATGTGTGAAGACGGAACAGCTATTCACATAATGGGTAATACCATGTAAATATTCAATTGATATAATAAAGCGTTATTTTAAAATTTCAGACACTCCAATTTTCTTTTCTCTCTTGTCTGATCCATGACAATATGTCCCGTCCTGACCTTGTCCTCACGGCCCAACAATATAAACAAGAATTGAAAAAAACATTTAAAAGGAATAGAGCAAAAGAAGCTAAATAAACGGGTGCTGCAGTGCAACCAAAGAGGAAGAAGGAGTGCAGGAAGACCACTTTGATGGTTTGGTATTTGAAGACGGAACAGTTAATCATTTAATGGATAAAATCATGTAAATATCCAATTGACATAAATAGGCAATTTTTTAAACCTCAGACAACACTCCAATTTTCTTAACGTAGATTAAAAACATGACGCCTGTCTGATCCATGACAATATGTCCCGCCCTGACCTTGTCCTCACGGCCCAACAATATAAACAAAAAATTGAAAAAGCATTTAAAAGAAATAGAGCAAAAGAAGCTAAATAAATGAGTGCTACAATGCACACAACAGTTAATCATTTAATGGATAAAATCGTGTAAATATCCAATTGACATAATAAGGCCCTTCTTTAAATCCTAGGCAACACTCCAATTTTCTTAATGTAGATTAAAAACAAGACGCCTGCCGTGTTCATGATAAGACGCACCTTGACCTTGTCCGTGCGGAGGCTCAGACCACTCGACGGCTCATGTGGCGCGAGGGGGCAGCGGCGAACGCGGCCGCGCAGCCGCCGCCGCCCCCGCCCCCACCGCCGCCGCGAGCAGCGCGCGGCATAAAGCGGCTGGCAGCGCCGGCGCCCCAGCATTCTCCCCGACGCCACCGCCGCCGCCGCCGCCGCCGCCGCCGCCGCCGCGCCTGCCGAGCCCTGCGCCCAGCGCCGCGCTCCGCACTTCGTCGCCCGCGTCGGTCGCCGTCGGTCCCGCTCGGCGCCTCCGCGCGTTCGCGCCAGCGCCGACGCCGCTCCGCTCCGTGACGCTCCGCTCCGCTTCGATACGATACGATACGATCCGATCTGATCCAATCCGATCCGATCCGATCCGATCCGCTCCGGCCGCTCCTGGACGCTCCGCCGGCGCCGCCGCCGCCCCGGTCCGGTTTCGCGCCCTTGCGGCACACCGCAAGCGCGGCCGGCCACCTGTTCGCCCGCCCGCCCGCGCTCGCCCGTCGGCGGCCGGCTCGCCCACGGTCATCGCCCATCGCCCATCGCCCCGCGAGGCGAGCGGGCCTCCGCCCGGAGCTGCGCGTTCGCAGCCGACCGCTCCCAACGACTTTTTCTCCCTCCAACCCTTCAATATGTGACGCTTTGACGCTGCTCCCGCTTAGACGTTGTAGCGCGTGAAGTAAAGCGTGTTTTTTTTCGTGTTCGTGTGGATTCGTGTTTCTAGGTGTTACGTGTTTGCACAGCAAATCGTTGTAATGTGTGTTATGTATGGCACTTTCGGTGTTGTGTGTTTCGTGTCTAGAATTCGTGTTTAAATTGAATATATGTTTAAAAATATCAGTTATAAAATGAGTAATTCTATAACATTAAATGATGGACTGTGTTGTGTCATAAATTGACTTCAAATCTAACAGTAGTTATTGCATATGGTAAACGTATTCCTCTTTGGTGACCGTAACAATTTATGTTTTCAAATGTAGACTCGAAATATTGGTGTACATGTTTTTGTGCTTATATAAACTACCGTATGACATATGCAGTGCATTATTTTTAAAACACATGATATGAAGCTGGAGTGGTCCAATTGTCCATGTGTGACAATGTGATAATTTTGCATCTGTCATATCTTGTGTCAATATGTGAAGAAAACTGGAATACTTCGCAATTGTATTTAAGTTATTTTTGTGAATGAGTTTTACTACACTCTTGTCCTTTTCGTGTCGTAAAGAATCTTTCCTTGAAGAACTGTCGTTGGAAGAACTACGAAAAGATATTTGTTGTAACTTCATTTGCAGCGAGTGAGATCGTAAAGTGCTGATCGGCGCGACTTGTGTCTACACTTAAGATCGATTTCTGTTCTTGAACCGGGTCCAAGAGCTCTTCATCTTGCAGCATCTGTACGCCGTGTCGCGAGGTGAGAAGACCTCGTAAGAAGGAAGCTGTTCGGACATCGCCGGGAATTGTGAACGCTCCTGCACTAGAGGATGGAGCACATTCGTCAAGGTCATTCAGGTCTCTCTTCGGAAAAGCAAGGCCTACTGTGGCTTGCTTTCTAAGGACAAGACCCCCCAAAATTGCTCCGTTACCTCCGAGGTCATCTAGAATTCTGTTGCGTAGAACGTCAACTACTCTGTCAACTGCTTCCTAGGCTCCCGACCCAAAACCCAACTAGGATTTGGTTCCTAAGCTTCCTAGGTCCCCGCGGATCCGCTGCCTGGTTCAAGGCCTACTTGGTCTCGCTTCCCCGGCGCCCCGCGACTGTCTTCCTAAGCCCCCTGACCATGCGGGTTGCGCAACCTTCATGAGCTCCTCGACGGAAACCGCGCAGCTGCCCGCGACAGCAGCAGCAGCAGCAGCAGCAGCAGTAGCAGGGACAGCGTCACGGCGCAGCATGTGAGGCGGGCGTGGGTCGATCTGCGGTCGAGGGGTGGGGCAGCATGTGAGGGGGAGCGCGTCCGAGGGAAAGCAGTTGCGGTCCTGTGGGAGGAGAGAGGAAGCCGGTGGGTGGAGGCAGCGGCGACGTCCGCGCACCCAAGAGGACTGCGGGACGAGCGACGGCAACGAGTGACGGGCGACGGGCGACGGGCGACGGGGCGGCCGACGAGTCACCGCCGCGGGCGGGCCAGGGAGACGTGCTGCCAGGTGAGTCGCCCGTTTTTTGTTTCTTTATTTGTGGGCTATAATGTCTAATAAAATTTACTTTAACCATTGTAGAATTCACGACCATATTGAAGAATTGCATTCCCGGAATTTGGTGGGAGTGAGTAGAAAAATTAAAAAAAAAATAGTTTACCGACGTTTCAGAATATTTTTATTTTATCCTGAGGGCTGGGGTAAAGAAAAATATGAAGATATACTGTAAATATATACTCACACAAATTAATTGTGTAAATGCAATTTATATATCATGTTATTAATTTGTCTGAGAGTATATTTATAGTGATGTTCTCGTGTTTTTTTTCACCAGCGCCTAGGATGGAATATAAATATTTCGAAACGTAGGCAAACTTGTTTTAATTTTTCTTCTTACTCCGACCAAATACCGTTAACATTTCAGAATTTATATTACACTGTCTATCCCATGAATTTAAGATGGTTATTTTTATAAAAATCATTTCATGATCCATTATCACAGAGATCCCAACTTTTTTTCTACTTTGTACAACGATTCAATAAGTTCTACGGTAAATATTGTAATTCATAACTCATGAGAGAGCTCAGTGTCAAATGTACAAAGTTACTGAACATAAACACTGTCTTGAATTCATGGAATAAAAATAGTAATGTTTTTGTCTCTATTGGCGAAGCGCTTTCCTGTAAAAGTGTGGACTACATTGTGTTACGGTAGTGTCGATACTGCAGTATACGGTATGGTTACAGTGATTCTTCAAGATTTCGTGGTCCTCCTGGAAAGCGAATTTAATTTTTGTAGAAACCATGAAACAAATTACGGAGCATAATAATACAATGCGTAATACTATTGCCGGCGAATATATCTTAGACTCCTATTAAATTGATATTTTAAAGCAAGTAACTTTTAACACATCATTGGTACATTTTTTGATACGAAATCGCGTTAATAATTTTATTAATAAATAATTCTAGGGCAGTATTTTATTGTTCAAAAACTTTAAAGTTATTTTCGCTTATATTTTTTGTTCGAAGTTCGGTTTTGTTTCTGAATGATAATTAAAAATTAATCAATAAATTTGCAGGTATGTGTTTTACAAGTTTTACTTTAATTTTAAAAGCCTCAAAATTATTTTCCAAGTATGATAGAGACCTCATTGCATATATATTTGCGAAAACCTGAGGGGAAGCCGAGAGGAGAAGATGGTTCTGCGCACTGACATAAGTTGAGTGAGTGTGGGGGCACTTTGAAGGCGACCCTTTTTAGATACTATCTTTTTATGACCTACTAACGTTGAAGAAAAACTCACTCACTCGTTTCCTAATTTAATGAGGGTCCCGACAGGCGTAAATGTAGAAGAGTCATTGGTCTTGTAAGACCATTGAAGAATTTATTCCAGGAACCTGTAATTTTCTGAATAATCATTCCTACTATTATATAGTATTCTTTCAAAATCCACACTCTGTAACAAATTATATCTACTATAATATTTTAATGACGGATAGAATTCTGATGAACTTTATGAGCAAATGACATCCTTTCAGCTATTCTGTGGAATGGTAATCGGGGCCTTAACGACGATTTAGCAGGTGGCTAGCGCTAATTCGTACCGCACTGCTCCTCTCTGCTAGTTAATATAATCTGATTCGACTTAATGCATGATCATGAGAATATAGTAATGTAGTGAAATTAATATTTAACATGTCTGTTAAGGCAGTGACATCAGGTGATGGTAGGTGATAAATTACACGTGTATAACGTGTATAATTTTAGTCGAATAGGGTCTTGAGTGGTCTAAAACTCAAAATAAAAGTTAAATTTACACTTATATCACGAAATTTGAACTTGTATACTTAGACGAAAGCCAGAAGTTACTTTGTGGAGTCACTTCTCGCTTGCTTCATGAGAACTGTTTGAATAACTCCAAATATTGGCTGCCGTTTGAAGACAAATGACCTGCATCCCCGTTTTCCTGGGCAAATCCTAGTGAGATGGTACCATTTTCATAAGTTGTATGTATTTGGGCAACAATACGGATCGTCGTGGAAGAAAAATATTATCATTAAAACAACCATAGAATATTTAATTATATTTAATTTTTTAAATCGTGATTTGAAACTCGCCATTTCGATCCAAAACCAATTTAAAATATTAATATTTTGTTGTCACTTTATCACATAAAATACACTCGCTATTTCAGAAGAGTTTTTGTGTCAATCTTTCCTCCGTTCTCGTCAGTTTGTGATTTTGATTTTCTCGGAGATTGGAACTGATCTTCAAAATGAATCCCCACACACATTGGCTGTTAAGTTCACTTCATACTACCTAGTACTATCTACGAAAACACCATCATTAAGTATCTTGTAACAACTCATACTTCATCTTTAATTTGAACTGACGGACCTACCTCACTTCTTAATTGTAGTTCCAAGACTTGAAAGAAATAAAATAAATGTTACGTCATGACTCGGATATTTTGTATACTGCTCATAATGAAGCCAGTAGTCTGCAGGCTCAGTCAACATTTGTTTGTTTTGTTTTGTTTTCCAAATTAATTTACGAGAAACCATTATGTAACGGTGTCTATTTCTAGGCCCCTCGTTATGCATTAAATGGAACTGCACTACGGTCGATTGTGGTAGCTTTCATCGTCATTTCATGTTTCAAGAAATATATTTAGAAAACTCTCTGTTTATTAATTTCTTAAAATTTTTACCAAGGCTTTTCTTTAGACGACAGCCTGTTACCCTTTACATTCCGATGGAACGGACGCATAATCGACCATACACTTGACACTAACACGCTTGCGGGCTCCTCTGATCTGGGGTCAGCAGAACGCGAGGCCCTACGCGACATGACGTACATCACAGACAAGGCACAAACAACCATAAACAAGACCGGTTTCGAACCCGTAACCCTTCGGACCGAAGAGTGAGTTGGTGCACGCTCTTAGCTATCTCGGCCATTCTGTTCGACCTGTTTGTTACTGTAGTTTAAAAAATATAGTTCACCAGACACCAGATATATAACACTTAGTCTTGGCCGCAAAATAACACAGTTTTACTCAAGAGAAACGTCATGTTTAGCAACAGCTGCCAACAGTTTTTTGTCCTCATATTACGACCTTCTTCAGGGCGAAAGCTATTTTTGAGAATGCGAGAACTCTATTTACTGGTGAAGTAGAAGCCTATGTTTTCACGTTACACGCTGGAAAAACGGTTGCTCTCCAAACAACCAATTTTTAAGCGTGACTTTTTGTTGTTGACCATTAGATGGCTAAGGCTGACTCGTGTGCGGTTCGCTGTCCTTTGTATATTTCTCTGCGATAGAATGAACCTCGGAATCGTCGAAAATATTTCGGAACGACCGGTAAGAGTAGCCGGTGTGTGGAATTCTCCTCTATTCATATCGGTGGAGATGGCTCAGTGACAACAAGCTTTGCCTCTGCAACGTCTCTGATCGGACGGTCCATGGTTCGAGTCCTGGCGGCGGGGGGGGGGATTCCTGACCATAGCTAGACAGCTGGGCCAAACTGAAAAACCTTGGGAGAGAATTCTAGCGGTCGCTTACTGTAACCCTTAGTTTAGCGAGCTTCCTCTCGTCAAGAAAGGGTGAATATTGGAGCAGTGCTCCAACTTTTGGCTTTAAATCACGTGCGATATCTCTTTTCTCATACTTGTCCCTTACGCTCACCCACAAACTCACATTTACGGGCATTTCATTATCACACATCGCCAGATCATTCGGGAGCTTAAGAGCTTATTCGGACTGGGGTGTTGCCCGGAAACCGTCAGGTCAGCGCCCTATCTCTGACTGCAGCAGGGGAGGAAAATCATCACATTCAGGTAATAACCTACACTGCGCTCTCGGGTTAATGATGAAAGACGTTGCCACGCTCGGAAAAACTAAATATTCAGACCCCGGATTCATCATAATGGGGTTCTTTCGGGGTTATAATTTTTTCTGCATTAAAAATTTTATGTAAATCAAGCTGCTCAGTTATTCTGATGAAATTCAATGCTGGATAAAATTAAACTTAAGTCTTATTTTCAAGATGATACACGGTTAAAATTACACTTTACTATTTGAATGGTTTTGTGGGCAAATATCTGAACGCAAACGTATTTAGTATTTCATCAAAGTCATGTTGTTTAATTTATATTTTACTATAGTCATAAACTTGAGCACAAGGTCTGAATGCAAGTACTGAAAACAGAATGTATTATTATTGCTGAAAATGTATCTATGTAAAAAAATATTTTGATTTCTTTCTTCATTTTATGATCCACATTTTCTTGTACAAAATGAATTATAATTAACACAAAAATATTTATTTGTACCATAAATATGTTTCCATTCGCCATTCATTTCTCACTCCTACGAGAAGATCAAACTCATCAATTCAATTACCTCCTCCCTTATAAAACACATAAAAGATGATTAGTCCCAGCTACCTGAAGAATAAAAGGCTGTGTAGATCAAAAGCTAGAACTGTTTGTTCGTAGACATTCATTTTCATATGACACTCTAATTTCTGAAATTGATGAGCAGGAAATTAAATGATGATTCACGATGAGTTGAGAGTAATTGTACATTAATTTAAAAGTTCGATGAATTTAGGGTGGGAGGTTGTGAGTGAAAGCAGTGTATTTGTGCACCTGCAGAAATGGTTCAGTGCATTAACTGGTGACACCGCAGTGTCTCTGACCTGGAGGTCCTAGGTTCGATTTCCGTCATTACAAATATTTTCGGCACTAGCTTGTCAGCTAGGTCAAATTCAGTCGCTGTCTTGAGGAGAATTATGAGCCGGCTGCTCTGATCAGTAGTTTTCCGTGGTTTCTCTGATCAACACCAAGTGAAAGCCGGAGCAGTGCCCTAACAATCAGGCCACGGACCGCGCACGATCTTTCCTTCCTCTTCCTTGTCCTTTCCTCATCCCTTACACACTTACAATAACAAGCACTACACTACTATACACGCAGGGAGACCGGTCGGGGGCTGAGAGCTTGTCCTTGATGGGGTAGTGCCTCGCTGGCAGGAGACACCTGGTTGAGGGAAATCCCTCTAGCCGACGGTAGGTCAGCGCCGCACTTCGCCATCCAGTGAGGAAAGATAACCGCCACCTCTCAATTAAAATCATGGATTACACTTCTGAACTCATGGACCTTCATGGATTTCTGACCTCAGTGATTGACGCGCCTGTAATCACTACCAACCAACCAGCAGTGTATTTTCCGTTTGTCTTCGTGTGCATATATGAGCGAGAGTGTTCATATGCGTGCGTGTTAGCATACGTTAACAATCCCAGCAGAGGAATTTTTCTTTTGGTTTTTAAAATATCTCAATTAAAGAAAACAACCTGAAGATGGTCGTGCAGTAATTCCAGAAACCTCGTTTGGGATTAGGAATGTGTTATATGTTAAGTTTGTACTTTATATGGAATAAATTTATTATGAAACTTGTGCACTGTAAACTTTTAAAGGGGCCGGTACTTTAGAAAAAAGACATAGAGATACTCATCTGTTTGTCAAAAGTAAATCGCAGCTCTTCGAATGATATTTAGGGTTACTACTTCAGAAATTAACCCATTACATGTCTTGATTGGATAAGTAAAATCACTCGATTACGAAATAGAATTACGAAAAAGAGAAATATTACTCAATTACTACCATATTCAATAATATGGTAGTAATCGATAAAATAAAATCTATAATAATCTAAGGAAAAAAGGAATAAAAATATGATACAAAATTTTTACAACACATTTATAACTCAAGTACTTACAAGGAAACTTATTAAAAACACAATTATCGAAGTTGTAGGAAGTTGCGTTTTACATATCTTGGAATTCCATAGAAGTATTTGAAAGACGAAGATTTGTCAATTCCGGAAGCTTTGAACATATATTCGTACTCATTAAAGTATTTTCTTGTATAATTTTGACTGTAAGTTTCACATAGTTTAGTTAAAATATACTTTTTACTCTTCTTCATCTAATCTTCGAATATTAATTGTCCAGTCTTTCAAAATGTTTGTAAGTTTTTAATTAGTAGTTTGTTTTTTCAATTTGTATTTTTTTTCTTCCCAAAATTCTTTAAATTTTTTCCACACACTTTCTCTTTTTCCTTTTTGTATTTTTTAGCCCTGAATATTTAATAACGCTAGTCAACATTCAACAGTGATTTCTCCTCGTTCTACTCGCCAATTACTCTGCCAAAAATACACTAATTTTTATTTGATATTTCTTTATCTATTTAACCCGAGAATAGCCCTATTTAGGTACCTATATTGATCCATCATAAATAATTTATATTTAAGGGTTAGACGGACTGTCTGTACAGATATTCGGGGAAATGTACGATATGTTTATTTCCTGTTATTTGGGATTCGGGAATTTTCTTTACCGTTACTAGGGGCATAATATTTGCTTCAAAGTCAAATAAACATTATCATTGACGTTCTGCTGTAAACATAAATTAAACCAAACACACTTGACATTTATATACAAAAATCTAATGAACGATTATATTACATAACGACTCTGTTGTTATCTAATACTTTTCCCGTACTCCTCCCCTTGCATTCGCATTATAGACTACTTGTTAACTATTCCTTACTGTAGGGTAATTAAGCCTATCAATCATGGTCAATAGATTGAAGTGATTGCATTTTTTGAAAGTAACTTCACGTTCTCTACTACTTTTTCCTATAATATTAAGTTTTTCGCTTTCCCTTGTTCAGTAAGACATAATGTGATAAATCATCTTACGTTATTTCTCGCAAATTTGTAGAGTTTCTAGACGATATTCTCACTTTCATCTATTTTGCTGATAGTATAACTTTTTGATTAGGTTACCGATGTTAGTTGGATAGTGTTGAGCGAAGCTGTACCTAATGTTATTATTAATATCAGGCTTTGACACTTGGACAGTCTTCCGCTAGATGGTTTTGGAGATCGTCTACTCTATCACTTTTTAGTCCACTTCTAGAAAAGCGGAAAAGATAAATACGAATACAAGTTAATGTTACTTCTTTGGCTTCTTCAACGTCTCTACGAATGCTGAAAGAATAGCGTTTATTAAGCCGTAGATCTCCTTTGAGACAAGAGGAAGGATATATTTCAAAGAGGTCCGAGAAAAAGAATCAACAGAATATTACTTTTTTTCCTTGAAGTGCATCATTAACGCAGTGTTAGAGGTACAAGACGCAATATTTCAACAAAAGGCTCTTTTAATATATTACTAAATTTGATATGATGCCTCAAATGTAAGAGCTTACCGTACGTCTTTCGATTTGTATTTTACTTACTCGTATTCTGTAAGGAGTCTCTGGCTCGAATATGTGATGATACTTGATTGTAGCTACTCTACATATATATATATATATATATATATATATATATATATATATATATATATCTTAATATATATAAATCTCGTGTCACAATGTTTGTCCTCAAAGAACTCCTAAACCACTTAACCGATTATAATAAAATTCGCACACCATGTGCAGTTCGATCCAACTTGAAAGATAGGATAGTTTAAATCTCAAATTATAGTCGCAATTTTAATTTATTGCTAATTTATTACAAATTTGATTGTTGTAATAATTGTAGATAATTGTGACTGTCAAATAATAACAGACAAATAATTAGCAATAAATTAAAATTGCGACTATAATTTGAGATTTAAACTATCCTATCTTTCAAGTTGGATCGAACTGCACATGGTGTGCGAATTTTATTATAATCGGTTAAGTGGTTTAGGAGTCCATTGAGGACAAAAATTGTGACACGAGACGAGATTTATATATATTAAGAATACAACAATCAGCTAGCTGACCCGGCCACGCGTTGCACGCGTTGTGCTGCCACGGAAACAAGGAAAACCACATCCTTCCATTACAGGCATATTCAAAGCTAAGACATTGGGGAGACTTTACACGGTACATCCAAAGCAACGTGAGTACTTCTATTTACGTTTGTTATTGGTGAATGTTCCCGGACCAACGTCTTTTGAATTTTTACGAACAGTTAATGGTCGAGTATTCAATACATACCAGGATGCATGCATTGCTAGAAGACGATAACCATTGGGACTTAACGCTTGCTGATGCTGCGTTGACATCAACACCGAATAACATTCGTCAGTTGTTTGCAATTATTTTGACGACATGTTATCCCTCGCAAGCACAAACTTTGTGGGAAAAATATAAAAATTGTATGACAGAAGACATATTGCACCGAATTAGACAAACAAATCAATGCCAAAACATAGATTATACACCAGAGATGTACAATGAAGCATTGGTCTTGATCGAGGATTTATGTGTTCTTATTTCAAATTTACCAATTAATCATTATGGTATGCCATCACCTAATCGTCCAGCCACCTACTTAGTCAATACCGATTTACAACGAGAAAATCAATATGACCATGAAAGTTTAGCAACAATTATCATGAACAGTGAACCATTACTGACAGCAGAACAAAAAATTATTTATGATCGGATTACGCTGGCTGTTGCTGCTGAACAAGGCGTTTTTTTTTTCTTGGATGCACCCGGTGGAACAGGTAAGACATTTTTAATATCGTTGATTCTTGCCAAAATACGGTCGCAACAAAAAATCGCATTAGCAGTAGCATCGTCAGGCATTGCGGCTACTTTACTGGATGGTGGGCGAACAGCACATTCAACATTCAAGCTGCCATTGGACGTTCATAATAAACCAGATGCAATGTGTAACATCAAAAAGAATAGTGGAATAGCTGCAGTGTTGCGGAAGAGTTCTATAATAATTTGGGATGAGTGCACAATGGCACACAAATATTCACTTGAAGCATTAAACAGAACTATGCAAGATTTAAACAGCAATAATAAACTTTTCGGTGGTGCTATCTTACTTTTGTCTGGTGACTTCCGGCAGACCTTACCGGTTATACCTCGCTCTACTTTCGCGGATGATATTAATGCATGTTTGAAACAATCATTCTTATGGCGAAGTGTTGAAACACTTCGATTGACCATAAATATGCGAGTACAATTGCAAAATGATCCATCAGCACAAATATTTTCCGAACAACTACTAGATATTGGGAACGGTAAAATAGAACTGCAACCAAATACGCAATGCATTAAACTACCAGACAATTTTTGCACTGTTGTTCAGGATAAAAATGAATTGATTCAGAGTATTTTCCCGGATATACAGAATAATTATTTGAATCATGAATGGCTTAGTCAACGGGCGATTTTGGCAGCCAAAAACGTTGATGTTGACGAAATTAACTTCCAGATACTACAGTTATTACCAGGCGATATGATGTCTTTTAAATCAATCGATACTGTTGTTGATGAAAATGAAAGTGTAAATTTTCCGATTGAATTTTTAAATTCATTAGATATCCCTGGAATGCCACCACATAATCTTCGATTAAAGATTGGTTCCACTATTATTCTCCTCCGTAATTTGAATCCACCTCAATTATGTAACGGTACGCGTTTGGTCATCAAAAAGATCACCGGAAACATTCTTGAAGCAACCATTTTGGCTGGGAAGTTTAAAGGAAAAGTGGTCCTGCTGCCACGTATTCCGATGATACCATCAGATTCTACCATACCCTTCAAAAGGCTACAGTTTCCAATTCGTTTAGCTTTCGCCATTTCTATAAATAAATCTCAAGGTCAAACAATGTCCATTTGTGGTTTAGATTTGGAAAATCCATGTTTTTCTCATGGGCAACTATATGTTGCGTGTTCACGTGTTGGGAAACCGTCTAATATATTTGTGTTAGCTAAAGACAGGTTAACCAAAAACATTGTGCACCGATTGGTGTTAAATTAAATTGAATTTGAAAGTATTTATAATTGAATAGTACTTATATTTGTTATACAAATAATAAATCTGATAAATTTTTATTTTGTACCTATTGATTTCTGCTTAATATCAAGTGTAAGAACATTTTAATTAATTGTGTTCAACGTACTTCCCCTTCAAATCTCAATCCAGTGAATTTGTATACCAACATCAATATTTTCGTCTTTATTGGTAAATAATTTCAAGCACAAACTTTCGCAAGCACAAACTTTGTGGGAAAAATATAAAAATTGTATGACAGAAGACATATTGCACCGAATTAGACAAACAAATCAATGCCAAAACATAGATTATACACCAGAGATGTACAATGAAGCAATTATCTGTTAACTCCAAATGATTCTAACAGATGTCGACACCTTTCGACTGGGTTGAGTAAGTAATCAATAGATGGCGCTGCTATGGTAAAAAATCAGCTCCAAGAATCAGGACAGCAGAAGGTCATGCACAAGAATCTCAATAACAGTGTAACGAACGTATTCAAGAGAATATCATAAGAACACTGTGACACGAGATTTATATATATTAAGATTATTTAACCTCCATTTAAAATTATTTTGCACTTATTATTTCAATGTGCTATGATAACATGTTTTTCAGTTCCTCTTTCTAATATTTAAACTATTATTATTATTTTCAGTCAAATGCCACCGAAAAAATCTAACCTCAACAACGCGAGCAGCAAAGGGTCACGACGCAAACGTGTTGAAAGAGCTCAGCAATTACCAGAACAAATCGAAACAAGAAATGCAGCTCAAAGAATCATGACTGCAGAAAGTCGTACACAAGAATCTCAAGAACAGCGTGACGAACGTCTGCAACAGAATATTACGAGAACAAGAGCGGCACGAGAACGAAACATAGCTACAATACGAGGACTAGATCGACAAAGGCAACGGATTTATATATATTAAGATTATTTTACCTCCATTTAAAATTATTTTGCACTTATTATTTCAATGTGCTATGATAACATGTTTTTCAGTTCCTCTTTCTAATATTTAAACTATTATTATTATTATTATTATTATTATTATTATTATTATTATTATTATTATTATTATTTTCAGTCAAATGCCACCGAAAAAATCTAACCTCAACAACGCGAGCAGCAAAGGGTCACGACGCAAACGTGTTGAAAGAGCTCAGCAATTACCAGAACAAATCGAAACAAGAAATGCAGCTCAAAGAATCAGGACTGCAGAAAGTCGTACACAAGAATCTCAAGAACAGCGTGACGAACGTCTGCAACAGAATATTACGAGAACAAGAGCGGCACGAGAACGAAACATAGCTACAATACGAGGATTAGATCGACAAAGGCAACGGATCAGCCGCTCATTAACACGTGCATCATTCGTTCGGCTTGCCTATGAATATGCACCAGATATTAACTACTCGGCGCATTCAAAAATTGCTATCGGTGGAATGGATAAAGTATGTCAATATTGTCAGGCATTGAAATTTCGGAATGAAGCAGCCGGCATGTGCTGCGCATCAGGAAAAGTTGTGCTGTCACCTCTACCCGCTCCGCCGGAGCCTTTATTATCCCTTCTTACTGGCAATTCAGATGATTCCAAATTATTTTTGCGTAAGATACGCAAATTTAATTCTTGCTTCCAAATGACGTCATTTGGGGCAACTAAAATTTGCGATCGTGCATCCGATGGACGTAATTTTGAAACTACATTCAAAATTCAAGGCCAGGTGTACCATAAAATCGGATCACTGATGCCAATGCCTGATAACAATCCGAAATTTCTTCAAATTTATTTTATGGGCGATTGTGAAGAGCGCGTGACGACTCGGTGCCTGTATAATTTTATTGAACAAGCAGAGGAAAGAGCAATTGTGATATTATTGGAAAATTTTTTAGAAGATCACAATCAACTAATTCAATTGATCAAAAGAGTTTCGCCACGACTGCAAAATGACAATTATCAAATCGTCATAAAAGCCGACAAAGTACCATTAGGTGAACATGCTGGTAGATTCAACGCTCCAACTGTTGATGAGGTTGCTGTTATCATGGTTGGTGATCCAGTTGACAAAAGATCTATAAAAATTACACGGCGAGACAACACTGTCAGTACGATTTCGGATCTACACCGTTCATATGACGCACTACAATATCCATTGATATTTTGGCAAGGACAAGATGAATATCACCTTAATATCAAACAGTATGATCCAAATACCGGTAAATTTTACAATTATCTATTTACTTTCTTACTGTATGTATAGATTTTAATTTCGTATTGCATTTAATTTTTTATTTTTTTAGGTGATTACAGAAATAATAAAGTTAGCTCAATGAACTACTACGCACACCGAATAATGGTTAGACAACATCAAGACAATTATATCCTTCGATATCGTCAGCTGTTCCATCAATACATTGTTGATATGTATGCTAAGGTCGAAAGCGAACGCTTGCGATTCCTTCGATTCAACCAGGCAAAACTACGATCGGAAGAATATATTCACTTACGAGATGCTGTTGCTGGAAACATCGATGGAAATTTAAATCCCATTGACATCGGTAATGCTTTCATTTTACCTTCAAGCTACATCGGCAGTCCACGGAACATGCAGGAATACATACAAGATGCGATGACTTACGTACGTCATTACGGCCGACCGGATTTATTTATTACATTCACATGTAATCCGAATTGGGAAGAGATACAAACTTTACTATTGCCAGAACAACAAGCCATTCATCGTCATGATTTAACTGCACGTGTGTTTAAACAAAAATTGAAATCCTTAATTGATTTTATTGTTAAATATTCAATTTTTGGTATCACACGTTGTTGGCTGTATACGATAGAGTGGCAAAAGCGAGGTTTGCCTCATGCCCACATTTTGGTTTGGCTTAAAGATAGAATCCGTCCTGAAGAAATCGATCAAATAATTTCAGCCGAAATTCCAGACCCATTAATTGATCAAGAATTATTTGATATTGTCACCAAACACATGATCCATGGGCCATCCGGTGCTTTCAACATGACGTCACCGTGCATGGAAAATGGAAAATGTAAAAAAAAATTCCCAAAGCCGTATACGAATGACACGATCACGGATATTGATGGTTATCCAATGTATCGCCGCAGAAGTACTGAGAATGGTGGCCACACATTTACAATGCGACTGCCGAACTTTCCAAATCAAGTTGAGTTTGATAATCAGTGGGTGGTACCATACTCACCACTACTTTCAAAAACTTACAAAGCTCATATCAATGTTGAGCTTTGCAGTTCTGTTAAATCAATTAAGTATATTTGTAAATATGTAAACAAAGGCAGTGATTTGGCCATATTTGAAGTACAAAACATAAATAAAAATGACGAAATAGCACGATACCAAATGGGCAGATACATTAGCAGCAATGAAGCTATTTGGCATATTCTCAGCTTTCCCATCCACGAAAGAGATCCTGCTGTCCAACATCTGGCAATACATCTTGAAAACGGTCAACGTGTATACTTCACTGAAAAAAATGTTCTCCAAAGAGCGTTCGAAGCTCCGAAAACGACTCTAACTGAATTTTTTACATTGTGTCAAAAACCTGATGTTTTTGGCCAATTCGCGAAGACATTGGTGTTTGGTGATGTTCCACGTTATTTCACATGGAACAAATCCAGTAAAAAATGGGAGCCACGGAAACAAGGAAAACCACATCCTTCCATTACAGGCATATTCAAAGCTAAGACATTGGGGAGACTTTACACGGTACATCCAAAGCAACGTGAGTGCTTCTATTTACGTTTGTTATTGGTGAATGTTCCCGGACCAACGTCTTTTGAATTTTTACGAACAGTTAATGGTCGAGTATTCAATACATACCAGGATGCATGTCGTGAACTGCAATTGCTAGAAGACGATAACCATTGGGACTTAACGCTTGCTGATGCTGCGTTGACATCAACACCGAATAACATTCGTCAGTTGTTTGCAATTATTTTGACGACATGTTATCCCTCGCAAGCACAAACTTTGTGGGAAAAATATAAAAATTGTATGACAGAAGACATATTGCACCGAATTAGACAAACAAATCAATGCCAAAACATAGATTATACACCAGAGATGTACAATGAAGCATTGGTCTTGATCGAGGATTTATGTGTTCTTATTTCAAATTTACCACTTAATCATTATGGTATGCCATCACCTAATCGTCCAGCCACCGACTTAGTCAATACCGATTTACAACGAGAAAATCAATATGACCATGAAAGTTTAGCAACAATTATCATGAACAGTGAACCATTACTGACAGCAGAACAAAAAATTATTTATGATCGGATTATGCTGGCTGTTGCTGCTGAACAAGGCGGTTTTTTTTTTCTTGGATGCACCCGGTGGAACCGGTAAGACATTTTTAATATCGTTGATTCTTGCCAAAATACGGTCGCAACAAAAAATCGCATTAGCAGTAGCATCGTCAGGCATTGCGGCTACTTTACTGGATGGTGGGCGAACAGCACATTCAACATTCAAGCTGCCATTGGACGTTCATAATAAACCAGATGCAATGTGTAACATCAAAAAGAATAGTGGAATAGCTGCAGTGTTGCGGAAGAGTTCTATAATAATTTGGGATGAGTGCACAATGGCACACAAATATTCACTTGAAGCATTAAACAGAACTATGCAAGATTTAAACAGCAATAATAAACTTTTCGGTGGTGCTATCTTACTTTTGTCTGGTGACTTCCGGCAGACCTTACCGGTTATACCTCGCTCTACTTTCGCGGATGATATTAATGCATGTTTGAAACAATCATTCTTATGGCGAAGTGTTGAAACACTTCGATTGACCATAAATATGCGAGTACAATTGCAAAATGATCCATCAGCACAAATATTTTCCGAACAACTACTAGATATTGGGAACGGTAAAATAGAACTGCAACCAAATACGCAATGCATTAAACTACCAGACAATTTTTGCACTGTTGTTCAGGATAAAAATGAATTGATTCAGAGTATTTTCCCGGATATACAGAATAATTATTTGAATCATGAATGGCTTAGTCAACGGGCGATTTTGGCAGCCAAAAACGTTGATGTTGACGAAATTAACTTCCAGATACTACAGTTATTACCAGGCGATATGATGTCTTTTAAATCAATCGATACTGTTGTTGATGAAAATGAAAGTGTAAATTTTCCGATTGAATTTTTAAATTCATTAGATATCCCTGGAATGCCACCACATAATCTTCGATTAAAGATTGGTTCCACTATTATTCTCCTCCGTAATTTGAATCCACCTCAATTATGTAACGGTACGCGTTTGGTCATCAAAAAGATCACCGGAAACATTCTTGAAGCAACCATTTTGGCTGGGAAGTTTAAAGGAAAAGTGGTCCTGCTGCCACGTATTCCGATGATACCATCAGATTCTACCATACCCTTCAAAAGGCTACAGTTTCCAATTCGTTTAGCTTTCGCCATTTCTATAAATAAATCTCAAGGTCAAACAATGTCCATTTGTGGTTTAGATTTGGAAAATCCATGTTTTTCTCATGGGCAACTATATGTTGCGTGTTCACGTGTTGGGAAACCGTCTAATATATTTGTGTTAGCTAAAGACAGGTTAACCAAAAACATTGTGCACCGATTGGTGTTAAATTAAATTGAATTTGAAAGTATTTATAATTGAATAGTACTTATATTTGTTATACAAATAATAAATCTGATAAATTTTTATTTTGTACCTATTGATTTCTGCTTAATATCAAGTGTAAGAACATTTTAATTAATTGTGTTCAACGTACTTCCCCTTCAAATCTCAATCCAGTGAATTTGTATACCAACATCAATATTTTCGTCTTTATTGGTAAATAATTTCATTGTACTAAAGGGTTATAGTAGTAGAAAGTCAAATAAGGAGATCATATTTTTTTACAAATACCATCTGTGTGAAAAAGCATAGTGGACTCCGTGACTGATGTTCTCTTATTGTTCCTCTTAGATTGTTTACTATAATGTAATATAACAAAAACTTTAGCCACAGCAACGCGTGGCCGGGTCAGCTAGTATATATATATATATATATATATATATATATATATATATATATATATATATATATATATATACCAAGCAGAGAGTGTTCAGGGAAACAATTCGGGGTTATTTAGTGTCAATAATTGTAAACGTAAGGTCAGTTTAATAATGCTTTAAAACATATACAATAGAAGTCAGTTAATTAAAGTTGAATTGAAATGCTCGAGGAACGCCTCCATTCTGTCAAGACGTTCCCATTTATTCTGTATCTTTTGTGTTTCTCAACGGTACGAATGATATTTAGATCCTGAAATATCTGTCATTTCGTTTTCAATCTGTAGGGTGTATCCTGCCTTATGTCTGAAAAGTTTTATTTCAGCAGCATCTATTCTTTACATCTCTACATCAGTTCATGTAAAGATGGTTTTAGCATTTATACTTGAAGCTGAAGTTGACTCTAAAGAGGCGATGAAAAGCCGTATCACTAGAACCGTAGAGTTACGAGATATCTATGCACACTGTTGTTGTCACAAGGACGCGTGATAGATGGCGAGAAGTCCTATGGAAAGAAGTGGAGATAATAAGAAGGGGCGAAGTGTCAATTGTAGGTGATTATACTTGGATTAGGAAACGAAATTCTTTCAAGGTCACGAACTGAAAAGGCAAAGGGGACACTGTCGTTCAATCAGGAGCTTCAATACCAGAAACTGAAGTCGTAACAAAACTCATGATTCGATGGCAGGGTTACCCCTCTCCTGCCAACCCATGACCTTGAAGAACTTCCATCTGTAATGGGACTTACGCATATATGGACTTGCGCAGATACAGAGAAAGGGGGCGGTCAAATGCCGCAGACTTGAACTTGGGAATCCAAAGGACACGTCGAGCCTTCGGTAATGTTCCCTTAAACGGAGGCAATGCCGGTCGAGGACGCTTGGTGCGTTTTTCGCTGATCGAAGTTATTTCTTTTTGTGTTTTGGAGAAGGCAAGTGAATGTGGCCTGCGGGAAGGCTGGCCGCGCGCGTGTACTGGGCAAGTAATCAATGGAGGCGAAGGGACGGGCACAAAGACCCTATTAGAAAGTCGTGAAGGGTCGGAAAAGGGACAGCGCGTGAGTGGTAGCGGAGAATAAAACAAATTGAGGCATTTCTGTGAGATTTTGCTCGGGCAACGGAAGACGGCAATGCTACGCACAGCGTGTTATGTTCACTGGTTAAGAGTGCTGTAGTTCTGTATCATGTCGTGCATCGAGGTGTGGTGAGAAATGAGGCCTTTTTTTAAGGCAAAGGGTGTCCAGGTTTTTCGTTAATATTAGTATTTGGTGAACTAATGCTCTTAATAACTACTAATAAACATTTCCTTATCTTAATTATTTTCAGAAATTTCTTCCCTTCGTCAAAATGTTTCATTTTTTCCGTTTTATAAATCATTTGCTTTGTTTCTTAAACGTAGTTTTTTATTTGCAGTCGTGGGTTCACTTAAAAGTATAGTTTTATAAATATACGTCCCTTGGTTTTAAAATCTGCAGACGAATAAATTCAGCTGTGGTGAAACGAGTGAAATACTAGTCTTGGCATTCTAGAAACGTAATACTGCTGAAGGAATGAAGATGAAGTTGAGAATTTACGAGACGTGTTTGCGGAGTTTCATAAGGCTCTGGGAACATATTAAGTGTAATACATATTCGCCTTTGCAGATGTAAGGAAGAGTAGCTGTATATTGCATTCTGCATGTTTCACAAAGAATTCGCATATGACGTGGAGTATAGTGTTTTTGGGGGTGAACTCTGGAAGGAAATTATTCAACTCTTTAGGGCCTGGATTTTTAGATTATTTTTTTATCACAAACTGTCGTTTGCTACTAACGTTTTATAAAATGTTTCAATTAATTCTTACTTATTTGCTATTTTGTTATGTACATATTTACTAATATACTTCATTATTTTATTATTTATTAGAGGACTGGAACTCTTTTTCTCAAGTATCAGTTGTCAAATAGTCATCTGTGACATGTTTGAGACGCTAATCTTTATTTTCTGTTAGTTCTTCCAGATGGAAAATCCTCCAATCTTTCCTGATGAATACGCTCTTTGGTTCAGAGAGAAGTGGCCTGATATTATCTGGAATACCTTTTCTGTTGAAGTAATTTTACATCTTTAAAATATTCAAGTAGTGCAACCCTCGGTTTTATAATATTAACACTTTTTCGAAACGTTGTCCTTATATATGAGCCAGAACTTTCAAGAACAGGTTTCATAAAGAATTATCAATTTTCATTAAATTCCTGCGATTTAGCCATTAATATAGATCACAAACGGACATATATTAGTGTAAACCAATATTTCGAAAGCAAGGTTCCACGTGGATTATGAGTACAAATCGTTTAAGAATAAGTTATTTTCTTCAAATAGAGAGATGAGGTATCCATATTTTCGATATCAGGGACCCCATTGATGGGGTTTTATAGTCAAAAGACGTTTTGGTTTGTACAATATTACAATATTTCTTTACAGGACCAAGTTGTATGTAATAATAAGGAATAATGCAAAATATTGATGAACGCTTGGAATGAAAGCATAAAAAGTGGGATATACAAATATTAGGCATGGCGCCCACAAGCAAAGTAATGAGAAAAAGAGACAAAGTTATAGAAGGAAACAAAATCCCGAAGACTCAGAAGTGGTTGATTGGATTGCTTATAGCCCGAAAACGCAATCGCTAGGAATGGTAATGCTTTTGGTTATATATTTGTTTGTTGGCTGGTTCTGAGTATGCACGCAAAATAATTCCCAAAATACGATCAGGTAAAACAGGTTAGTGCCTTATATTCCCCGAATTATTCTAGACTACTTTGTATGGTTTTTTATTAGAAAAAAAAGTAATTTAAGAAATATTGTAAGAATTATGTTGCGGATTGCCTACAATTTAGAGAACAGGTTTTGCAAATTTAATATGACCGAAGACGCGATAGGCCAATTACGACTAGAAAATGCGTGAATCATCTTAAGTTTTGCTTTTACTAATGAGAAGACTATGTTTAAACTGCAATGCGGGCATTATATAATTTCAGTGTCTGGGCAAAAATTAGACCAGTCTTAAATCATGCAGGGCAACAAATAATAAAGCTTACAATAATTTCAACGAGTTCGCTCATACAGTTTCAGCTTCCCATCTTGTTGAAAGTTCCCATAAACAGTGAAGTTTTCATTCATTTCTGCATCAAATGATGAACTCGTAGAGCAAATCTAAACCCAAGGCAATTCAACTTTGGGCAATGCTTTTACTAAAATTACACGAATAATTTTTCTAAGCATATCCAAATAAATTCTCAGTTCTTAAATTTTACTCTCCAGTTCATACTATCATAAAACATTTCGGGAATTTTTCATTCTCAAATTCTTCAGTACTTCTTTCTCTTTTCCTTGCCATCTCGTCCCTTCTCTTGCTTCGGCCTTCTTCTCTTTCCTCCTGACATATATTTTGCTTTCTCCTTCTATCTCTTCAGAGAGCCACAAGAAAACTATTAATTGTATAACTAATCTCGTCAACACTACCTCGCTCGATGGCGAGAGATCTCGCTTCGATGTACTCATAGGCTTGGGGTTTTTCCCAAACCAGATATCTCCCACCAATGGGGCACCGCCCCAGCCGGGACAAGCTCAAAGCTTCCGGCCACGTCTCCAGGCATGTGAGATGGTGTAGTGAATGCTAGAGCGTAAGGGGTGGCGATAGGACATGGAGAAGAATGGAGAGATTGCGCGCGGCCCGTGGCCGGCAGGATACTGCCCCGGCATTCGCCCAGGGTTGATCGGAGACTTTGCAAAGCTATCGATCACAGCAGCCTGCCACTAGAACTCTCCTCCCGACAGTCTGTTTTCGATGTAGCTACTCAGCAGCCTGCCACTAGACCTCTCCTCCAGACAGTCTGTTTTCGATGCAGCTACTCAGCAGCCTGCCACTAGAACTCTCCTCCAGACAGTCTGTTTTCGATGTAGCTACTCAGCAGCCTGCCACTAGAACTCTCCTCCAGACAGTCTGTTTTCGATGTAGCTACTCAGCAGCCTGCCACTAGAACTCTCCTCCAGACAGTCTGTTTTCGATGTAGCTACTCAGCTAGTGTCGAAAATCTTGTCACAGTCGAGGTTTAAACCCTAGAATCTCCCGATCAGAGGCGTTGCAGTGACATCAATTGCTGCTCTGAGCCACCTACGCCGGCCTACATGAATTGAATTTTCATGAGTCGTTGCTAGGGGTTCTCCAATAACCTTTCTTTTTTCATGATTTTTTTTGTTGCTTCTTTACGCCACCACAAAACACAACGCACGACACGTTGCGCCAGCGTCCAGCTTTGACTCCACCCTCCCAAAGACCCCTCCGGCACAAAGAGAAAATGACTCCGGGCGCTGTGATTCGCATATAATGCCCGCGAGCGCGTTTATGTCACCGGCAGATCGCAAGCACGCCGTGTTCCATCTCATTGGCTATTCCTGCTCCCTCCCGTCCACAATACACAACCGTCATTAATAGCTAGGTTATCGACACAGCGACAGGCATCCACGCGCTAAATTTACTTAACGTTTTGTGTATGAACGGTTGATTTGCAAAACCGGCTAAGTCCTTCTCTTTGAATTGCTTGTTAATAGCCATTTTTTTCATTTTTAAAGAGAAAAATCTATGAATATCTAGTATTTCATTCATTATGTAAATAAATTGAAGTACACAATGGATATTTGGTTTTTATTTTTCCTAAAAATTAAAAAAGGTGGATAATTTATAACCAGTTTTGAAACAGGGTAGTGAAGCTCAGATTTGAATATATCAATGGACTCAGCTGGTTTTCAAAGAACTATATTGACCGTAACAAGTTTTGAAACTGACATTCAATTGTAATTTATTGTTGTTGTTTACATGTTGTAACAATTATAACGTGTTGTTTATTGTCACTTACCCGAAGTATTTTTCATTATTTTCTCAGGAGACAATTTCGTTTAATTCATAATTTTTTACCGCAGAACATCGTTAGATGAAAAACTTGATCTAATTCTGTACTACGAAATACAGAGAGATTGGAATTCTCTATAGCTAAAGCAATACTAGTTTTACTAGTGCGGTTAAATATATCACATTGTGAACCTAATTAATCCAATCTATAATTTTTTATCGTAATAAACAATAATTTTAAACGTATATTAGTTATGGAAGCAGCAGACTCCTGTGCGTCTTCAAAATTTAATTTGGACTTAGCCGGTTTTAGTACTCAGCCGTGCATAAGCCGAATCGCGAGCTCCATTGCAGGGTTTTGTTTCCATTGGCTGAATGACGGAGACCCCTCGCTTGGGTGATGAAGGTGAACAGCGTCGGGGCAGCGGGGAGCGCTGAAGTTGAGCTGATTATTTCCTGGGAATAGGGTCCGGTGGCAGGACAAAGCGGTCGTGGGGCAACGTTGATAGCTTTATGGCAGATATTTGATTAATGTGTTGGAGACAATGTTGTGCGTAATTGCGTAGTGATCGTTTGAGTTCTTTGGTTTCACTGATGTGTAACGAGGGTAATAAGTGTAGTTGCCGGAACCGCTTTAATTGAGATAAGTTGCTTTCCTGTCAATCAAACATGTTTGAATAATGAGAACTATCGAAGTATGGAACTTCAAAATCAATCACTACCGCGTACATTCATGGATTTTGATAGAATTTTCTGCAAATAAAATTATAAAATTATTAAACATATTCAAATTTAACATTTAAATGCGTTATTCATGTCTGTTCGGCCGTTCGCCTGTTCGGCCGTTCGTCTGTTCGTCTGTTCGGCCGCTCGTTTGTTCGGCCGTTTCCACGGTTTCGGCCGTTTCCACGGTTTCGGCCGTTTCCACGGTTTCGGCCGTTTCCACGGTTTCGGCCGTTTCACGGTTTCGGCCGTTTCACGGTTTCGGCCGTTTCCACGGTTTCGGCCGTTTCCACGGTTTCGGCCGTTTCCACGGTTTCGGCCGTTTCCACGGTTTCGGCCGTTTCCACGGTTTCGGCCGTTTCCACGGTTTCGGCCGTTTCCACGGTTTCGGCCGTTTCCACGGTTTCGGCCGTTTCCACGGTTTCGGCCGTTTCCACGGTTTCGGCCGTTTCCACGGTTTCGGCCGTTTCCACGGTTTCGGCCGTTTCCACGGTTTCGGCCGTTTCCACGGTTTCGGCCGTTTCCACGGTTTCGGCCGTTTCCACGGTTTCGGCCGTTTCCACGGTTTCGGCCGTTTCTACGGTTTCGGCCGTTTCCACGGTTTCGGCCGTTTCCACGGTTTCGGCCGTTTCCACGGTTTCGGCCGTTTCCACGGTTTCGGCCGTTTCCACGGTTTCGGCCGTTTCCACGGTTCGGCCGTTTCCACGGTTTCGGCCGTTTCCACGGTTTCGGCCGTTTCCACGGTTTCGGCCGTTTCCACGGTTTCGGCCGTTTCCACGGTTTCGGCCGTTTCCACGGTTTCGGCCGTTTCCACGGTTTCGGCCGTTTCCACGGTTTCGGCCGTTTCCACGGTTTCGGCCGTTTCCACGGTTTCGGCCGTTTCCACGGTTTCGGCCGTTTCCACGGTTTCGGCCGTTTCCACGGTTTCGGCCGTTTCCACGGTTTCGGCCGTTTCCACGGTTTCGGCCGTTTCCACGGTTTCGGCCGTTTCCACGGTTTCGGCCGTTTCCACGGTTTCGGCCGTTTCCACGGTTTCGGCCGTTTCCACGGTTTCGGCCGTTTCCACGGTTTCGGCCGTTTCCACGGTTTCGGCCGTTTCCACGGTTTCGGCCGTTTCCACGGTTTCGGCCGTTTCCACGGTTTCGGCCGTTTCCACGGTTTCGGCCGTTTCCACGGTTTCGGCCGTTTCCACGGTTTCGGCCGTTTCCACGGTTTCGGCCGTTTCCACGGTTTCGGCCGTTTCCACGGTTTCGGCCGTTTCCACGGTTTCGGCCGTTTCCACGGTTTCGGCCGTTTCCACGGTTTCGGCCGTTTCCACGGTTTCGGCCGTTTCCACGGTTTCGGCCGTTTCCACGGTTTCGGCCGTTTCCACGGTTTCGGCCGTTTCCACGGTTTCGGCCGTTTCCACGGTTTCGGCCGTTTCCACGGTTTCGGCCGTTTCCACGGTTTCGGCCGTTTCCACGGTTTCGGCCGTTTCCACGGTTTCGGCCGTTTCCACGGTTTCGGCCGTTTCCACGGTTTCGGCCGTTTCCACGGTTTCGGCCGTTTCCACGGTTTCGGCCGTTTCCACGGTTTCGGCCGTTTCCACGGTTTCGGCCGTTTCCACGGTTTCGGCCGTTTCCACGGTTTCGGGCCGTTTCCACGGTTTCGGCCGTTTCCACGGTTTCGGCCGTTTCCACGGTTTCGGCCGTTTCCACGGTTTCGACCGTATCCACGGTTTCGCCCGTTGGTTCCGCAGAGTTTGAAAATACAAGGTGATTCACATTTGCGTGCCGATTCTCTTATCGTCATTTCTCTTATCGGACGTTGATGCCATAATTGAAATTCGTCATCGTAAATTTATCATAGCAATTTTAACTACTAACGCTAACCTACTAGCTAATAACGGTTTCTTGAGCATAAACATTTTCAGTAACTTCATTGTGTGTGTAACATTGATTTCTTGGGGAGAAATGTCTGATGACATGCTTATGATAGTGCGGGTAGATATTATTAAACCGTGAGTGTCTGGGTTTACATGGATAAAGCATCATTTCACCGTTTCTCCTGTGGCAACTTTTTGGTATGGGGAATATTTACCAGCGTTTTCTTTGCGTTTTTCTGGGGAACTCTGGAAGTTTCAAAACTACTGCGTCTATGGAACACATCAGTTTTCTTCGAGGAATATGATTACACTAGGAAAATTAATTTTTTGCAGCCAAAAGGTGCCGTGCCACCAAAAATTCTTGATATGACACAGTGAATGGCGAGACTGAGATCGTTTTCATGGTTTGAAGTCAAACATTTCGCTGTAGAATGGTCCACATGAAAGAGTAAGAACGAAATTGCGGTACATATTAAGCCAATTGCCTTCTTCACCCATTTTTAACTAGCGACGTCACTCTTAACGTCTCATGTCATCTGTACTTGAGAGCAACTTAATTTATGTTCTCAGTGTACAGAAGCTGTAGGTCAAAGGTTTCCCGTGTTTAACTCCTGTATGCATATGTTGCGTCTATTCACGTATTTACACGCAGCGCATCTCCTAGCTCCTATGAACGTTGAGCGCACTTTGGAGTAATCCTCTGTTTATTATAGGTGTAACCCTACTCTATTATACACCCAGCACCCTCTAGGGGCCGCTGGGTAGTCAAGTCACATCATTCGCAGTCAAGTCAGGGAATCGTCGATAGGAGCGGGGGGCGGAGCGGGGGGCGGAGCGGTGGGCGGAGCGGTGGGCGGAGCGGTGGGCGGAGCGGTGGGCGGAGCGGTGGGCGGAGCGGTGGGCGGAGCGGTGGGCGGAGCGGTGGGCGGAGCGGTGGGCGGAGCGGTGGGCGGAGCGGTGGGCGGAGCGGGGTGCGGAGCGGGGTGCGGAGCGGGGTGCGGAGCGGGGTGCGGAGCGGGGGGCGGAGCGGGGTGCGGAGCGGGGGGCGGAGCGGGGGCGGAGCGGGGGGGGCGGAGCGGGAGGGGGCGGAGCGGGGGGGCTGAGCGGGAGGGGGCGGAGCGGGGGGGCTGAGCGGGAGGGGGCGGAGCGGGGGGGCGGAGCGGGGGGGCGGAGCGGGGGGGCGGAGCGGGGGGGCGGAGCGGGAGGGGCGGAGCGGGGGGGCGGAGCGGGGGGCGGAGCGGGGGGCGGGGCGGGGGGCGGAGCGCATATTTCGCATTCTGCTGATGATTCTCTTTCTGCCAGCGTCAATGAACTGACATCGCTAACGTGTGCCGCGAAATACAGAATCCAATGTAAACAAACCGTGGAAAGCTCGTGATTAAAATGCAGATTTGAGAGAGATCACTACGTCAACAGAGGTCTCCCCTGCTGTGGACTGTGATCAGCGTCGGGGATTCCGCCCTGAGCTCCGCTGGGAGAGCACTCGCTTAATGACTCTCAGCAAGTTGCCGACGATTGGCCTTTCATTAGTAGGAACTACTCTGGCATACCTGGTGGCCCCAGTTTTAAATTGGGAAGTCGAAATAGCCCGGGGTGATACCAACACCGGTAACGATGAGAGCAGATGCAACGCCTTACATCGCGAGATGTGATTGGGAGATTCCATTCCCGCAAGATGCCAAACATTTTCTTCAATATTTTTAAAATGCCTTTGATTGTAGTGCCTGCCGCAATCGCATATGGATACCAACTGCTCAGATAATTATTTTTTTCTCTTTTGGTTTCTCTGATGATATCCTCACGGATGTAGGGGCAGCACTCGCTAAATAGAGCCTCGGTCGTCGTAAGATTCTTTTCTCATCATCATCATCATCATCATCATCAATATCATCATAGTCATGTTCACCACCCCACTATCTTCCTCAATCTAGTCTGGGGCGCTAAAAGGGATTACGTAATCATCATTATGAGTCGCCAGAGAAACCTTGCAACTAGGAGAAACTAATGTTCGGAAAAAAGGCTTGGCTTAAATTGAGAAATCAGTTCACGTTGTATAGGAAAAATTAGAAAAGAATTTAAAATATTTTAGAGAATATAATCGCAGCCTCAAACAGCCAATCTCTTTCTGCTAGATGGCAACTTTAACATTAGTAATAAGAAGTTGAATTTTGTTTGCGAAATGGATTTTCATCTCGTTTACTCGGTATTGGCCAGAAGGAGCAAAATGCTGAGTTGAATGACATGAAATAGTTAAGTGTATGTTGCGCCCAGCACAATGATGAAATAAACTTGTGTTTCCGGTGAAGGCTGGAAGCAGTTGCTGTAGGCACGATCTGTGCTCCCCGGGCGAGAGCAGTTGAGCTTCGCGAGGATGGCACGGATCCGGGCAGCGTGTAAACACGTCGCTAACTAGTCGATGTCAAAATGCGAAAGTTAAAAACTGCATTGAAATTGCTCGTTATTTAATTGCGTTTTTCTTTGATTGCGCGGCAAAAGACTGCAATGTTTTACTGCACCGAAAAAAAAGCACCGTTGGAGTATACCTGATCCATGACACTGTAACAAGTTTCCTTGTTTTTTTCCGGTGTGAGAAAATTATAGTATGCTTTAATTCCCCGCGTTAACGAAACAACACTTGCGTTACGTATTAACTACTTTGTGAATCATGTCAAAACGCAGTTAGGTGACGTACATACCGTTTAGAAACGTCTCAGTTTTTTTTCTTAGAACTTCCATATTTGGCACAATGCTATTTTGAAAATTAAAGAAAAGATGTTTCAGGAATCAAAGGGTATCGTGACCTTTCGATTAATCCACACATCTGCAAAAGTTATCAATAAATTAATTTCGAATAAATTCAATTTTTTTTGGCGTGGCACATGTTTTTGCAACTGCGTTACGTATTGACAAAACAGAGAATCGTATTATGAAACCTGTACGAAATTTGTTTCAAATTGAATGAATGCGTGTTGTGATGTAATGAAATATTTTTAGTACACACATTTCGGGAGAGATGGCTAGGACCAGGTGAAATACCACCGAGTTCTAAACAACAGAGGACTCGGCGCTTGCACGAAACCTCGTTACAAAGATATAAGCAATTATTTCTTATAAACGTACTCTATTATCAGTAGGACCAACTGCTAAGGTTTCCGATGCAAAAGTGCAGGCAAGTTGTTAGGATTCAAAAGAAACCAACAGATTTCCGCCTGGTTGATTAGAATACTATGCTTTCATTTGAAAAAAGAGTTGAATTTTTTTGTACTGAAAACTCAATGCATGTTGCGGTCATGAAATTTGCATTAGTGTGCTAATATTATTTCTATTTCATTTTGCTAAAATAGCAGATGTTTTGTTTCTGTAAATCCCATAGTGTGAAGAGCTTTATTTCTAATTCATTTGTTTTTAATTTTGAAATTTACATAATGATTTTTCATATTCAAATACACATTAAGAAGTAAACTAATGCTATGATATTAAATTACATTGATTGTTAGTCCTTTTACTTGCAACATCCAAAAAGTGACGACAAGAGTAAAATGTGCAATTACCTCAGTTTCAGAACAATTTATTCATTTCCTATCAGTCACAATGCTCATTTGAATTTTTTTCTTTCGCATTTGACGAATACCAGGTCTTAAAGTCTGGTTCAGTTTAATCATGTTCGACTTTTTTTTACGAAACTTGCATGACATGGAGCAACCGTGGACCGTTGTATTTTTATAAGTAAGAGATTCCCAGTAAGCTTTCCTGTACAATTACTTATCAAAGATTGTATTTGTGATACCTTTTTGTATTTGGTACCAAAGATAGTATTTGCATTCTTGATTCTGAAACCTTTTCATTGCCCATAAATCAAAATGTAAATATCATTTCAAAGATTTTTGAACTATTTGAAGACCTAATTATGAGAAGAAGCATTTGGTGTATATGTCATCTATGTATTTTTTCTGCATTGCAAAATAATTCCATATCACATAAAATAATCAAAGTCGAAAAAAACATTATCACATGAAATGTTAATTCTTTAAATAATAATAATAATAATATCCTTTAACAAATACAAATTCATCAGTCATTAGTTCATCTTTAAATTTATCAGTCATTCATGTGATTAATACCAATAGTCGAAAATTCTGCCTTTATTTTTTAATTTTATAAATCAAGATTGTTATAAAACCTAAATGAATTGCTTACATTTATTTATTTGGAAACAGGGTTATATAAGCTACCGAAGCGCAAAAAATAATCTCTAGGATGCTGTGTTTAATGGTTACTATCAACTATCGTAAGGTATTTGATAAAGAATCAAGTAATTAATACTTTTTTCCATTCGCTTTCAGCCTAAAAGTAGGCCTTGATTTACCTGGGCCCACCCGCACACGCATTGAATTATTCACCTACAGCCAAGCGACAACGGGGTTCTAAAATTGTAGGTTATAAATAGCAATTTCGTACGTACCTTCACGTTGACTCCACTTTCTTGAAGGAGTCCGCTCTTTGCTTCATTTATGCACGATAAGGGGCAAGGCTTAAATTCGTGTGATATCAGTAGAGGATAGAGCGGATGGTAGCATGGCCTGTCGGGAAAAACCGATCACAGTGTGGCGGTAGGGTAGGGACGCCGCGCTCGCGAGGTGTGAGCAAATGAGGGCGGACGAGCGTGCGGCCGCGTGCGCTCTCCCCCCCCCCCCACCTCTCGCACGGGTGGACGCCACGCGCAACAAGTGACTGCCGGCGAGCGCGCAAACCGTGTGCCCCCTCCCTTTCCAACCCCTCTTCCTCCCTTGTACTCTCACCGCTCCTTTCCTCCGTTCCAATCCATCCCCTCCCGTACAAAGTTCTGGCTTCCCTGGGCTTCTCCCACCCCTTTCCTACTTTCACTGCCGCTCTCACCCTCTTCTCCTCTCATCAGCCCTCCCTCTCCTTCCAACGCATTTCGTCGCCTTCTCCACTGACCGGCGTTCACCGCTCTCACTCCACCCTCCCTCGTCTTTTCCGTTCCTTCTCCACCTCTTTCTTGCTCTCCCACGCTCTCTTTCTTCCATACCCCATCTTTCTACATCTTACCCCGCCCTCGTCGTTTTCATTTCACCCCTCATCCACCCTCACCTGCTCATTTCTGCATACCCATACGCCTTTACCTGCAGGTCTCCACAGTTCCATACCCACTCCACCTCTCCTCTACTCTTCCCCGCCGTCCCTCACACTGACGGCGACTGTTCTCTCTTTCCCAATTTTCTTCGTGGTGCCCCATCCTCCCAGACTCCTTCCTCGCTAATCTCACTCGCTAAAACCAGCTCATTTCTGCCTAACCCAGCCATTCTGACTTCCCCTCCTCTTCACTCTCCCCTTCGCCACTCCGTTGCTCTCTCCTGCTCTCATTCGTTCTCTAACGCTCGGGGGAGAGCAGGGACGGCGAGGGAAGAGTGGGGAATGTATCCCGACTTTCCTCCGTCTTCCTCACTCTCCGCCCTTATTCAAGCTGCCGGTCTTTCCACTCCCGTCTCCAACTTTCTTTAAAGTTACGAGAGTGGTGGCTCGTCCTTCTAACCTTCTCCCAAATCCACCGTCACACGCCGAAACCCGCTCATTCCTTCCAAGTTCAGTCCTCCTGACTCCCAATATCTTTCCCTCTCCCCCCACCCTCCCTGTGAGCTCTCCTAATCTCACGGGTTCTTCCCCGCTCTTCCCCGCTCTCCCCCGCTCTTCCCCGCTCTCCCCCGCTCTTCCCCGCTCTCCCCCGCTCTTCCCCGCTCTCCCCCGCTCTTCCCCGCTCTCCCCCGCTCTTCCCCGCTCTCCCCCGGTCTTCCTCGCTCTCCCCCGCTCTCTCCAGCTCTCCCCCGGTCTTCCTCGCTCTCCCCCGCTCTCTCCAGCTCTCCCCCGCCCTCCCCACTCTCCTCCGCCCTCCCCACTCTCCTCCGCCCTCCCCGTCCTCCCCCGTCCTCCCCGTCCTCCCCGTCCTCCCCGTCCTCCCGCCTTTTCTCTCCTTTCCCAACCTTTCCTCCTACCGAACCCCCACCCGCCGTCATCCTCACATTCCTCCCATCTACACCCCTCCTGACTTCCCCTGACCTTCCTCTCTCCCTACCGCTATTCCTGTACTCTCTCCAACTCTCACCGGATCTCCCCCGCCCTCCCCCAGCGTCCCCGCCCCCTCCCAGGCCGCCCGGTGGCGTGGATTAGCGGCGGCGCCGCGCGGAGCGCCACTTCGGAAGAGCCCTCGTGGGGAGCCGCTAATCCGGGCGGCCACGCAGGCGCGCGCCGGGCGTTACGCGAGAGGCGCTTATTGCCGCAGGCAGCGGCGTAAGCTCCTGAACCGGCCGAAATTCCACTTCTGCTTGGGGAGGAGAACCGCCCTGGGCTCTATATGAATCTCTTGGACCACGTCAGCGTATCATTGCTTTCACATGTTTTCCAAGGTTAAAAGTTCGTATACGAGGAAGATGTATAATGGTCATTAAAAAAAGTACGAATGGAGAAGTTCGTTTTACTTTCTCGCTACTGCTTACGCAGTTGTGAAAACGTTATGTAATGATGCGCGAAAAAATGCGGATTTTCGACAGAAATCTCTGATCACAGGTCCCTGGTAACGAAAAGAAGATAAATCCAGTCGCTAAATTTAAAAATAATCCTGTAACACGTGGTTTAGCCAGAACCATTGTTTCGTGGGTCCTTGATACCGACTAATGGACTAAAAGCAATACGTCTGTTCGTCCATTCGAGTGGCCAAACCGTTCAGACAATTTTCTCCAAAATTGATCTTCCATAATCTATTTGTCTGATGTCGCGGCTTCTTGAACTTGAAATCAATATTTTAATTTTGGTAGGTACTTTACATGAAAACACTGGAACATTTTCTCAATCTTCCATAAAATGGCTTCATCATTTTTATTAAATTGTGTTCTTTGATCGTGTGAAGAATGTTTCAGAGAATGGTGCAGATCTCATTTTCGTTGAGTACTCATTTTTTAAAAATTGCAAAAAATTAAAAATGTTTTCGACGCCTACCTACACTAACTACACTTCGAAGGTACAGAACGTCTAACTACACTTACGAAAGTTGATATTTTTTACCTTAATGCAATCTGTTCCTTAAAGATAAATTTTAAAATAACGTCGTGTACAATTTTTCAAAACTTTTCGTACTTTTTAGGTAATTTGCGTGAATGTACTGCTGTTTTAGCACTACTTTAACTCTTATTTTCAAATTAATTTCGATAAACGTTGCGCGCACTCTTGATTGTGTCATAACGACCGTCGCTGTTACTATGTGTTCACCAAATCCCTTGAAAACCAAATCGAGAACTTTCTGTAGACAGAGCTGACCATGAAGAAAACCCAACAGAGAAGGTAAATACTGTAGGAAACAAAACCTTCAAAGAAAAATGCGGAATGCTGGTATTTTCATGTTTGCAGTGGGAGACAATTCAGGACATGCATCGATGCAGTGTGTGAGAAAAATGTACACGAAGAAAGAGTTGGACTAACCTTCAAAGCCAAAGAGATTTTCATTTGTCCTCGATTCAAACAGAGAAAAATATTTTTGTTGTTGAAAGTTTTCAAACAATTACTTATGTTTTCAATTTTGTAAAATCTGATTGTAGAAAATACTGAATTTGTTGTAACCCAGCAATCCTTACTAAGATAAACCAGTTAATCTGCCAATGACCATAACACCTGCATGTGGGCATATTACCTTCACAGTACAATATTTTTATAAAACAATAATTAGTGTTAGTGTAAAGTGCTAAATTTCATCATGATGCTGTTAATTTGGCGTAATTTTGAATTGTATAAACAGGAAAACTTGCTGCGCTAAACATGGCCATAATACCTTCACATATCTGATGTGACATGAGAAATATGCGAAGGCAGTTAATGCAAAACGTTTTTGGCAAAAAATAACATAGTTTACTAACGAAATATCTCCTCTCAATCTAAATAAACTTCAACAGTGAGTTCAGTGTTAAACGAATAGTTTAGTGTAATATAACCAAAATATTGTACAGCTACATTGCAACAAATGGCATAAGAAAACAATGATGTTTGACCTATAGTTTCCTAAAAAGAAAATGCGAATAATTTTATTAAATAAACAATTAACATATTCGCAATATTAAGTATTATGGGAAGTTGAGCATATTTAAATAGTGAAACACTTCTGTGTATCTTGCATTATCATATTGTCATTTATTGATATATTAGGAACATTACTTCAGTGAAAATTCCTGGAAACTAAATTAATCGATTACTTCTCTTTCACTTCTTTGTTGTTAAAGTTAATGAGAAATTGTTTTTTAATGGCTCTTCGCTTTATATTCTTTTCATGTCAGTACTTAGTATTTTATCAGAATGAAAGGCTAGAGCTTTGCTCTTTAATCAAGTTCTCTGAATTCTTTTATCTTGCACATGACATCCTACATCTTCTTCATTAATAATACACTTTTGTCCCTAAATAATAATAAAGTACTGAGAAATACGCTGAAATATAAAAGACAAGATGTGTTCGTCTGGAACAATAAAACCTGTGATGAAACGCTCTTGAAACAAATGATGCGACAGGAGGTGCAATCCTCGAGCGAAATACAATCATTTTTATCATATGTGTCACACACTATTTTTAGATACACTTACTGACTTTCATTTTATTTGAATGCAAGTATGCAAATCAGTTAATGATAATTTAAGATTGGTAGAAGCTGTTGCTGTCAGACGTATTTTACAGCAGAAGTATTTTATTTTCTTTCTTAGATTTCTCTTTCGTAGATTTATATGAACTCGGGGACACCTTGTCACTTTCAGTACAAGTGCTAAAAATTGAACATTAGTACGTCCTGAAAGAGCCGATTTTAGAAGTCGCCGTCTAAATTTTCTTATGTTCTTAAATGATTTTTTTCTTAATGAGAAGATATTAGGAAAATGAATGAACGAAACATAGTACAGTCGATATATATTTCTTGCGTATAGTCCTATACACATAATGCAGTCAATTAGTCATTTCGGCTTGCAAAAGTGAGATAGAAGATTTTATTGTTTATTTTGTGTATATTGTTAGTAGTAAGAACCAGTTAGTAGTAAATACTTTACCACAAGTTTTTGTAGCCCAAGAAAACAAAAAAAAGTCGGTCTTTTTTGTTTTTTTAATAAATACTTTTTAATGATTTATCTTAGAGAACAAATAGTGAAGTACAATTTTAAAGGTCATGAAATTCTCTACAAATTTTATTTTTATTTTTTTTCTCAAGCAAACAGAATCAGAGCTACGAGATTTTAAAATTTTACCACATTTTACATTTAATTCTGAAGTTGCCTACTATTACTAATGGTCACTCTAATGCAATATTTTTGAATTTCTTAGGTCATTAAAAAATAAAAAAATATATTAATAGAATAAATGAGCATTCGTGGTTTATAATAAAATAATAAAATAATATAAGATAATAATAATAATAATAATAATAATAATAATAATAATAATAATAATAATAATAATAATAATAATAATAATGTATATTGGTCTTCTTAACTTTAGGTTAGGTTTTCTTCCAGTCACACAGCTATAGATACTGCGACATTTGTAAGAAAAGCACTCACTTATAGTTTTGCCACGGTCGGGAATCGAAACCGGGGTAGCGCCGTGGAAAGCATGCACGCTAAACAAACGAGCCACCGAGGGCACACTATGATATTAGATCACGTTATGTAGGTCACTAAGTCCTACATAAACTATGATAGTAAGTACTAATATATTATAAATAACTTGTAAATATGTTATAATGACTTGAAAAAACACTAATAAATAAATTCGAATTGCATGTTTCTGCTTTTATGTTCATGGCTAACAAATCCAACAACAAACCGTTAATTTTCCGATAGGAGATGTCAGTTTAAGCTCATCAGATAAGTGAAAACTCTCTTCCGTGCCTTATATGGCAGCACAGTAATGTTGAGTCCATGTGGGAGCTCAACGCTCCAGCGTGCTCCTAACTTTTCGCATCAAATAAGTCAAGAGTTACAGCAGTAAATATTTCTCCTGCAGCTCTTTATACCTTACACCTGTTCTTACTACGGAGGCGCTGCAACTTGACTTACTTTTCATATTTAGGTCAACATTACCGCCACAGAGAAGTACAGCACCGACTTTTTACAGCAAAAGTCCGCGAACATCATTCACGTGAAGTTGTAAGTTTACGTAGAAACAGATATTTCTACTTCTTACTTGGGAATTTTGCGCGTGCAAAAACAGGATAAGCAGTTTTTTGTATTTTCATTTTGCAGGCGATGAAGGCCCCACGAAACGAATTGCAAAAATGAAAATTGTAAATTGTAAATTTTACGTTCTTTTCGTGATTTGTAAAAAACGTAAAGGCGGTGGCGCAATTCGGGTTCGGATTCGGATTTGGAGGATTCGGATTTGGAGGATTCGGATTTGGAGGATTCGGATTTGGAGGATTCGGATTTGGAGGATTCGGATTTGGAGGATTCGGATTTGGAGGATTCGGATTTGGAGGATTCGGATTTGGAGGATTCGGATTTGGAGGATTCGGATTTGGAGGATTCGGATTTGGAGGATTCGGATTTGGAGGATTCGGATTTGGAGGATTCGGATTTGGAGGATTCGGATTTGGAGGATTCGGATTCAGCGCGCTGATATACATGTAGAAATACCTGTCAAGTCTTCGGGTTTGACAACTACCCCCGAAAACAAAACAAAAAATGCTATATAATAGTGGTTTATTGCGATTTGAAAATCGCCTCTGATAAGGTTAAATTATAACATTTAGTTTTTTCGTCTTGTTTATTTAAGTTCTTTGAATCTATGATGTATTTTTATAAATAATCATTTTAAAAAATACGTATGCTTTGGAAATCTCTGATAAATCAAAATTGATTGATTTATCAAACATTTCAACTGCACGCATGATGTTCACTATGAAATAATGAGCATTCCCATTTTAGATAACAGCGATAACAGAAGATTGTGATCAGTTACAATTTCATATGACAGTTCAGTGTGCTGTAATATTGCCGCCACTCATTAAACAAAATCACAAATAGTAGAAAATACATATTTAAGAAAAATTGCCAAAGCCCCACGGTTTATTAAGAATGCTCAGTTATAGAGAAAATTTAAATTAGAACCAATTAATTTTTTTTAGAAAAACAAAATTCAAAATTTTTAATATTCTTTCTGAAGCTCCTTGTTCTTCCCTTTTCAATTTAGACCAATCAATGACCCAAGATAACCAAGTATATATTCAAACCTGCAAGACAAAAAGATTTAGTTAATTCTAAATAGCTTGTTAAGTTCAATTCTATATTTGATACCTCCAAACTTCAGGTAATCAAAATCACAAAATAAACCAATATCGTTAGGCAAACAAGGCAGTTAGTTTATGAGTGACGGACTTTTAAAGTGATTATTTTTGCATTGTAACTCACTTCCTTGGAAGGCAGTAATGCCGAACATGCAGAATACATAAATAAAAACAAAACCAGTGGTGCTAGAAAATGGCACAGACATTCGCATATTAGTCTTCTATATCCTTATGTCTCGGCTAGCTATACGAACTTGCCATGTACTTGCCAGCTGCCATCTATAGCCGCCCAAATTATATATTTTTGAAATTTTCTTAATTTTTCGGTTTCCTAATAATATATCGTAAATATTATTTTATGAATATTAAAAATCAACAAAAACTGGTACTCAATTGTAATTTTCTTTGAAAACTTTGGAGCCGCTTTTAAGAAAATGTCGTTTAAGCTCTACTTTAAATTCGAAATTTAAAGCTCTTTTTTACAGAATTTTTTTGAATTTTTAAAAAACTTCATTTGAAATAATTTAAAGTACTTTAACTCACAAATATTATAGTGTTAACAAATTGTTGTAAATTTGCATATTAACGGCAAGAGAGATGAGAGATCTTTCGATAAAATTACATTTGTGCAATTTTTGAAAAAACTAAAAATTCCAGGAAATGAAATTAAAGTCGTATTGAAAGTGAAGAGTGAAATTAACACTATCCGTTTGCAAATTTTGAAGAAAAATTTGGAGCTGTTTTTTGTGAAAATAGTGTTTGAGCGTTTCTGAAAATGCGGAATTTTGAGCCAGTTTTCCAAGAAAACTGTTACGTTTATATGCGATATAACGTTATATGACATTATTTAAAACACATGTACTCTTAAATATAATAATGTGAAAAAATTGCTGCTAATATAAATATTAAAGACATGAGAGGTAAGTCAAGAAAATTTCATTATTTTATTTTTCGAAGAAAAAAACAACAAAGAACAGAGAAATATGGCGTTTCTGTCATATTATAGAGTACGTTCAGCATTCAGCACAAAAAATTTGAAGCCGTTTTTGAAAAAAAATTGAAAATGTCTGGAGGGCTTCGTGTAAAGTACCCCCACATTTTAAGAATGTTTTCCAAAATCTCAAAACTTCGACTCGAGCCAGATCGACAGGGGGTTCTTCAATTTGGAAAAAATCCTACCCATGGTTTGGCGCTAGTAGTGTCACAGACGGACGTACAGACGGACAGACGGACGTTTAACCGTCAATTGATTTTTCGGTATCAAGCTGGGTTAACAATGGGGTATCAAGCTGGGTTAACAAAGCTGGGTTTCTGACCACACCACGCGTTGGAGAATTTTTTTCTTAATTTGGCAACTAGATTTATTCAGTTTTTCGTTATCAGCGCCCCGCAATGAATTTTTTTTCTGCCGAAAATCCGCCGTTTTTTCGCGCAGAATAACGTAACTTTTCCTACACTATGTATTATTCGGGAAAGTAAAAGGAAACAATTGTGGCAATCGCCAGGGCCTCCCACTTCCGCGCGCAGCGAGTGAGCACCTAAGCAGGATACGCTTTCGATTGCGAGCGACAGGAGGAAACGCGTGTTGGGAAAGGCGATATTTCCGCATCCTGCGTGCCCCTGCCCGCTATTCAAGCAATGTCTTCCACAGTTGCGATACGAACATTGCAGTGTGCAGGATGATTACGAATAAATCGCGTTCCCTTGTTTGTTATTAATAAAGTTAACGAGTTGAAGGTAGTTTATTTGTTTGTTTCCTTTCGCAAAATTTGTAAGAATATTATTCGGGGCCCACTATTCAAGCAGTGTCTTCCACAGTTGCGATACGAACATTGCAGTGTGCAGGATGATTAAGAATAAATCGCGTTCCCTTGTTCGTTATTAATAAAGTAAGCGAGTTAAAGGTAGATTATTTGTTTGTTTCCTTTTGCAAAGTTTGTAAGGCTTTCATTCGGGGCTCACAGTGCGGTCAACCTCCGTTAATGCCGTTTTGATTCACGACGTTGGACGTCGCAAACGGAAGGTGAGCTACCATTTAATCTTGCATTCATTCGTCTTCTAAACTAAAATAATATTTGTAACATGTTAATATAAAGTACTGTCGATTCTTATTGGTGAGACGTACAATGCAATTTATTCTTTAATTGAAAAGATGAATTTTGATAATTGTTTAAGTTTCTACTGAACTTCACTTTCGATAGAGAGAAAAGTATGAAAATTGGGTTGTAGAGCAACAAGATGATACGATGACCAATAACCACAAGTGCAATGTCAATATATTTTTTGTATACCAACATAGTACCCAATCTCTTTTGGCATCGACAATCGTACAGAAACGGCAGGATTCTGAAACTTGTTCAATATAATAACATACGTCATCAAACAATTGCCGGCGTAGGGAGTACGGCGTTTTCATTTACTTCTATCACAGAAAGCAAGAATTACAAATCGACAAAAGAAACACTACGAAACATTAATTTAACTAATCATTGCTCAAAAATCACTTATTAATAATAAAAATGAAATGTGTATTTCGAAATATTCGTAAAAGAAAATTCAGAACTTCCAGAAACTGTTGTTTAATTTGAAGTGTGAAATTTTGAAGGTTTGCATGTGTTCGGCGTCTCTCCCCCAGATACAATTGACCTGGCGATTCTAACCTTATTTGCTACTGACTCTTCAATGTACTGTTCTGCGACACCAGTTGTACGCGACTCGTAGTTTTCTCTTCCATCCAAATTACAAATTTATCCGTTCTCTTTCATAATTTTCAGCTTATTTTTTAGGTATTAGCGACAATTCTGCTTTGGCAACTTCATTAATTATTGCCTCTGGTAATTCTCCTGGTAAATCCATTTCATTACGAACAATAAACACCCCGGCCAACCACAGCCGCAACTATTACAGTCGGCCTTGGCCTACATTATGTACGTAACATACCATTCTAATTCCAGGTTCAGTGACCATTTTACCTTTTTAATTATTTTATAATGACGTTACACAAAAAATAGCGAATGCAATTTGTTTATATTGTTACTTTTTTGCGTACACATGAATAGCCGCATTCACTCAGTCGTTCATGTAACTATTATTTTTCGTGCAAAAAAGAACAACATTATAAACTGTTATACTAGTATATTACGCATAATATACTATTATGAGTGAAAATGTGGCTCAGTGCCAACATCTCTTGCCGATGCAAATTCGCTGTCCGCAAGGACAGTATTCCGACGTTGACAGATTTTCGACACTACTCAATAAACTATATCGAACTGAATGAGAAGTCGAGCGGTCGGACTCTCTGATTGGTAATTTTCCTGTTTTTTCTGTTCTATACCAAGCGAATGCCGAAGCAGTACCCTAACAAACGGGCCAGGGATCGTGCACAATCTTCCCTTCCTCACCTTTGTTCCTTCCGCTACTCTCATATGCACACGCACGCTCGCACAACACACACACACACACATGGAACATCAGCACACAAATCGGAAGCATAGTCAGCATGCCCAGAAGATCTCCAGGAGGTTTTAGCTTAGTGGCTGCCCAGGCTATGGCAGTGTCTCACTGGGGCAGATACCTGGACACGGGAAATCCCGCAAGCCGAGAATATATATGCCTGAATATATCCAATAGGTGAGAATCACTACTCGTAACTATAAAATTAAATGGAAATAATTATCAAATATTTCACGCGCCCTGCAAAAATAAATCCTCGTTGAAGAATATTGTCTCCGTAACAATATCACAAAACATTTGTAGATACCTATGTAACAATCGCACCATATCGTCATCCAAATGGAATCATCCGCTGCAGACGAGCTGTAGGATTTCGGGGTTTGGCTGTAGCTGTCGTGACGAAAATTTCGGGATCCAGGAGTTCCACGTGGGACTATCGAAAATGTTGCAGAACATTATCTGAAACCTTAGGATAAGTGGTGGGTGGGATTGACCTAGTGGTGATAAAATGGGAGTGTAGCGAATTAGCTGGAAATAAACGCAGAGTTGATGACAGTTGAGTTTTCAGATTCAAAGGTCCCGGCGACTTCGGATCATACCAAATTCACGTCAACCACCGACCATTCTAATGACTTTTCTTTGCAGTTTAGATTAAATTCAGTGGTAGTCAACCGAGAATGAATTTTTCCATGCGTTCGCTCAAAATGCCGTAAAACTTTGTTTCATTGGCATTATTTATTATGGTTGGAGTTTCTATCGTAGGAAGTATCAGCAAATGTAGGAAACTGCATAGAAAGAGCACTGACGATTCATCCATTGTGGACGTGTGCGAGAGAATTGGCAATTTTTAAATTAATTTTGGAGTTTTGGTGTTATATTTTTGTCGTATTATTTGTTTTTGAATTTTTAAACCATACAATTGTAACAGTGCCAGGTAAGCGTGTTGAAGCTTTGAATAAAAATAGCGCTAAAGCTAAAACTTCATAAATGTTTTCGAAGTTGGAAATACCGAATGTCCTCCATATTGTAAAGATTAGTTCTTGTATGGATTAAGCAAGGTGTAGAGTAAGAGTTTGTTTCTTGCATTGAATGTTCTTTAGTAGTTTTCAGAGAAAAAAAGCCTTTTTGGTCATTATTTAGTTTCCAGTTGGCAGATTTGTCATTGTGTTTTAATATCTCGGGATTAATAAATGTTTTTATGAAAGACAAAAGAGATCCTAGTTATTTTTTTATTTCTAGTTCACGCTTTCTGCAAATTCGACAACGTCATTAACGTATTAACAGAACCACATTCACCGCTTAATAATTATGAAAATATTTTTCGATATTTATTTAGTAAATATCTAATGGCACCGAGTATTTTTTGTTTCATGGCATATAAGCAAATTCATGCAGCTGCAGCTAGGTTTCAACAGGTGCGTACTGTCCCACGTTTCAGCACAAAAACTTTAATTGTTCCAGTTATTAGGGGATCTGCTCATTTCTTTAATTTTATACTGCCATTTTCTGAGTAATGGTTTCCTCTTTTTTGCTAATTTCGCGTTATCTGCATCAGTATACCTGTATTAGAATAACAAATTGCGCATCGGCTATTCGTCTCATACCCAACAGAGCTGCGACGTAACATTCACAAACAGTGTTGCCATATCGGCGGAATTCCCGCCGTTTTCAGCGGATTTTTAACTCGTACGGCGGAAAAAAAATTAGTTTCGCGGACAGTGGAATAAACGGCGGAAATTAATAAAGACGGTGGAAAATAAGCGAAATTTCAAATCTTCACTATTAAGGCCTGGACGTATATAGTGTGTTCGAGCAGAAACATTTTAAAATAATAATAAAAGACAGACAATTCAGTCTACATAAGTGCGTCCTTTATTATTATTTTAAAATATTGGGGCTCGAATACTCCAATAACGACGGGTATGACCAAGAATAAGCAATTGTCCATATCTATTTCATGCATTCATAAGCATTTGTCCTTTTCTATCATTATTTTCTATCGTTTGTTTTAATAGAATAAATTAATACAATATTTAAATATGGAAAAATAATTTATTTTACGTTTAGCGGATTTAGGCGGGAAATTTTAAACCAGTTCAGCGGATTTTCGGCGGAAACTGAAACGAACATGGCGGAATCCCTCTAAACACATGTGGTAACACTGTTCCCAAACTCATTTAACAGCTTGGAATACAATCAGGGAGAGATGACTGTTACGTATATTGCCACCAAAACAACGGCGTATGATAAGCATTGCTTTCAGTGCTTTGAAACAGCAACGAGACTCGCATTTCATTTGTTACAAAATGTTTTGCTATCATTTCCAGAGTCCTTTCATGTTTCTCTTCCGATAATACGACCACAATGAGGACAGAGTGGTATTTGACACGTTCTTTCATTTACCTAACGTCAAAAAGATACAAACTGTGTGTGTCGTATTAAGGGGAGAAGTGCAATCTGTGTAAGTTTTCTTTGGTTCTGAAATTCCTACCTTGCTTCTGATATTTCATTACATTAAATTATAAATACTACAGTTAGCACCGGACGTTTTGGGCTAAATTTTATTATAAGACAATATTCACACTCATGTAACAAAAACTATTTGCAATGGTAAAGGTTTTGGCTCTTATCCATTATTGTGTCCCACATGAAGGAATCGGCTTACTGCCGCGAAAACAGTAACGTATTAAGTAGATTCAATGATTATTTCGTATTTCCGAGCACGACAATTGCCAAGGTCATAAGTCCCGTAAGTGTAGTGAATATCTTTTTCTTGGGAAGTGGCGGTGAGTTTTCTCGCTGAAGGGCGAGACCCGGCGCTAATCTGCTCGATGGCCAACCTCTCTTCCAGTAGTGGGGCCGCCCCAGTCTGACAAGCCCTAAGCTCCCGACTAGTCTGTCGACATGTGTGGTGGTGAAGCGCATATAAGCTTAGACTAAGGAGGTATCAGTACTCTATGATATAAGCGTGTATGTGTGAGTAAGTAAGAGGCGAGGAAAGGACGAGGAAGAGGAAGGAAAGATCGCGCACGCTACGTGACTCATTTGTTACGGTACTATTACGACATTCGCCTGTGTTGATCGCCTCTTATCCATTATTGTGTCCCACATGAAGGAATCGGCTTACTGCCGCGAAAACAGTAGACTAATTGATTATTTCGTGTTTCCGGGCACGTCAATTGCTAAGGTTATAAGTCGGATGAACCATGGAAAACTAAAGATCAGAGCAGAGCTGTTGGTCGCTAGAATTCTTCTCCAGACAGCGTCTGAATACAATCTAGCTATGTAGCGTAGTGTCGGGAATCCTGCCACCATTGGGTTTCGAACCTCTCGCCCTTCAGCGGGAAAACTCACCGCCACTTCCCAAGAAAAAGATATTCACTACACTTACGGGATTTATAACCTTAGCAATTGTCGTGCTCGGAAATACGAAATAATCATTGAATCTACTTAAGGCTAAATGTCCCGACACTAGTACAATTTGTAGCCACCACGCGGCAGCACCTAAGCGGGTGTGCAAACATAATGATTATTTCAATGACTAGATATTTTCCACTTATCTCAAGAAAACCTGCACAAGGGAAACTTCTCATGAGTAGACGAAAGATTATCTCGATACTTGCTCAATGAATCAATGAGACTGACAGATATTGGATGGCTCTCTGTCGTATGTATGTACTCCAATTCAAATATATTTAAATCTGATAGAACCACTGTGACGAGGTTAGCCAATGGGAAGCTTCAATACCAAAAAAAACAACAGTCGTAACGAAGCTCCTGCTTGAATAACCGTGTCAAGCTGACTAGCAGACGTCACTCTACTTCTGAAACGTGTGTGACAATTGTGATAACTAGACAGCGGAACTTCATGCAATTGTATAATTTTACTGATTGGGCGTGTTTAAATGCATTACATACAACTTTATCTATTACCAAAAATAAAACAAAAGTAGCTCATTTTTATTTTGCATAATTTTATATTTCTGAGAATTTTTTGTTTAACTGCGTATTTTTATTTATGCGGCCTATTTAAGTGCGTATATTCCAGGTTTTTGTACAGAAGTGGATCGAAGCCAGATATTTTCGTGTATTTCTCATTCAAAAAATAAGTGAATTAAGTCATGCCAATAGTCTTCCGCGGGTAATATGTATGTTTCATTCATAAGATTGATTCCAGTTTCCGTTAGTCTTCTGATAAGATTGTTTTTGTTTGAACCGATTTACTTCCTGGAACTTTATTCGTTCACATAAACTTAGTCATAGCCTGCTAGGGTACGTTAGATACATTAGCGGGCTACGACGAAGTAAAAATGGCTTAATGGTTCTCTCGCTGGATATTTGTTTATTAAAATGTTTTAAAATATTTTATTATACGCATTTTGTACTGCAGTGTGAAATTATAATTAGGTAAATAATTTTATTTGTTGCTACCTAATTTTTGTTTAACGCATATTCTTAGTTTAAAGCACATATATTGACTATTTTACATGCATATTTCGAACTTTAAGTGCATATTCCCATGCATATTTTTCACTTTTTTAATGCATGGGCTTCCGGGAAACTAGTGATATCGAGTGAGCGCGCGCGACTGTGTTCAGACTGCCCATCGTTTTTTGGATATTTCCAATGGATCCATCCAACATGCTCAAGATTACTTCTGAACTACATTGAAACATAAAATAACTGTTTTTGATTAAATGTTTAACTAATAAATTTGATTACAGTGATATTCTCTCGTATTAAAGACAACTTGGATGAACCACAGTATAAAACAGCATTAAACATAAGTAATTAAAAAGTGAATTTTTTGATAGTCTGTAATACGAGAGGATACCTGTGTATACAATAATATTAAATCGGTAGGTAATTATGTGGTCTACCTTTTAACAGATAGAAGTATTCAAGAAAACGTAGAACAATAAAATTATGTAAGTTTTAAATGTTAACAGGGACGAATTAAATCGCTAATATTTGTTCTGTTCCGGAAAAAATATAGCAATTCTGCATTTATTTAGAAGCATTTGGCCTACTTGTTTTAACACTCGCAGATAACTTTTTGGGATGATCGGTTCAGCTCTGCATCTATTCGTCGCTCTTATCAGTTCTGCGAAAGAATCGATCTGACAAGGTGTTGATCACTACGGAGCGCCCCGATGTTAATACTTTTTCTATAGAAAAAGTTTTTTTTTAAATTTTGCGAGAAAACATGAACATTCGGCAGAAAAAATCTGATTGCCTCGCTCTGGTAACGAAGAAGTGGATAAATCTTGTACCTATACATTTGTAAATTGCTTTCTCTGTCACGTTGTATAGTCAGAATTCAGGTTTTCTGGATCCTTGATACTGACAAATCAAATGATGGCAAAATATGTCTGTCCCACTATGATGAACACTAGCGCCTAAACCGTTATGACGATTTTCTCCAAAATTGATATTTCCCAATCGATCTTGCTGATATCGCGGTCTCTTGCATTTGAAACCGATATTTGAATTCTTGGTGGTACTTTACATAACGGCTCTTGAATATATTCAAAATTAAAAAAAAAAAAAAATGGGTCTAATTTTTTTATTATGGCAATATGTTCGTTAAATTCACCACGGTGAAGTACCCTCAAAAGGACTTCAAATGAAAGCTAAATGTGTGTTCTTCAAGATGGTAAGAAAAAAATTAGCCTTTACCGGCCTAATGTTTTAACAAAAGAAGTTTATATTAGTAAAGCCTCTTATGGAAAAACTTTCGCCGGCATAGGTTATTTTAAGTTATAGAAGAATTTATACGGCGAAAGTACTTTTTGCTTGTATTCAATGCGTAGTAAATTTTATTAGGAATCCTACATTTGATAAAAAAAACTACTGAAAAATTCATGGCAACCGGAAGTTCTGGCTCTCGGTCTTGAATTATGCTTTACAAATCGTGCTATTTTCACCCCTGTCTCTCTCTCTCTCGAGAAAAGACCAAGCTAACTTAAAATTTTATACCACACACAAACTGAAACTGTTTGACGATAATCCACTTTTAATTTAAACAATATGTACTAATATTCAACGCAAAGGGAAAGAACAGAACGGGCGCCTAAATCAAACTTAACCTATATTAAGTACTCCAACTTGTGAAAATAAAAAAGTTACGTGAGAGACGAACTTTATTTGTAAACATTTTTTTCTAAAGAAATTATCCAATACTTTTTTCAACTATTTACAACATTTTACAAATTTTTACGAATACAAAATTTTACAAATAATTATTTAAATGCTTCTTTCACGTTTACCAGCAGCTATTGTTAATTGGTACTTTAATAAATGGCCGAGTGTTTGACTAGCGACTGGCCCGAACATATCACCTTAAATGCTATTAGTGTAGGTCTTATTTTCTTTGACATCACCGATTTTTCGAAAATTGATAAAGTTTAATTTTTTCGGCGCCTTCCTACATCTAACATATTCATGGTGATTTTTTGAAAATAAAATCTGTTTCTTAAAGGCTAATTTTAAAACCAGATCTTCTACAATTTTTCGAAAGTTTGAGTACTTTTTTCATAATTTTACGTAAAATATATGCAATTTTTATGTTTGAAACAATTTTTTCTCAAAAACGTATTAATTTTTTTAAATTAAATTTTGACCTCGGTTAGCGTAAAGAACGCTTTAGAGTAAAGACGTACAGGAATCATTTTCGCTGAAATCACTAGTTTCTGAAGATTAAAAAATTCGAATTTTTTTCGGAGTCTTCCTAGAATTACAATTATGAAGATAATATTTTTTCGTAATGAATTGTCTTGATCAGAAACAGCTTCAAATAAGGTCACGTTCAATGGTTTGAAAATGAGTACTTTTGCGGAATATAGGCGATTTTCTAAATTTCAAACAATTACTATTCATAAACTGTTCCAATCTTTTATTTTAAATTCTTTCCTGGTATGTAGCAACGAACTAACGATGGTTTTGTTTTCGGCGAAATTTTAAATTCGAATTACGCGCGCTTCATTTAAAGGTTTCTCAATTGGGGAACGGCACAGTGCTTTCAATATAATTGAAATTCATCTCATTGTTGTCAGTCGTGATTTATGAGTAAAATTAATCATCATTACGATTCGCCGCGCTGTAGTAACCGGTTTCATCATAGTAACCGGTGGATATATCGGTAAATAACCCGTGGACTACGATTCAAGAAGGTCCAACCCAACTAAATTTACTTTAGTCAGTATATTTTTACGAAAGCGCTATAATTCTTAGTTATTATACATGGTTAATATACATTTGAAACGTACATTATGACTGGTCAATATTTAAATACATTTTTTTTTCATTTATAAATTTTATTACAAAACATTTTTACAACGATAACAACGATTGCGGAAGCGTTTCCATTGCATCATCGGGTTTTACATTCTATAAAAACAAAAACAATTGAAACTACTACAAATGATTTCCAAATTTTTATTCAAAAGATTAATAAATTCATACACATTACAAACTTTACAAACGCACTTTCAGTGAAATTTTAAAACACGTTTTGAAGTCATTAAATGTTAAATTTTATTAACGAATTTTAATAAATTCTGGTCTTTCAAGATTACTTTTCCCATAAATATAATAAAGTTGCCAACGAATGAAATGAGAAAATAAAAAGTTATTAGAAAAGTGAGAAGAGGGTTATTAAAACACAAAATAGACTTGATGTACGATTACAATAATTAAGTAAATTCAGACGAAAAGTTATACAAAACACCATCAAAACGTTTTGTGAATTTATTGGATTCCTCACTTGCTTGTTTTAATATTAAATGTTTCTACAATTAATCTTGGACAAGATCTTATTTCCCTTTCCGAAATGAAAAATACATTTTAAATGTACATACTTAGTGTAGTATGTTCCTACCTTTTATCATTCATTCCTTCTAACGTAATTTTGTCTACATTGTGTTTTATAAATACAATTAAAATATGGAATTATACATTAAATTCAGCGAACTGCCAAAAATATTCTCCAAAATCAGATAATTTGAAAAAAATAAGGACACGCAGGTCGTATTCCAAAAATCACAAGGCCGTCCAAAATAGTAAACCTTGTAACTGTTGTATAAATATTGAGAAATAAAAATCAATAAATCAAAATTAAACTTCGAACGTCGTTTTATTTTTATTAATGGCAGTATAATACGTCTTTACTGACAATATAGTAATACTGTAATTGGCCACTTATGGCATTATGTGGTGATTATAGTAATTATTGCATTCAGTTTTGAAGAATGTAGTTAGATATCAATATGCACGTCGGGATGCAGGAAGCTTGGCAACGCCGTAAATACGGTCCAGCGACTGCAGTATACTTTCCGTGACGCTCCTCCGGCCCGATATATATTTGTGCTGTTCATTTATTAGTCACAGATGTCTTAGAGGACATTGCTGGAGTGAAGTGGCAAAGAAACATTTAAAAAGTGAATTGTGTATTTAATATATCCAGGAATACCCCAAGGAGTGATAATCAAGGAACAACAGATGAGTATCAATGATCATACCGATGTTGATATGTTCCTCGATGAGAGATGTCCTGCTAGTAATGACGGAAAAGTGGTTGAAAACACGTCAATAGAATCATCAAAAGACAAGGACCCAAACATGAAAATCAGAAATAATATTCTGAAAACAATGTCAGATATACAAAATGCATTAAAAAAAGGGAAGAAATTCAGAAATGTGTGCAAAAAGAAGAAAAAATATTGCACCATGAAGTTCCGTGATTCCTGTTTATCAGAAAATGCTTTCAATTTAGTTCCTGATAAGCATGAAATTTGTGAAAGTGATTGTAATTTTTTGGCAAAACACACTAAAGGATTTTCTCATTACAATTTTTTTTTAAATCCAAATAATTTTGAAGTTTTGGATCAGTGCATATCAGTGGTCAATAGTTCATCAGCCCTAAACAAAATATTGATTGAAGACTTAAGTCTTGAAATGCTCCTATCTGGATTTCATTTTTATCACGAGTTGTATTTATGTCTAGTTTTGTAGAACTATTGAAATCAAATAATGAGTTGAAATTTAAATTGCATATTAGTATACTTTTTTCACAAATGTTTAAAAAACTATCATATCAAAGAAAGTTGCACATGGAGAACGAAGTCACATCAATATTAATAAAATACAATTCTTATTATATTATATTGTTTTTATTATTCAATACTTTGGGAAATGTTACAAATTTATATATAATTTTTACTACTTCAGTAATAGTGTGTATCAATGTATGGATTTTTATATACAATTATTATTTTGTGCTAAAATAAAATCTTTTTGATGAAATTAGAATTTTTATTTATTTTTTATGGTGTGAAGAAAAAATAGTTTTTTTAAATTTTTTAATGGTACATGTGTATTGTAATCATTGCTATAATGAGAATAGTGTAATTGTGTTTGCCAAAAATACTGATGTAGGCTAATAAAAAAAGTTTTATATTTCTTATCGAGTAAGTGTTTGATATAAATTTGTAAATTTTAATTTTAATTGTTTTATTTCGGGCAGAAGAACGTCGTTTTGTATGACCTATAGTATAGTTCGTTCATAAAATGATATATTGATAAAGTAATAAATAAAGATGCAGCTTTAACATTACATTAATTAATGATTAAAACCACAAATATAAATGACAATTGATTAAAAAATTAATTATTTTTTAACCGATATGTGTCTTACGAATTTGTTACGTCTCAATTTAAAAAAAATTACATTACGATATTTGATTCTTTTCTAAATGAGTTTTGGTATGATAAATGCAAATGTTAATAACACCCTTAACATTCGTCTAAATAATTCTGAAAATTAAGTTTAATTAGTATGAAGTTATAATAAATAATAATCCTGTCATGGTTTTCATAAAATTATTTTTGGAAAGTTCCTTTGAAGTACTATTGCGATTTCATCATCCCCTACCAAATATTATGAGTACTAAACTTAAAACCTGCACTATAAAGGCTCGTTTATTTTTGCTTTAAAGTAAATCCTAGAGAGAAGGAATAAGATAATGTTCTCAAGAAAACAAATTACCATGTCGAAGAGTTTTCATTTTACTTACAAACATTCCATTGAGCTTTATATTTAGAAACATTATTTAATAAAGTGTAACACTCTCTTATAAACTCCCACTAAATTTAAACATTTAATTTTTTCAGGTAAGGAAGAAAGCAAGAAAGATGATCTTGGACTGCATGTAAGTGTGACAAACAATATCTTTGCCTCTGGTTGAAAGATACGAAAACAGTCGATTACATATTTTTATCTCCTGAACGCTTTTAGAAGAGTGGACTGTCTCGGTAGCTTTGTGTTGTACGTGTTGTAAAATGTTATATATTACATTTATACGTGATGTTTTAGCACAACTAGTTAGTAAAATGAGCATTGTTAGTCTCATGGCTCGTTCCCAACAGTTTATGGTACTATATCGTTTAGTTTCTGAGTAACATTTATCACAATTAAAGAGATATAATTTTGAATATGGAATTAAAGTATTTCCACCGTCAGGTAGGAAAAAAAGGAAGTGCAGTGTCGTCAGAGGTAGATTACCCGATTGCCGGATCTCAAGAGCCGCGATGCAGATGTTTGCGGAATCTGGGCTCTAGAAATGCGCATGCGTATTAGCGTGTAAATGGGAATACACGTGCACAATACTATTAGACTTTCCTTTGTGTCTTGTTACAAAACTGCCTACTTTATGACATGTACAGAAATTTGATCCACCATTTTCTTTCTTTAGTAAATACTAATTAGAGACAAAAAGGTCCACAATTATATAGTATCTAAATTTTCTGAAAAGTCGTGAAGCTGTCCTTTTCTATTTCTCACAACAGATAATAGTAATTCGCAAGATTAATAATTTTGCATGACATCCGCCCAGGCTGGCAGAATCTGAAACAGATGCCTGCAATAAATTCAACAATACGATACTTTTTTTAATAAAAAATATTGAGTACACCGAAAATTAAGTATTAGGAATCGTACAAAGTTTACATAAATATTGTTTGTACGTTTGACCAAAACGTGCATGAAATTTTTGCAAATCTACGCCCGCTTCTAACGTAATACGATGCAAAGAGAGAGAATCCGTGCGTGAGTACACAACACCACATCGCCAGACATGTAGCATTGTATGTATTCCTGTAATCTACAGTCATTATAAGTGTCGCTTTTTTTTGTCTTACAAGACACAACTGGTGGTTCTTCACACGTGTACTACAGTCTAATAATGTTATTAGAGTATGTATGTGTACCTTACTCCCACGCAGTAATTACTGTATGATTACTTCAAAATCGCGAAGCGCTAGGCTTGGACACACGTTGCGACAACGCAGTCGCAACGAAAAAAAAAGAAAAAAAAAAGGAGAAGAGAAAGAATAGAAAGCCGTGCGTCTCAATAGAGTAGACAGTCTTTACGCAAGTTCAAGACACTGCGCCAAATTGTCAACTAAAAAAAAAGGAAAAAAATGATTACAATTTTCATAAATAGTGAAAGTGCGGATTTTTTAGACATCCGCATTGGTGGATGCGGTTTGCGGACTGAACGTCGAAAATGCGGTACCTCTGGCAACGCTGTGTCAGTGGATCCGGCAACAATGGATAACAAAGCTAGAACATTCCCTTGCCAGTGCTACATTCTTGGGTTGTCTGCGTAAGAATATTTGTTACTGAGGCTTTTTTTAATTAAATATTTCTTCTTGTTCGGCATTTCTACCCCCCCACCCCACCCCAAGGGTGATATATGATTTCCATAACATTATAGGATGAACCATTCTCAGGTCTATACACTGAGCAAATTGACATCTCAGAATGAATAACACCTCGTTTTACTTATTTAACGCCAATAAACAGTTCGAAACTGACGTACTAAACGGAGAATGTAATCTGTTAATCTTTTCTTGAAATCTGGGATCACTACCCTAAATCATATACATGTGTTAAATTATGAATTCAGCTGGCAGTGTGGATTGTTGGCAAGCATTGTTAAGGAAACAGTTTGATTCCGTGAAATAAAAACATTTGTAAAGACCAGATACAAATTTTGACTATTATTCATTATCGTTCTCTACATAAATAAATTATCTTAATGCTGCGAGAACACGGGAAACGATTATTGGAATAAATATATTCCCATCTGAGCTCAAGAAAACGTACACAGATAAAGAAGATACATTTACGTCCAGAAGCGAAAGGGTCGGGGTTGGTCATGGCCGTCTTATATTTTTCTCAAAATAACGAAGAAAAGAAAACCCTGGTGGGGATTGGGGGTCATTGACTCAAATGCTGAGATACAATATTTGTTTCCATCGTGGAAAGAGGTGCAATATGCTAAAATACATAATGTATTACTAAGGTGCTTTTCATCATGTTTATTACATACATATTTGATCTTTTAGAATTATCCATTATAAATTATAACTAACACTTTAAATATCTTTATTATGAGAGAATGCAAAAATGTTACTGCAATAACAAGAAAAAGCTTAGTTTATTTCCGTAGGTCTTGTTGGCTATTTAGTAGGCTACATACATGCGTAAGTCGGTGAGGATTAGCAATTAGTGATTTTTCTTTTTTTTCTTTCTCGTTATTTTTTGTCGCATCAACGACTAAGGTTATTAGCGACAACATTTTTAATTACAGGTGTTTACAGACACATGACTTCATCTGTCATTACATAAACAAAAGTATCAGAATGTATTGGTCATAACATAATACAGTATCACATATTACTTATCTTACACACCATCATCATACAGAACAATCAGGGCATGGTCATAACATCTTTTCGAGGGTTACACATAATTACATTAACATAATATAACATAATAACATAACATAATATAACATAATAACATATAAGTTATAACATACTATTATCTTACATACTTGTAACACAATCATACAATATCATCGGGGTAGGATAGTGATTTTTGTTTTTAACGATGATTCAGCCTTTGAAACTAATGGATAGATAAATAATACAATTTAATAAAATATAAGTCCTAGCGGACAACACATGTTATACGAATTTAAGAGATTCGAATGTAGTAAATTGCTGCCAAGTTATAATAGTTATTTACGCATCAAGGGCGTGATAAGAGTTCTAATGATCAACTAGCGACAAAAAGACCGAGGGCTTTATGTCGCTCGAGATCATTAGAACCAACATATGAGTCAATGACCTCTAATGCGAGCAGGTTTTTCTTTTCCCCGATCTTTTGAGCAAAAGATAAGATGACCCGCTTTTTGCTTCTGGACGTAAATATATCTGTGTACATTTTCGTATACTTAAAAGGGAATATATATATTTTTTCAAATAATCGTTTTATGTTGTATACGTTATTTTACATTTTATCGAAGGCAATAACAAACAATAACGTAACAGTAAAAAATAAAATAATTTTTGCACTTTGAAAAATATGTATGTGGTTCATTTAATATATTGCGTCAAACACTTGCTAAAGCCTAGTGTTAAGTGCGGCAACAAGTTCATTATGGAAGCAATAAAACACCCCACCACACGCCACGAACGTCATAACTCAAGCGGTCGGGCAATCATCCCAAACAAACTGTTTATTGCGGTTGAACAGCCAATTTTCCTGTATTTTGGTGTTATTGGGAAAAGCTCGTGTGGCAAACATCAGCCTATTGCTTTTGATTTTGCAATTTAAATGTAATAACATTTACGTTACAATTGCAATGGGTATACTACAATAGAATTGTTTAAATGATGGCCTATGTTGCTAATAAAATTATAGGGTGCATTCGAAATTATTTGTAATTCAATTTTTGTTAGTGATATTAAAAAAAGTATAACCTGCATCAGGAATTATCTCAAATGCAGTACGTTGGTAACGTTAAGTTAATATTCTTCATTACTACTTAAGTTAAACATTTTAATTGAGCTCTGAACATTATTTTATATAAATATGAGGATATGTTAGTTATGAGAAAATAGTTAAAAATTTGTATTGTGAAATAATTGACCCTATGTTTTATTCCACAATCAACTTGTCTAACAAGGGGTAATAAGTTTCATTACATTTTTTCAAATATAGTGAAGAAACAAATACGTGTTTTACAAAACGTGAATGTGATGTTTTAACTAAAGACTCTACTGTTTTTGACGGTTGCTTGGAAGAGTAAGGCAAGGTAGTCAGATGCGTACTGCGAAAAAGCGTCCGATTCAACCAAAAGCCTGAATGGTGAAAAAAGAGGACTCGGCCACGAGCTGGTAGTTTCAAAATAGCTTCACGTTCACCAGATATAAAAAAAACTCTCCAGCATATAGCCTGTCTATCATAGCATTTCAGTAGTTGTACAAATTTTAGAAAAAAGTGGGCAGTATTGCATTGCCTGTTTAATTAAAAATTAAAGCGGTCTATCGATAATAAATGCACATTTTCAAGGTGTTCAAAACGAAAGCTTGTGCATCAGGCATATCTTTCAGAATATTTGTACATTTTGTTCGAAAAGATGAGACAGTGCTGGGTTAAAAGATTATGTAAAGAAATGAACATAAAGTTTGAGAGATAAATGTTCTTTAAGTTTTTCGTTCTAACAAATATATGTAAGCTCTGAATAATTTCAGAGATACACTTTTAGTATACACTTTCTAGGCGAAGAGAAAACTATGGGTTTTTGGATAAATGGTGAATTTAGGTCTCTCGTTTTCAACATTTTTAGTCACACTGTTATTCCAACTCTCTTAGTATTGATGATTGAAGCAAAAAAAAAAAAAAATCATATCGCCCAAAATTTCCCAAAAAACAATGGATTCCTTCCAATGGGCAGTATACCGTGAAATACATTTTCTCCCCACCTAATATGGCATCCTTGGAGAACGGTACAACTTAAGGTTTTTTTAAGTTATAGAAGAATACGGTGAAAGTACTTTTTTCTTTTATTCAATACGTAGTAAATTTGTTTAGGAATCAGATGGTATTGAATGTAACGTTCCTTACTAGGCCTTCTGGGGAGTGATTAATAAAACACTGTTGCGAAATTTATCTTAACAGGAAGTACTGGCTCTCGGCAACTCTCGGCCTTGAAGCTATGCTGTAATCATGCTATTGTGACCTCTGTTTCTCTATGGTTACGAGATAAAAGCACGTTAACTTAAAATTTTGTACCACAGACAACTACAAATTATTTGAAGATAATTTGCTTTCAATGTAAACAACGTGAACTAATATTCAACGCAGAAAAAAGAAGAAAAAAACGGGCGCCGAAGTAATCTAACCAGTTTTAAGTATCGCCAACTTGTGAAATAAAGTCATGGTGCAAAGAATATAAATAACAAGTTACTGGCGTTAAAGTAAATTATATAATGAAACACTAGCACGAGATAACATGTGAAGTGAAACACTTCAATAATATGTGAAGACTGACCATTTAGAACAACACAAGATCATTGTAATGTAATTATGAGGCGAGAAGCAATTAGCATTAGTTTCAAAGTTGCTACACAAATACATATCCCCCAGACATTACTAAATCATAAAAAATGGTTCTCCTGGAAAGAAATGTAAAATAAGAGACACCGTCTGGATTTATTAAACGTTAAATAATAGCTATGTTAGCATGATTGGAATTAAAGGCAAATTTCATATTTAGACGATCATTGTCTTCATCATTCACTCATTTGAAACGCTAGACTTTCCATAAAACATACAATTTGGAACATACTTTTGTTGTGTCGATTCATTTCATGGGTCAATATTTCGACTCCTCTGAGCGAGCAAACGGAAAAGTGAGTGGTAGTGGGAGACAGAGCAAGTGTCAATAGCAGTCGCAAAAAGACGGACAGGCGAACCCACGAGACAATCTCTGCTAGAGGAGGACAGACACATTTTAACACTCCCGAAAGAAACTAATTTTTTGTATTCTCCAATATCCCCTTTCGGCTTGGTGAGATTCTGATCCGTTCTTCGCTTCCGTCCCCATCATATTTTTCACCCAATTCTCTCTTCGCGTCCCCGCCAAGACCTCACTTTCACCCAAGGCCACACATCCCATTTCGCTCCAATCAACGAGCGATTTGATTACCTCCCCCACTCTTCGAGGGAAGGCGTGTGCGCGCGGGCTCTGAAGCGGCTCAGGGCAGCAATGAAATTTGTAGGCGGCCACTGACAACGCCCCCTACCCCACTTCCCCCTCCCTCTGCCCATGAACCCGTCACAGACTTCTCATTCGCCACTGTCAACGAACCACCGCCACCGTCATTGCCTTTCTCCCTCACACGACAACGTCCCCATTCCCCGTACCACCCCACCCTTCCTTCCTTCCTGGACACCAACACCCCTCTTCCATGCCACCGTCTATATCTGCAGTTATTCAATTAATTATGCCTTATTCTGTACGGTGACTCAGAACATGAGGCCTGCCCTTCCGTGGCATCTCTCCCTAGAAAATCTGCACTTCAGGTTGTTTCCAGTCACGTGTGGCAACAAACGATTTGACGTGGATTTTGTTTCAATTCTTGAAGTGACGATGTTTAATTCATGATTAATCTGCGTGCCCGTCTATGCCCCCCGTCTACGCTCCCCCCGTCTACGCTGCCCCCGTCTACGCTCCCCGTCTACGCTCCCCCCGTCTACGCTCCCCCCATCTGCGCCCCCCCGTCTGCGCCCCCCCGTCTGCGCCGCCCGTCTGCGCCTCCGTCTGCCCCCCTCTGCGCCCTCCGTCTGCGCCCCCCGTCTGCGCCTCCGTCTGCCCCCCCTCTGCGCCCCCTCATCTGCCCGCAACCCCGTCTGTTGTCCTCAGCCCAGAAACTGCACTCATTCCCCCCTCGTCCACATTCCTCGTTATTTTCGTCAACTCCCATTTTTCCGCTCCTCCAACACCCTTCCCAAACCCTCCCCCTGTATATCCGTCCCCTCACAAGCTCCTTTCATCTGTTTGAAACGCTTCCTCTCCCTGCCGCATGCTCTACGCTTCGGATCCGTCCACCGCCTCCGTCCACCGTCCTACGTCCGCTCCGAGGACACGACCGCCATATGCTCAGCCCACTCGCATTCATTTACGCGCGAAATTGGGTGATTATTTTCTCGTGAGAGCTCCGGGGAATGTCGCCGTGAAGACTAGCTCATACATATGGAAATCTGAGAGAATAATTGCGCCTTGATAACCACTGCCCGCTTCACACGTTGAGCAAATTTAAACGAATGAAAAGAAAACAGTGAATTTCAGTATTTTTGTAAGCGAAAGACATATAATATTAATGTGCGGTAATCCGTGTAAAAAGGGATGACAACATTTTGCACCTGACGCTTTTATAGATGTGTGTGGTAATATTCATGGGTGTGTGTAATCTATTTACTGAAGTGTTCACATATTTATTTCATACAATGTAAGCGACAACGAGGAACTTTAAATGCTTAACAAAATACTGAAGACATAGTTTCATAAAAGTACATATTTTTCTGAAGAAAACGTTTTAACATTGCGACCATTACCAGAGACTCAAAGTCAGCTAAAACTGTTGATTAAAAAATAGATACGGACAAATAAATCACTTAAACTTCCAACACCGATGGTCTTTGTCGGATGTTGGGGCTCGTACTCAGGTTCAAACCTTTGGAAAAGGGACATTGTGGATAGCTGGACGCTTCGAGAAGAGAATTTAAATTTGAGGAATGTAGACCTAAGCAAATAAGGCTCTCCTGCTACATACACATTCATGCTTTTTACTCCGTAATACTCGGGTGTTTGAATGGGTAAAAACCAGAACGGTATAAGTGACATTTTATAAATTCTGAGAAATCTGTTTATTTAAGTTAATATCACTAAAGCCGTGGTGCTTTTTTCATCATTAACACCACGGTATATCAATTGGTCATAAAATCCAGGAAAACGCATTACCACTGAGACATATCCTAATATACAGTTAAATACATTTTTTATTATAGACATTGTCATGTTTTACAATGGTTAGTTCACACTCTACATTTGTATTGTTGACTTCATATTAACTTGATTCTAATACTTCGCGAAATTTTATATTTTAAAGTATAAGTTAGTAGAAATATTAACTTCTGACGAGTAGAGGTTGCTTTATCTACAAATTCAAAGTAGATGATGTCTGATAGTGTTTTGTATTTAAATCTGCTATCGTAGATACCAAATAGATATTTTTTTTCAGTACCGACCTTTCTACCCTCAACGATGACTACTTATTGAGATGCCTGAAAATGACCCGACGACTCCCGAAAGCACAGTCGCGAGTATGCTTACCAGTGCATGGTGCGCGACTTTTCACTAGTGCTGCTGAAATTAAGGCGTCTGGACAAAGAAAGGAAAACTGTTTATGATTCTTCATGGCTACCAACATTACAGAAGAGATGACACACTTTTCCACTTTCCGAGGTGTAATACCTACTATTTATTCTACGGGGAGGATGGAGGATAAGGGTGGTTTGTTTTTGATGAATAAAAATCTCACTTGTTGGGTAGTACGAGCTAACCATTGTTGTTTTAAGACGTCCACAATGTTTTTTCACATTTCCGCATGTTCGTAAACAAACAAAAGAAAATGCATTACCCTCCGCCACGGCTGGGGTGGTGCGTCAATGGTGGAGATACTTAGCGCGGGGAAACCTTACAAAAAGACATGTAGGTTGATGCTGGATCTCACATTCCAGAAAAGGAACATATTCGCAGGCCAGTACATAACATACACTACAATTACGGGATTATTAACAATAGCTGTTGACACCTAAACACAAAATAATCAAACATTAAAAATATTCTGTTTTTATATACAGAGATGTTTCTTAGCTTCTTAAAAGTTCGGTGTAATAACCGAGTTTCCTCTGCTCACACGGACGAACTGACAGACGGACGTTTCGCCGTCAATAGATTTTTCGATAATAAGAGTACTTGGATTACTGGAATATTGATTACAATTAGTGAGAATTACAAAACAATTATATAACAGAAGCGTTTCGACGAAAAACAAATTGATTCTCTGGTGCTGCGCTTTCTCCGAAGTTGTGCGAATGCCATTCTACACGAGTCTTGTTTTTATTGCGCAATTATTTAAAAAGAGAGGGGGACATAATATTTTGATTGCTATTCTCAAAAAGCAAAACGTAAATGATACTTTACTAAGCAGAAATACCGAAAATAGTTTTGTTAGCATGGAGTTTGCATCAATGCAGCTCGTTCAAGTTTTTAATGCAATGCATTTAATAAAGCAATTGAATTGGAAAATTTGTGATATGACGTTTTAATATTTTTTTCTAGAAATTATATTGCTACAAAATTATATCATACCATTAAAATCTCAATTCATTTTCCTATATAATGAAAATATACTAATCGTGGTATGTGTGTAAATCTACAGAAAACGTAAATGATTGGAGAAATTCAGAAACTTTTTCTCTTCGGAATATTTCGTTGGAATTGTTTTGTTCTCTGCGCAAATTAATAAAGAGACTGGACCGGAAAATTAATTTCTCTGGAATTATCCATATTAGGAGTTTGAAAATTGATTTTGCTATTAATTTTGGGAGTCCTTTAGAGGCTAATGGGAAGCGATTAAAATGTAACAAAGTTCTGGCGGAGTATATAAGATGACGTCCCTCTCGAGTCATATCGATTATCGATGCATCCGCTTAGCTGAAAGCGTCACAAACGCTCGTTCATCCTTTATCAACAGTTTCGAAAGACGTGGTCCTCACTACTAACTTACCTAAAAGCTGCATTTCTTGTACACTTAGACTTCAGTGGCTCGAGCTCATGACTTCTTGACTGTCCGGGTGACGCCGCATCGTTGGCTGAGTCTGACGTTTCGCTTGTCATATCGCAGGCTTCTTCAGGGTAGTAACCCGGACAGCCAAGAAGTCTGCTGTATTTGTTTACAAAATATTGTTACAGATCTGTACCGCATCTGAAAAGCAGAATCAAATATCGTCTTCATCGAAATTCCCAGTTCATACGAGTATGATTAATGTACGGTTATGTGAATTTGAAATATTTTTAATCCTTGAAGACGAACATACAGAGCAATATGTTGTAGAATATTATATCCAGATCTTTGTCCATTTCTTACCAATACAATTTTTTTCTTCCAATACCATCACAGCTCAACTAAAGCTGTGACATCTGCGTTCTAGCAGTGCTGCTAAAAGCTTTTGAGATCATTAGAGATTGGCCGGGGGGGGGGGGCGCTCCACCAGTATGGCATTGCAGAACGCAAACTGTGCACACACTGCGGAAGAAACTGATCGCGCGTTACTTGTGGATAAACTAAGATAGTTTTTCGCCGTCTGCATTGAGATAGCTCTATTTTGAAGCAAATAAATAAATTTTTTTCTAAAGAAGGGAATTTGCGAGCTGGGGCTAGAGACAGCCAACTATCACATTCTAATTCATGTGAAACACGTTAACATGAGAAACAATTATTAAACTGGGCATACGGTAAAGTAGTTGTTTATGTTCTTTTATGAAAATGAAGTGGAAATGTAGTGTATTACAGCTGTTAGGTTCCCTGTGATTGTGTTTCTACTATGTAAATCATTTCAATGGTAAAGCCAATGTCTAGTTGGCTCAGTCAGGTATACTTAGCTACATGACGTGAACGCTGTATGACAATTTATGTGTAATAAATTTTATTTTCGGTTTGCTTCACAGAAAAGTTGTGAAGAAGGTTTGAGAATAGTTGGAATTCACCCAGAGGTTCTCGAGGTTCATTAAATCCATCGAGGAATTCCAATTTTGGGGAAAGTCGGCCGAACGGTTTTGGCGCTAGCGCTGTTTGCAGACATCTACGGACGGACTCATAGACAGACGTTTCGCCGTCAATAGATTTTTCGAAAGGAAGGATCATCTAAGTCAGAATTCTGACTATACCACGTGTTAGACAAAGTAATGTACTATACACAGGCATAAAAATTCCAATTTTTCCTTACCAAAGTCCGGAAATATGAGTTCTCCTGTCAATTATTCGCCGTTTTCAGCGCTCGTTTACAATACTTACTCTTCGTACGAAGTAAATGTGAAAAAGTAAAATTAATAAAAATATACCTCGGAGATTTGTGCTTGATATTTACTTATTAAAATACTTTATTTTCAATAAACAAACATAAAAAAATTGTTTTATTAGGATTATTCCAGAATATTGCAAAAATATTGCACTAAAAATAATACGTAACGTTTTTTCTTGCTGAGAGAAATCGAAAAGGAAAATTAATTACCTCCTTAGATGCATCGAAACTTCTCAAAACGTGTTTCATATGTTTAAAACCCCTTAAACATAAAATTTAGGCATACATTTTAAAAAATGTTTTTAAAGGGCCCGGAAAGTGATTATATTTTCAAATGAAGATTCGCAAGAAGTCTCGCCATTAACATATCGATGATAATAATACATCTCATCAAAGCCATCGATGTTTTTAAACATACATATTTTAATTTACTATATTAAAAGCGTAACTGCATTAATATCCATTAATATTCACAGAGAGGGGTAATTTGACGATGATTGCGGTTATTAACTTTTAAATGAGATAAATAAATGAGATAACTGAAAAAATATAGTAAAAAATTATCAGGTGTAACAAAAGTTCTATTAACTGAATGGATTAGATAAGAGTTCATTTATAGGCGAAATATCTATTTTCATTACTTTTCACCCTTGTTTACTTGAATTGAAGTGTCCAATTTATGGGTATCAAAATTATTACATGTCCTTATTATAATGGTACCTTTATCTTTAAAAAATAAAATTTCCTTACTTACAAATATCGAACAACATTGACCGGTATCTCCCATCACTGGAGTACCCCCCCCCCTCAGCCGGGACAAGCTCTAAACTGTCGACTTTCCTCGCCAAGTGTGATAGTTTAGTGTGAATGCAAGTGGTAAGGATAGGGCAAGGAAGAGAAAGGAAAGATCGGGGGCGGTCGGTGGCCTGTTTGTTGCGGTTTTGCTCCGACTTTTGTCTTGTGTATATTGTAGAAGGGGTGTACAAAACACGCCATTGGCCAGGAATTAAGACCGGAAGAGGTCTAACCATGAATGATGGTCGGGCTGACATATGTAATTAACGCGCTTACTATTTATAGGTTTGAACCATTTCCCTATGAGTAAATGCCAATTACTTTTAAGCACACTAAGATGCTATCGGACCGAACAGAAGCTCCGTTGGCGAAGTCGATACATGTGGACGAAGCAGCCGATTTGACTAAATGATACATTGAGTGATTCTGGGTGCGTCAATGGTTTGCAATTAGTCCTGTAAGTGGAGTGTATGTTTTATCGTTTGAGGTGACGGTGATCTTTCGCCGCTAAATAGCGAGATCCGGTACCGAATGTCCCGTTGGTTAGTGGGTCTCCCCAACCAGGTATCTCCCAATGCGAGGTACTCACCTCAGCTAGGACAAGCTCAAAGCTCCCGACCGGTCTCCCGGCATGAGTGGTAGTATAGTGCAAGCAAGTGTATGTAAGTAAGGGAAGGAATAGGACAAGGAAAGGGAAGGAAAAATCGCGCCGTCCGAGGTCCGTTTGTTAGTGTACTGCTCCGGCATTCGCCTAGCCTTGATTGTAGAAACCACTGAAAACTACCGATCAGACCAGCCGACCTCTAGAATCCTCCTCCAGACAGCGACTGACTTCGACCTAGCTGACAAGCGATGTTTTCATAAAAACATTGATGTTCGTAAACATTGACATGACGCCTCCCTAGTAGGTAACGCGATTACTATTTATAGGTTTGAACCATTTCTCTACGAGTAAGCGACAATTAATTTGATGCGCACTAACTGCTGTCGGAGCGAAGTTCGGTTCTGTTCGGTCGGGGAAGGCGGTGCATGTGGCCGAAGCAGCCGAGAACCGCATTCGGATGCAGAGCAACTGCGGCGAAGGCTTAGAACTAGGGCGCGGCCTCGCCGCCGCCCGGCCCGGCCCGGCCCCGCGCTTTCCTCTAAACCTGTTTAAACATGCTTTGCTTGTTCGAGGACAATTCTCCTCCCCGGAGTGGGTCTGCCGAAGCCGGACGACCGGGCTAGGCGGCGATCCGCGAGTGGATGTGACAAAGCGGGTGTTGCGAATTAACAAACCGCCCTGCCGCCTGCGGCTTCCAGTTCGTCCTCCGTGAGCTGATTGTGTTGTGTCCTTAGTCACCGCGCCTAATTGCCAAACAGGGTTCGTCAAGCTGGGTGAAGATTGCGCCGGGCGGGTCAGAAGTGATGGAAAGTATTACTAGTAGTCACGAATGCGTACTGATAATTTGATACCTGATGCTTATTAGTATTGTGGGATTGTATATGTAATGTTTGAGTGGTCACAACATTTAGTAAAACGCTTGCCCATTCAATATCACATTCTCTGGTTATATTGTAACTTCGTATATTACTTTCTGGAAAGGATGTTTTATTATTAGTAGTAAAATATTAGTTTTAATAGTAATTTTAATAGTAATAATAATTAGGACAATGTTTTCATTATCTTTACTTTAGCTCAGATTGAGATAGGGAAGCCTGCCATTTCGGTTTAACTTCTTTAATGAATTTGGCTATTTTTAACCAAAACTTTTTCATCATTCTTGTGTTGGATTGAAAATGTCTTTATATACTTATATTTACTTATAAACACGCATGGAACGCTTTCCAGCGTCACAGAAATTTTTAACTGTGATAGAGTCGTATTTCATTTCTCTGTATAGACTATTACTTAAAAACCTTCAATAAAATAAAATGTAAATGACAAACATGTTCATGTCGATTTCTACTGTGTAATATCACCTATTTATGATCCTATATTCAGCGTCTAAAACAGATTTTAGAGGCTAAATAACTGGCAGCAAGAAATATATTACATATTGAATGAACTAAATCAATCTGATTAATATCTGATCATTGCCATCATTATTTCGGGATAGGCTGTACGAATGTTTTCGATGAGTACTGACTATCTCCATGTTAACCACTATTTATTATTTCATTTACGTCCATTTTGTAGAACTAGATACCAGTCTCGGGGTACGTCCACACATCACAAAATCTTCTGGGCACGCTGAACAAGAGAGTTCATTTTAAACTGTGCTCAGTGGTGGCTGCAAGTCTTCGTTATTTTAGGTGTAGAACAATAAATCTAAATGTTTCACTTAGCAACGAGACTCTTTAGTCCCTCAAAATGCTTTCATCATCAGTCACGAGGTGAGTCTTATTATGTCAATAATAAGTATTTAAAATAGGTCATGCGATGCGTTAATTTTTAACTTAGTTGATATTTGAAGTAGCTGGAGTTTCCCTTGTGTTTATTACGAATATCTAGTAGAGATGGAGATAGATACGAATCAATTCAATTTGTAGTGTGGTTATTTTGCACACCTTTCAACCTGTCTGTGTTCCCCTCAACCTCGTTCTGCCACGTGATCTGGATCAAATAATTTCTGAGCTAATTTGCTGAAAACGCTAATACAACGAGCTCAAGTTTTTTAGAGAAATCTGTTAATTGAGAACAACTAAAAAACAAGGCAAATCGTATAGTAATGCACGACGCAGAGTTATGTACTACACAAAAAAGCAAATATAATTTTCCTAATATACTAACAACAAAACGCCAATTTATAAGAATTGTAAACTGGAGAAAGAAACCTCTCGGCTCCATATCTTATCTTCATCACCCAGGGATGTTTTTATTTGCCTAATTTAAGGTTGCATTAGCAGCAAGGTCATTAGAAGCCACAATTATTTTTAACATTGGGTTAACTGTAAGGGTAGTTAGTGTAAAGAAGACCGCCAGGTAGCATTTCCGCGTACGCGCCATACGTGCACTACTGCATCACTACCCAGCGGCCAGAATTGGGAAGGAATTAGGACAGTGGTATAGAAGAATCCGCGTAAGATGGTACCGAAATGACAGTTCGCTAAAGAAGTGAACATCGTATGTACTTCAGAGAATTATCCGGCCGCCGCGACAGCTGTTCAGCCAAGCCTCTTCGTAAAGTGTTTGTTTACGGCACCCGCTAAGACATCTCTTCTTCTGTATTCTTGGCTATCCGGGATGAGCCGCGTCTCGGTCAATGGTTCTGACGTTTCGGCCATCTTGTTGAGGCCTTCTTCAGAGCTATGCTGCTATACTGCTCTGAAGAAGGCCACAGCAAGATGGCCGAAACGTCAGTACAATTGACCGAGACGCGGCTCATCCCGGATAGCCAAGAATACATTGACTCCGGCCGCGGAAGCCATTTCATCATTTCTTCTCATTGTATATTACCGTGTAATTATATTAAAAAATAAATTGATATAACGCAATGCACGAAACCACGAGGCGCTCTCGATCTCAGCTCGCCGCCTTATCGCACAGGAGCCGGAAACACGTGAATCAGTACGCATTCAGATTCAAGACTAGGTTTTAAAATAAACATAATATTTATCACACAAAACGTAAATTGTAAATTAAATGTAGTGATTCTAAAAATATTTGTACGGACGAGTACGTAGCACTACATTTGCAAATTTCAATTATTTTCGTGGTGCACTATATTTTCGTCGGATGAGGACGGCGAAAAAGGAAGCGCCGAAGCCATTTACAAGTTAGCCAACTGCAAACGAACGAATTAAGGAAGGAGAATCATATGGGCTAAAATACACATGAACAACAAAACCTTCAGTTATGTTGACATTTGTATTAGCTGTCACACGGTTCTTACTTACAAAAATCACTCTATAGGGTTTAGGACGCTGGGCTTAACAAGGGCTGACTAGCGTCCAGGGCTCTTGTTTGTTGGCGCAGAGCCCTTTAGATAAGCGCCATGCACGAGTTTGATGGAAAGTGTAGTCTAGACTAGTTGAAGTACAGAAAGACCCGCAACTAAACATTTATAAGAAGTAATTACATAAGTAACAGTGAATCTGTGTAATCGTGTTTATTACAATAATTCTCAACTAATTATTACACTCTACCTCATTACCTCCTTTAATAATTTTCTAATCTCACAATGTAATATGTTTTAAGACATTTGTTTCGTAATAATTATTATATTGGGAAGGACTGCAACGAATATACGCTGAAATTTCTAAGGCTTGATGCATATTAAACCTACTTTTTTAAATTGTTTTTGTTATACTTTTTATATCCGACAGCCGATTACCCTTTATGTCCGGATAGTATGCGTATTCGACCATATACTAGACATCCTCACACTTTGAGGGCTTCTCTGAAGTCAGCAGCCATTGCGTGAACACACACATGAAAATCGAGAAACAATTGAATTGAATTGAAATAATGCCTTCTTTTACGTGGCGAGACTCAGGCCATTAGGCCTGCTCTTCCGTCTGACCACGTAAATTTCGCTACGCTCCTTTCAACTCCACCAACTAGCAGAGAAAGGAGGTATTTCTTGGGCTAGAAACAGGCGATTTTGAATTTAGCTCAGAGGCGTCATTTAGGCTTGAGGATCTTTTACATGCAAGTAAATCTACTAACATGGGACAGCCGTCTTTACTTCCCCTCCGAAGGAAGGCGTACGAAGGATTTTTGTCGCCCTAAAAAATCCACGGCTTCGATCGGGTTTGAACCCGCCAACTTGGGTACAACAGTCCGAAACGCTAACCGTTACACCATCGCCGCCGCAATCATGTCCAGGCCGGGCATGAACCCGCAACCCTTTGGACCAAAACGCTGAGAATTAACACGTGCTTTCAGCGACCTCGGCCATCCAGTCGGCTCCAAATCAACTTAATCGTTCCAAATACAAATAAATAAAAACAAATAATAAAGTTACAGAAGGTTTGAATGTAATTGAGTTGACTTAAAACGAATGAAGGAACGAAACGCAAATCAAAGGATTCGGGTATTGATCTGTTGAATTGAATTGAATTGAATTGATGCCTTATTTTACGTGGCGAGACTCGGGCCATCAGGCCCGCTCTTCCGGCTGACCACGCAAATTTCGCTACGCTCCTTTCACCAACTAGCAGAGAAAGGAGGTATTTCTTGGGCGAGAAACAGGCGATTTGAATTTAGCTCAGAGGCGTCATTTAGGCGTGAGGATCTTTTACATGCAAGTAAATCTACTAACATGGGACAGCCGGCTTTACTTCCCCTCCGAAGGAAGGTGTACGAAGGATTTTGTCGCCCTAAAAAATCCACGATCGGGTTTGAACCCGCGAGCTTGGGTATAACAGTCCGGTACGCTAACCGTCACACCATCGCCGCCGCATCGGTTCACGTAGCGATCTCGTTATTCAGCTGTTCAACTACACGTGGCAGAGGCCGACGCTGCGATGCTGGGCCGGGAGCTCTGCGCGAGTGTTCGGCTCCTGAGTGGATTCGGGTGAATGGAAATTAATGCGCCAGATGAGCATTGCTTCGCTCCGGCCTCCCAGCTCCCAACGCAAAGGCCAAGCAGCGAGCGTCAGGCATTCCGAGGCAGCGGCGTAACTAAGCTGATAAGCCAGTGAAATGCAGCCCGTATCTTAGCTACCTGCCCCACCATTTGATATCTTTATCCCTTTCAGCTACGTAAACCACCATTTATTTCGTCGTTAGCGGTCGCATAAACACTGGTTTTATTCTCTAATGTACGCTAGATAGTTGGTTTATTTGTGATTTGTTGTTAGTGGCATTCCAAATAAAATTAGAGACGTGTTTGTCAACAATATTTTTTATTGAAAGAGCAGCTTTCAGTGGTTTATCCACATTGTAAATTAGGTACATGATACGTATGAAAATAGTGAAACATTCATTTATGGATTTATAATTACTAATAGAGGATTAATTGAGAATTAAGTAATATATAATAAGGAAATTAACATGACAACGAATGAAACAATAGGCGGCGAAGCAGTAAATCATTTAATGCTGCAGTAATTTTGTGAATCTCTGCAAGAAAATAAATAGGTGAAATTGAAAACTTGTAAAATTTAGTAATATAGACATGAAATATAATTTGAACCGTTTCTTACCTGCAGTTTGAAAGCTAGAAAATGACTAAGGGATTCGGAGGGCGTAACTGCGTAAGTACCGGGCTGTGGAATGGAGGAGGAGTGTTAATGGTTTGGGTGGAGTGCGTTGTCTATTGCCGCGACCCACTTTTGAAGTGCGGTGTGCGGCTAGTATCTAATAATAATTTTCGCTGAAGGGAGAGATTATGATTTATGGTCTCATTGAGAAGGTTATCATTTAAATGAATATGAAACTCGTGCCAAAACATTTTCGTATTTATTTATTTGTGGTTTTGAATTAAATTAAAAAGGTTCGAAAAGCGGTCAGTTTACCAACAGAGGACCAAGACGTGTTGAGTGACACTGTTTTTGTCTGAACACTGTTTTTCCTAACAGTGATTAGGAATGAATCTAACCGTAAGACACACACCACAAGATGAGTGAAATTTTATCTCTGGCGATTTGTGTGCCAGTTTCCAGCCTAGTTCCAGTAAATTTCCATTTTAATGCTACTAGTGGATTTTCAAACTTTTGAATACTTTTTACCTAAAAAATAAATGGTATAAATCTGTTATTTTTAATTAATAACAATTTAAAATAGAAACACACAAGGAACTTTTAAAATTTAAACATAAATTAAATGTATTTATTTTAAAGTTAAATCGTAACCAGAATGAGAGAATGGAGAGAAGTGATCCTATTGGACATCCCACATTTTTGTGGGATTAAGTATTATCGAATCTTTTCCATTATACACATACTAGTTCATATGACTGAATCATATTAATGCATTTTTTTAAATAAAGAAATTGCATCATTTCACTATTCAATAGTTTCTGTTCTTTTGATTTCTCGAGTTCACAAAAATGTATTATATTCAAAAGTAGCAAATAAAATCTTTTCAAAACGTAAATTAAATTAACTAAATTAAATTACAAGGAATACCTTTAAGAGAAAGGTCAGAATTCTGCATTGTCTTTCTGTCATTTTGCAAGGATTTGCTCGAATAGGTTTCTTCCTTTGTTTTCTCCACCATACACATTCGCACAGGTAAGAGTCCCAAGAATAGCATCTACAGTGAAACCTCTTTAAGCCGACCACGTGATTACTATCTTAAAATTTATCTTTTGTAGGGATGGTCTTCTTAAAGGGAACATCGCATTATAAAACTGTACTCGCTGCTGCTTCTGGTACTGGGACTACTACGTTAGGCAGCGAAACGCAATGCTGGTTTCAAATGAATTCTTTATTGTATTTCTTTATTAAATTACTTTGATCAACTGTGTTTATTAATTAATATGATTACAAAAAACGCATAATGTAGCGTACTTTAAAAATTGTCCTTCTTCAGTTAATGCGTTTTGATATAAGGTGGTCTTCTTGTTACCATGATAAAGGAGTATTTTTTTGCTTCTGTGAAATTATCTTTGAACTTTATAGTGCGATAGTTTTTCAGCATTTTATGGAAGTTCTTCCCTTTGAAGATATTGTAAAATCTCACGCGTTCGATTTCTATTGCTTACCTGAGAGAAATGCCTTACCTTGGCTTACAGTAATACGCGAACTCTCGGGTTAATTATTTCACTCCGAGGTTTTCTGGTCGTCATAGAGGGAATGCAATATTACACCACGACAAAAACTCGTGGTCGTTGGTCGGAAAGATGGGTGGTCGTCTTGAAGGGGGTAAAAACATTGATCTCATGAAATAATTATTCCGTTCCAGAGAAACTGCTCTCGAAAGGAGTGACACTTTTAAAGGGGTGGTCGTCTTGTGAGGTTTCACTGCATTGAATGACGGGTGGTGTTTTCCTCAGAGACTTTCAATCGCATGACTTCAGCTGTGTCGTAAATAGTTACGCAGTAATTATGAGAATTCAGTCGCCACGCGGAATAATCGAATAGGATTAATATCACGATGACGTATTGTCTGAACCGGGGCTCCCAGCTGAAAAGAACCGCACTGAAGATGGCGGCTATGCGACCGAAAAAGCTTTCTGCTAAAATAAACACCTACAAAAAACAACGCCTCAAATCTATTTCCATAATGATGCCAATGCCATAAACTCTAAACAATTTCCTATCATGAATGTGTTCCATTTTTAATGAAAATAGATACTTTTTCAATTAATGAAAAGTGGTGAAGAGGGATGCAATTGCAAAGCCGCTTAACCATAACATGATTGTGGAGCAAGTCAAACAATTGTCTACTTTTATGTATGGAAAAAAATAAATATTGCTGTTTTACCTTCTTTTTCATACTTCGAAGTCAAACTCAAATTTCTATCGAAACAAAAATTCTTAAGGTTTTCAATGCAAAGACTTTTGGCAATTTTCTAAACGTCGGAGGTTTTAATGAAAACCGGAACTAAACCATATTTATAAATGCATTTTCTTCTATACGACCAAAAAAATTTAAAAAATGAAAACGTTCAGCCATTTTCAAGAAAATAATAATGTAGGCCTTCATGTAAAATACCCCCAAAAATTAAAAAAGTACCTTATTGATCTCCTAATTCTCTCAACTGCTTCTTACTCCTGACATACTTACGTTTCAGCTCAAAAACATATAATTTAAATGTTCGTGCATTACTCAACCATTCATCCATATTGTAATATAAGCGGGGGAGGGCGCCAGGTTCAGCTTCTGAAATATGGCTGGATGGAAGTGTTGGGAGGTCATGAATTATAACACTGAGTCATTTATAACAAATAGTAGTTTATTCCTGGCACCATGAGCTGCCAGGGAAGTTACAGGTCGCAAAGGGCGACGCAAGTTTCTTACTAACTCTACTCTGTGAGCTCATTGCCCTAATTACTAATAGGCTAATTCCCTTAAGGCTAACATATTAGGCTTAATCTCTGATGACACATGCAATCCACCATTTATGATCTGCAGGGCCTGAGCCCGGCCACTATCAATTTTTCGCCGTAAAATTGTCCTGCGAGACAGCTTCGCCTCGTAGCGTTCACCGCTGGCTGTGTTGCGTCCCAGGCTGGTCACGCCCTCTGAGGTAGGAGCGGCGGCAGTCTCGGGTCGCCGACCTCTCGTGGCGCGTCTCCTCTCAGCTGGTAGCAGGCGGCCTCAGGTCGCCGACTCGAGCAGGCTCAGTCGGTCGGGTGGCCACGGGCGCTGGCGTAATGCGATGTGGGCTATCAATGGGCCCGGCGTCAAAAAGCGCGGAGACCGACGGGCCGATGCGGAAATAGCGCGGGATCCGACCGTCTCCCGCCCGAGTTTCCTCCGCGACAAAGTCCACTGCTTGCGTTCAAAATAAAATAAAATTTTACTCTGGGAAAGTATTTCCCAAGTCGCGTTCCGATTCCTCTGCTCCGGGAAGTCCTTCCCTACTCGCGTCCCGATCCTCATTAATTTTCCTTCGTGCATCCCGTTTTTAAGAAAACTCCCTTTCCCCCTCCCAAAATGTTTCTAACTCTGTAAATTTATCCCTTACCTCATGGCGAAGCTTCCCATTGGCTGAGGGTAACTGCGTTGCAGGATTCTGATTTACCAATCATGTGGCAATTTTCCTGTAATTTTCCATAGATCGTTCTCTGTCTAACACCGGCTTCTCTCCTCTCTCTCGCTTCCCTTTGTCAAAGGTTCCAGAAGCTTCTGGCAGCTGTCTGGACACGTGTTCAAGCAGGAGTGCATTTTCACGGGCCATAAACGGTCGGCAAAAGGCTTATCGACAGCCTGCTGTGTTTAATTTGTAAATAGCCCCCGTGGGGATTCGGGTGCCTTACCCAAGGCGCGTGCCAAACGAGTGCGGGGGCGGGCATTGTCCGAAGGGGGACCGGCTGACGGCTGAGAAAGGTCTTGTTCACGACGCGTCGTAAATGTGTCTTCCTCTTAATCGACACTCGTGCCAACCCCTTCGGGGCTCCGCGTTCCTCCCCGGGTGGCGGCGGAGAAAGGGGGCGCGAGGGTGTGTATTGTTCGATAGGGTTTCGGCCAGGGGGCCAGTATGTTTTTTCTGAGGGGCAATAAACGGGTCGCCTCTGAAAAGGGCCTGAATGCGGTCGGGACAAGCCCTGCTGCGTGACAAAAGGGCCTTCGCGACAAAGGCAGTGTCTCTCGACCCACTTCTGCCTCGACGGGAGCTATCATTAGATGTAATAATTATTTTATTATTGGCGACGCCACAATAAAATTATACTAATTGATTGGTGACGCCACAATATATACAAATCAATTCTCTTATTTACCAGCACGAATCGTAACCATCTTTTGAAATCACTCACCCACCTTAACCCTGATGTGTGGGCAAAGTTACAGTCGAAAAGTACCTTAACCAGTGTTAAAGCGACTAATATTTGAGATGATATTGTTGAGGTGAATCCAATACTATAGTATAAACGAGTATGTAGATACAACAGTATAGAAAGGAAAATAGTAATTAAATAAAAACAAGAGGTACCGTACACATGGGTAATTGGAGTCTATTTTTTTCAATATTTTCGTATTATTTCTTTACTAATAATTGGAAAACTAAAAAAAATGTTCATAATTTTTTTCTATATGTTTGCAGATTTATTGTGAAGTGCTCGAGAGAAGTAGTTTGGTAAGAAATATGTAAAACAATGCACAACTTTTTTTTGTTTGAAAATTAGGTTCAATTCACACTGCTATGTGGGCTACTTGAACCCACGGGATGTTTTCATACATAAAACCACTGAGATTTGCACTAGGTCCATGTGTTTCTAGAATTTCTTGTACAAACACAATTGCAAATATAGTGCTACAAACACAAAGATAAATTCAATAGGTGAAATACAATTTTTCTATCGATTTTTTCATCAAAAACCTAATTCTTACCCTGGGAAATCATCTTCAAAAACAGTAACAGTTCTACTTCCCATAGATAAGTCTAAGACTTCACAATAAATCTGAAATTGAGTTTATCAGCAGGAAATCTGAAAATACTGATTTGGTGACGGTGCCTTACTAGGACTACGTTTTCGTCTTCAGTAAACATTTTTTGATGTCCCGGATTCTGAATAGATTTATTCTTCAATCTCCTTTTTTTAGTCAATCGACTAATTAGTCGATCGTCGATAAAGGAGTCTTCAGCTCGTCTTTGTGACATTATTCCCGACCATTCCTGCCAAACATTCTTCAAGTGATGATCCTTATAATCCGCATATTTACGACTTCAGGAAATCTTTTGAAATTTTCTGTACTATAACGGTCAGATTACATTAAAAGGAACAGAAAATCAATATGTTTGACGTTTTAAATATCGAAATAAAACTAATCATGCGCTAAAAAGATATAAAAGAGAGTTTTGGGGTACTTGATCCCACTGTGACCGAGGATCCAAGTCGTCTGGTTTTTAAGTTTATGTGCTCACAATTAGCAAATCTGAAAAAATGGGAACGGCGTTCTACCAATGACAAAGCTAGCATAGCCGTTCTATAAAAAAATATATCATTACCAAAATGTAAACTGCTCCCTTGATCAACTATCTTGATATCCGGTGTAGAGATAAAAGTTTGCAGGGTTCAAATTCGGCTACTTTCGACCCCATACATTAAACAGAGAGCTGTAACTTACAGCTGTACCTATTTCGTTGAAATTCTTACGTTATTTATGTGACAGTCAACTAGCTTACTTGCACTTGAATAATTAATTTCTCTCTTTATTCGCTAATAAATCAGGACAAACTTTTTCAATAATTCTTCGAACATGCAATGCAAGCTACATTATCATGACAAAAACCTCAATGCTATTTGAACAAAACGCAGAACAACATTCGTTGATTCGTACGATTTGAAAAGGACCATTTAGAAATGAACGGGAGAGCAGCGGGAAAAAGGTTAGGAATATATTTTAATAATTAACATTCGTTGTTGTGGTGGATTTATGCCCTTCATATGTGCTCTTTCGATTCACGCTCTTGCTAATACATTCAATTTTTTCAATGCCCAGTGATTTCTATTGAGCACTGTATGCGTTTACATTCTATATGTTGGTTTGTTCCTTTTCTCCAATATTAGAATGAGAACGTGAAGGTACTGTTTTTTTTAATTCCTCTTTCTAAAAGTTTTTAATATTAAAAAGCTTTATAGAAAATATCAAAAGTAGTTAAACAAATACCAAATTACTTGATTGTGAAATGTTGCCTACTGGATTCGTTCTTACTACCTAGTAAAACATGTTTAGAAGCAAATGACAAAACCTATTTCAGTTAACAAAATGTTTCAAATTCGAATATGATTCCTCTTCTTTGAATAAAGAAAATATGGTTGTGAACTTAAGAGGAGATAATTTATAGACAAATTGGAGCCGACTTTAAGAAAAAAAATGTTAAAAAATTGTCGTATTTCACGTAACATTGCCGTATTTCACCGCAAACTATTTATAGTTTCAAAGAATTGTACATAACGTACAAGAATTGTACGTTATTTCAATGTTTGTCTTTGAAAGTTGATTGAATTGAGAATTGATTTTATTATGGAAAAAATCACTATCTTCAATGTTGTAGTTGACGGGAGATTCCTAAAAACTTTTCAGTTAATGCAATTTTCGGAAAATAAGGGATTTAAACGAAAATTAAATCTGCGCCTTTCTAAGAGTCTTTTTCGCTACCTGAGGATACAGTTGGTGAAATTTTCGAGCAAAAAATTGAATTTCAGACTATGTTGAGCAATGTTGAGCAAGTTTGATAATGTTGTGAACCTTCTTGTAAAGTACCCTCAAGAAACTAAATATCCGTTTCAAATTCATCGGGTCGAGAGTTTCTATAAATCGGTCGTGGAATGTGGAATCGATCGTGGAGAATATCGTATCAACGGGTTTGGTGCTAGTTTTAAGCAGAGACAGACACATTTTAGGATCAATCCATTTTTTTGGTATCAGGACCTACAAAAATGGATTTCTGACTGCACAAAAAGTTAGAGGTAGTAATTAACTATATGTAGCAACGCGATTTGTCAGCTTTTTCGTTGCGAGGGTCGGACAATACGACTTTTGCTGTTGAAATATCGCCAATTTCCTGCGCACGATTACAATACTTTGTCTTGTTACGAAGTAAGGTAAGAAAGCAAAAATAGACTAATGACATTCACTTACAAATCATTTTCTTGAATATTGAAGTGATGAAAATTAAAACTAACGTTAAGGTTGAATAATAAAATTGAAAAAGAAAATGACTTTACTTAAGAGAAACGTATTGACTGAAAACCTTGATACAGTACAGCACAGCACAGCACAGCACAGCACAGCACAGCACAACACAGCACAGCACAACACAACACACATCAACCTTTTCGGAAATAAAATATCTTCTTCCATTTCAAAGGCCACCAATTGTGAGTTATAACAGTTTCAATAGCATCTTCAAATATTTCAATCCCTTCTTGATGCCACATAAGCCAACATACTCAAATATATAAGTATTCAATTACATAGTCCATTAAATTATTCTTCAATTTTATTTTTTGAATAGAAATTGAAAACTCTCAAGGCCCACTTACGTCTTGTAGAAATTGCAGAGTCCATTCACGAAGTTGCTCCTTAAAGAGTCGGCGTACTATATCTGGGGCAGCAAGTTGAGACAAAGCCGAGCGAGTTTCTGGCGGTGCTGAATCAGTAAGTGGTTTGTGCAATCGCCAATAAGCGCTCACGCTTATAACAGGTGCACGGCCGGACGCAACCGGGACGGGTAGAGGCAGGCGGGTGGTGGTGAGAGGCGACGGGGGAAAATGGAGCGGGGAAATGCAGGCCGATGGGAGATGTGAGAGACGAGGTGATACAATGGAGAACATAAAGAGAAGAGCATAGGGCGAGGAGGGAAAGGGCGAGGAGGGAAAGGGCGATGCGGGAAAGGGCGATGCGGGAAAGGGCGATGCGGGAAAGGGCGATGCGGGAGAGGGCGATGCGGGAGAGGGCGATGCGGGAGAGGGCGAGGCGGGAGAGGGCGATGCGGGAGAGGGCGATGCGGGAGAGGGCGATGCGGGAGAGGGCGATGCGGGAGAGGGCGATGCGGGAGAGGGCGATGCGGGAGAGGGCGATGCGGGAGAGGGCGATGCGGGAGAGGGCGATGCGGGAGAGGGCGATGCGGGAGAGGGCGATGCGGGAGAGGGCGATGCGGGAGAGGGCGATGCGGGAGAGGGCGATGCGTGAGAGGGCGATGCGGGAGAGGGCGATGCGGGAGAGGGCGATGCGGGAGAGGGCGATGCGGGAGAGGGCGATGCGGGAGAGGGCGATGCGGGAGAGGGCGATGCGGGAGAGGGCGATGCGGGAGAGGGCGATGCGGGAGAGGGCGATGCGGGAGAGGGCGATGCGGGAGAGGGCGATGCGGGAGAGGGCGATGCGGGAGAGGGCGATGCGGGAGAGGGCGATGCGGGAGAGGGCGATGCGGGAGAGGGCGATGCGGGAGAGGGCGATGCGGGAGAGGGCGATGCGGGAGAGGGCGATGCGGGAGAGGGCGATGCGGGAGAGGGCGATGCGGGAGAGGGCGATGCGGGAGAGGGCGATGCGGGAGAGGGCGATGCGGGAGAGGGCGATGCGGGAGAGGGCGATGCGGGAGAGGGCGATGCGGGAGAGGGCGATGCGGGAGAGGGCGATGCGGGAGAGGGCGATGCGGGAGAGGGCGATGCGGGAGAGGGCGATGCGGGAGAGGGCGATGCGGGAGAGGGCGATGCGGGAGAGGGCGATGCGGGAGAGGGCGATGCGGGAGAGGGCGATGCGGGAGAGGGCGATGCGGGAGAGGGCGATGCGGGAGAGGGCGATGCGGGAGAGGGCGATGCGGGAGAGGGCGATGCGGGAGAGGGCGATGCAGGAGAGGGCGATGCAGGAGAGGGCGATGCAGGAGAGGGCGATGCAGGAGAGCGCGAGGAGGGAAAACGGGCAAGGAGGGAAAACGGGCGAGAAGGGAAAACGGGCGAGGAGGGAAAACGGGCGAGGAGGGAAAACGGGCGAGGAGGGAAAACGGGCGAGGAGGGAAAACGGGCGAGGAGGGAAAACGGGCGAGGAGGGAAAACGGGCGAGGAGGGAAAACGGGCGAGGAGGGAAAACGGGCGAGGAGGGAAAACGGGCGAGAAGGGAAAACGGGCGAGGAGGGAAAACGGGCGGGGAGGGAAAACGGGCGAGGAGGGAAAACGGGCGGGGAGGGAAAACGGGCGAGGAGGGAAAACGGGCGAGGAGGGAAAACGGGCGAGGAGGGAAAACGGGCGAGGAGGGAAAACGGGTGAGGAGGGAAAACGGGCGAACAGACGGAGCGCTGCTGTGACTGTGTAAGATGGAGACGGATGATTTGGGGGGGGGTAGGGGTTGCAGGAGTGATAGGGCGGGGTTGTTTAGGCGAAGGGTCGAAGTGCCGTAATAGGCGCGTAATGCGAAAACTTTCCTTCGATGGGCTTCTCGTGCAACTTCCGCTACCCGCCGCTCCAACTTCTCCGATAGGCCGCGCTGCTGTAGCTGACCTGGAACTGCGCCCACCTGCGCGCCTGGTACCGCTTATCTGCGCGCGCAGCACCCGCTGAAGGCAGCGGTTAAAGAGGCCTCAACAAACTTCTGGCGCATGAAATATTCACACAAGAACAGTGGTCGAATCGCGAATAAATTACTTAAAGTATGCACGGGGTTGCCTTCCGATGCTGCGAACCGGATCCAGAATTCGTAGCCTCAAATTTCTCCGAGAGTATATGCAATATGATATGCACAACGTGAGAAGGAAATTTTTGTATAATTAAATTGTGGTGACTAATTAGCGCATGTCATTGATATTATACTTAAAATTAAATAACACCAGACGTTTATCAGCAGGTTGTTTTTAAACATTGTTTGAATCTAATGTAGATGACCTTCATCGGTTTTCCTTACATCAATTAAATGTGGATTTCATCGTGAACTAACATAATTCTGAGAATGAAGTTCGTATTTTTTGTCATATTGCCATATTACCTGTAACATTCGAGTAAAAATAATAGTTTAATTTGCGAAATAATCCGGCTTAGCACCCATCGTGCTCTGCAAATTCTGTGATAGAGTTTAAACCACTGATTGGATTACTACCTATGGAACCTATAGAATATTTTTAAGTAAATTATGATTCTGTTCATATTATTCAGTTTGTACCAATCGTTATTAAACTGTGTGGTCACTAACAGTTTTTCTTTATAAATAATATTAGCGATATGACTGTTCTACAATTTCAAATGAATCACTATTCAATGTCCTATTATCCATCTTCCGTCTGACGTAAATTATAACTAATTATACTCTGTCAATACGTTGGATCAGACAGGTTGAGAACAAATGCGACTGTTATTTATTATGAACTCTATTGTATGATATCAAACAAAAGGTGAAATATTCATTGCCATTAGCATTTTTAAATGTTCCATCCAATCGAGGGCAGTGTTTTCTGCCAACGGACTGATGTGATAAATCAATCCAAACTTTTTAATCACATATATTTTATAAGGTAAATATTTTATTTTAATGTTATAAATATAACCGTTTATTAGAAAGGAAACCAACATTTATTTCGAAAAAACAATTTTGTTTGCTGTTATATTTCACCCTACATTTTGAGTTATCAGTGGTTGTAGTACATATGAGAATATGTTAAGTACTATATTTGAAAAGGGTTTGCTACAATGTAGAATTATAATTAGACTGTTGATAGAATTTAATTGCACGTTCTTTTGATGTTGCATGAGTATTTCATATTATTGTACGATTTCTTTGTATTTCCTACTTATTTTCTTAAAGTATTTCATCCAATATTGTATCCAGATGACATTAACTTAAAAGAAAAAGTACATAATAACTTATAACACTGTAATATTTTACAAATCATAGTTTCAGTACTAAATTTGTTTGTGTCAGTGAATTAATGCCAGTGTATTTAATACAAACATTTTTATCATTGTAACATTTTAAAATTTATATTGTGTATTATTATGTCATCAATGTGTTCATTACATAATATTTTGATAATAATTGCATCTACTTATTTCAACGATATTTTGCTCGTGACAATAAAGAGAATTCATTTTTTTTTCAAATTTAATATGTTTTATTGCTATTGAAATTCATATTAAATTAATAATTTTTAATGAGATTTTTCTGGAATACTCATTGAATGTATTTATTCAGTATTTTTATGTTTTGTATAATGGATAGAGACTGCGTGTTCATTTCGTACACGTTTAGGTTTGTTCAGAATCTCTCAAGCGAAATATGTTGTGGATTATTTCTGTTGTGTTACTGGTTATATTCTGTTAAAAAAGTACACACAAATGTTTCCAAAACGTAGCGATCACACAGCTCAAGATAAAGCAATTAATACTCTTGTTTAATACAGTTATAAATTAAATTTAAAAAAATACATGTATATTACAATAAAATAGTATAGTACATATATAGTTCAACCGTGCGATCAAAATTTTAAAAAAATAATCATTTTTGGATTTTTGTCGAGTTGTTGTGTATCAAACAAAACCTTAGACGCCATTCATATGACATCATGAGACTGCATACTTTTTTTCCTTCAATTTCTGAACGCATTGGAAATTAGTTGTATAAATAATAGGTGTTTTGACAATTATTACATATTTATGATCGCTCCAAAGCAATAGTTGCAATATCAATTTTTTCTAAGTTCATGTAAACAATTAGTGTTATATTAAATATTATAATTAATTTGCAGTTTTTCTGATATTACCTATCAATTCTAATTACTTACATATTCTCTCTATTAAATTAGAAAGATATCCAAACAAATTGTTTCTTATTATATCAAATTACCTTGAAAGGAACTGTAATTAATTGGTTTAATAATTTTCATTGTGTCTGTGATAGTAATTTATATTTTCATATCACATCCTTGACAGGCACTAGTCAAAATCGATGTTGTGTAGAAGAGTGACCTGAGAATAGTTTATTTACTTATTCTATATTCATAGAAGAAGAATTGATTTCTGGCCCTACCAATAAAACCCGAAATAATGGACCATATGGAAGAGAAATACATGAGTGACATTCCAGTCCAAAAATTCATATTATCTTTTCAAAAAGTGCCCAAGCGTCATAAGAATGTAGTTATCTCCAGATCACAGCATTACACCAGGACATTCCGACAAGACCCCATTTGACCTATGCCAGGACGTTTACACTTCGTGGTCTATTTGAATTTGTTAAAAAGTGCAGGTCCTCGTGGTTAGCCAATACGGCCTCGCTTGCCTGGGATTTCCCGTGAGGCAAGATTATAATGTGAGTTTTCCTTGCAATGTCCCCGTAAATGTTGCTGTGTGACGATGAGATAATTCCCTTCCCAGGTTTAGAAGACCGGAATACGGCGTGGGGATGTCCACGTGCTAACCACACATATCCCCTTAACCCGTGGCCGCGAGGCAGAGACGTCGCCGGCCCGTTGACGAGCTGTCGCGCCAAGAACACACATGCATACATAGATACATACATACAAAAAAGTGCAGTGTGTAGCCGCTAACAACTCCCCTGCATCTATGGAATCTAAAAGAAATTCTCCAACTCAACGACAAAATATGAACATGTCACGAGAATATATTTTTTGTCCTCATTTTTCTGCTACGACGAATTAATTCTGCATGAACTCTTTCGCCTTCCAACATTCTATTTCTACGTGTTGGTTCCCCATCGATGTATGCATGCATGCGGTGAACGTATTCAGCTGAATCTCCCTTTGAGCAAATAAACATTCTACCCGTAATAGCAGATTGGTCTGATTTATTACAAGCATAATATACTGTACAAAACTGATATGGGCTACGATGTGGCCAATAAAATCGGTTGCATTTAGCCGGCTTTAATAGATTTACGCAGTGAAGTGCAGGAGAAAACCACTTGCCTGTCACTACGTAAACTTGTGGTGCTACAACAGCACGTACTTTCTCGCTTGTATTTTCACGCAAAATTACGCGAAGAGTACTCAAATTCTCGAAAACTTTTGCATGACCGTATTTCAATTGATATCTTTAAAAAACCGATTTAATAACAGGAAAAAATCTCTCTTTAATATATTAGTTATCGGAAGACTCAGAAAAATTTTTTGAACTTTTGCAATTTTCGAAATATGGTGTTGTTTGGAGTAACTATTGAAAAACTACCGACCAGAGTAGCAAACCACTAGAATTTTCCTCTAGAAAGCGGGTGAAATCGACTTAGCTATGCAGCTAGTGTAGAAAATCCTGCAAAATTACGCAATAAATACTCAAATTCTCGAAAACTTGTACATGACCGTATTTCAAATTCTATCTTTAAGAAACCAATTTCATTAAAGGAAAAACATTCTGTCTTTAATATATTAGCTGTAGGAAGACATCAAACAAATTTTGAAATTTTGCAATTTTCGAAATATGGTGTTGTTCGGAGAAGAATCTACGGAAAATCTACCTAGCTATGTAGGAAATGTAGAAAATCCTGCTACCGCTCAGAGGCACAGCGGGGACATTAATTGATGCCCTTGGCCACCTAACCGGGGTGACGTACTGCTGATTGCACGTCACCATATTCGGAATCCGCTGGAATTCTCTCTGTGATTTCGGAAACACCACAGCGCCGACCACCGGGAAGCCACATGGCGGTTTTATCAGCGTAAGCTCGCAGCGCTGGCGCGATGTCGGTGGCGCAGCAACTCGTCTGCCCACGACGCTGCACCGCACGCGCTGCAGAGCGTTCTGCTGTGAAACCCAACCGGCCTCTCGCCCCGGCGCACGCTCCGCCGCGGTGGAAAGAGATGGGTGCGTGCAACTCACCGGGAGAGATGGCTCAGGGCATCAACCGTTGTCACTGTCTCTCACTGTCTGTCACTGTCTGTCACTGTCTGTCACTGTCTGTCACTGTCTGTCACTGTCTGTCACTGTCTGTCACTGTCTGTCACTGTCTGTCACTGTCTGTCACTGTCTGTCACTGTCTGTCACTGTCTGTCACTGTCTGTCACTGTCTGTCACTGTCTGTCACTGTCTGTCACTGTCTGTCACTGTCTGTCACTGTCTGTCACTGTCTGTCACTGTCTGTCACTGTCTGTCACTGTCTGTCACTGTCTGTCACTGTCTGTCACTGTCTGTCACTGTCTGTCACTGTCTGTCACTGTCTGTCACTGTCTGTCACTGTCTGTCACTGTCTGTCACTGTCTGTCACTGTCTGTCACTGTCTGTCACTGTCTGTCACTGTCTGTCACTGTCTGTCACTGTCTGTCACTGTCTGTCACTGTCTGTCACTGTCTGTCACTGTTTGTCACTGTTTGTCACTGTTTGTCACTGTCTGTCACTGTCTGTCACTGTCTGTCACTGTCTGTCACTGTCACTGTCTGTCACTGTATCCTAGGGCTTCACTCCCCACCGTGGCAGGAGTTTCGACGCGAGCTTGTCAGCTACGTCGAGTTCAGGCGCTGTCTGGAGGGGAATTCTAGCGGCCGGCTGCTCTGATCGGTAGTTTTTCCATGGTTTCTCCGTTCAACACCGGGCGAATGCCGGAGCAGTACCCTAACAAACGGGCCACGGTCCGCAAGCGATCATTCCTACCTCGTCCTTGGCCTATGCTCATCCACCACTGACAGACACATGTACTACACTACCACACATGCCGGGAGACCGGTCGGTAATCTTAGAGCTTGCCCTGGCTATGACGAAGCCCCGCTGGTGGCGATACCTGGTTGAGGAAAACCCGCTAGCCGGTTCTCGCCATACAGCGGGATAAGACCACTGCCATCTCCCGAACAAAACCATGTCGTACACTCACGGGACTAATGACCTTGGTAGTTAACGCACCCGGAATCACTAACAATCAATCAATCAATCAATCAATCAGGTACACCGAGTTTTGCTCGCTCTGCGCAGCAGCAGTTTGCGCGAACTACATGACAACAACGGTGGCACTTCGTTTAAACATCAGACTGGACGTAGGCCGCCATGTTGCATGGAGAGCGAGATGTGCTGAAACATTTTTAAAGTGAAATGAAGTATCAATTTTCAACGATGACCAAACCCAAAATAATACGAAGCTGTAATTGAAATAAAAGATGCAATATTAAAATAAAGTGCTTCATCTATCTGTTTCAATGACATTCAATGTATCTGTTTCAGTACAATGCTTACATGTAATAACTGCATTTCGTACATCCTTTGTTGGGTATTATCGGTTAAAATTAATTCTACTGCAACCTCTTGCTTAAAAACTGAACTGTAAATTCCCTGCATATATATGCATTGTTTTACACGATAAGATGTTTCATTGTCATCAGTCGCGTGTTGACTCGCTGGTGTTGAGAGTCGCCGCCAACTACTGAGTGACTTGTTAGGAAGTTATCGTAGTTAATAATAATTAGTGGTTCAGTGGTACAGGAAGATAGTGGATGCGAGTTGTTGGATATATTCGTATATGTTTGAGAGCTGGCTATACTGTGTAGAATCGAATACTTCCTTTACATCCAACTAACCTCGCATACCTGAGAATCATATCATCTGTTTTTCTTTGTTTCCGTGATTGAAAATACGGGGAAAATGCCACAAAATGTGTGTCACGCAAAAACATTTTGTTCAAAAATAAAATTATTCAGTTTCTCAACACCAAACAATTAATATGTCTGTAGACCTATACGGTCTAAATTTGAAGAATTGCTTTGTTCATAGTCCTCCTAAAAAATCGTAGGTATATATTCTAGACGGCTGTCTCGAAATATTCTTAGTGATATTCGTTAGAGATGTTTGTTAAAGCATTACTCCTCTTCTACCTGGTACCGCCTGCCAAGCAAATGTTCCCTCACTCTGAACGCCCAAACCAGATCGCAAACTTTAAACACGTCCACGCTGCTGGGACTAATCCGATGTAACAGATCAGCGGGCAGAGCAACGAAAGGACAATGCACAGTCGAGGACGAGACAGCCAGCCTCGGGGCGGACAGGGGGCAGGAGAGGTCACGGAGAGGCGGGGAAGGACGGGCGAGAGGAGAGGTATGGAGCCGAGGTCTGTTTGATGAAGGCGAGGGCAGAAGGATGATGGTGGGGCCGGAGGGATGGAATTGGGGTTGGAGAAGTCAAGGCTGAGTCTGAAATGTGAAGGTGGATACGGAGAAGTGAGGTGGGTGAAGGCGAGGTCGAAAAGTTTTGGAGAAGTGAGGGCGGAATCCGGAAAGTAAAGACGGGAGGGGGAAGCAGTAAAGGTGGGGCGGCAGACGGTTAACACGGGGGATCGGGCGGGGCGCCGGAAGGGTAAAGATGGCGGAGCGTCAAAGGGGTAAAGGCCGAAGAACCAAGGGATAGAGGACGGAGCGTTGATGGGATAAAGGGTGGAACGTCGGAGGGGTAAACCGGGAAATCTGTAGTGCAAAGGCAGGACGTCGGACGAAAAATTTGGGGGTGGATGGGATGGGTAAAGGGGTAAAAGGGGTGATCGGAGGTGTAAAATAAATAGAGGAGATCGGGGACATAAAGGCAGAGCATCGGAGGGGTGAAGATTGGGTGCTGGTGCGGTTGGAGGGGTAAAGACGTGGGTTGGAGGGGTGGAGACGTGAAGTCAGAGGTTTAAAGAGGGGGCGTCGAAGGGGTAAAGACTGAGCGTCGGGGGAGTAAAGGCGGCAAGTCGCAGGGGTTGAAAGGGGGATCGGAGGGATAAAGTGGGGCGTCGCAGGTGCACAGTCGCGATGACGAAGAGGTAAGGGCGAAGGATCTAGGGGTGTCAGGGAGGGATCAGAGGAATAAATACGAGGCGTCGGGGGTGGAGTAATGGCAGAACGTCAGAAGGGTAAAGGCGGAATGTCGGAGGGGGAAAGGTAGGTATTCAGAGTAGAAATAAGGTGGTTGGAGAAATAAAATCTTAGAATCGAAGGGTAAGGGTGGAGGGTTATTAGGGGGTAAAAGGGCGGGCGACGTAGTAAAGAGGGAGTGGGTAAGGCAAGGATTAGATAGAGGAGACGGAAGGCGGCAGATGCGGACGCTCGGGGAGTGGGGAAGGGGCGGGGCGGTGTCATCGCGTGTGGACGGAGACAAGGCGCGCGAGACGGCATCCGTGTCGTCCGAACGCGGGCGGCGGCGGCGGCGGCCCGGGGGTCGGGGTCGACTGTCGTTGCGCGCGCGCGGCAGGCGACAAGGTCGCGCGCCGGGGGCGGGGGCGGGGCGGGGCTGGGGCGGGGCGGGGGCGGGGCGGGGGCGGGGCGGGGGCGGGGCGGGGGCGGGGCGGGGGCGGGGGCGGGGAGGGGGCGGGGCGGGGCGGGGGGCGGGGGCGGGGCGGGGGCGGGGGCGGGGCGGGGGCGGGGGCGGGGCGGGGGCGGGGGCGGAGGGGCGGGGCGGGGCGGGGCGGGGCGGGGCGGGGCGGGGGAGGGGCGGGGGTGAGGGCGGGGGCGAGGGCGGGGCGGGGGCGGGGGCGGGGCGGGGGCGGGGCGGGGGCGGGGCGGGGCGGGGGCGTGACGGCGAGTGACAGGCCGAGCGAGCGCACAAGCCTTGCTAATGAGGCGTCAACGATGAGCGGCTCCTCCACGCAGCGGACGCAGGACGCGCGTGATGGGCGGGGGTGGGGGCGAAGGAGGGTGGGGAAGGGGCGGCGACGTGGGCGGGGACGCGCACTGCAAGGCCGAGCGGGTGCCAAGGCCCCCTGGCGCGCACAGATTCTTAGCCAGCGCAGATGCGTATTATGCGCGAAAGCTGACGCTACGCATTAAAAATACAAATGAAACACGAACGCGTAATATTGTATACAAAACTTTATATTACAAAGCATTTTACACAGTGGAAGGTGGAATATATAAATATTTACATATATTTTTCGTCCTTGCCTTTTTTCCGTTTCTACGCGCTCGGCGATAAATAAGGCAGGCTCCGTTTTTATTGATTTTTCGCACACTCCATTTTATACTGATTCGGCGATGTTTTTATGGACGGATGCCGTGTTTTTTTAATGGCAATTTTTAAAAGAATGTTACTCATACTAGGAATAGGTACAATAGTTATCCCTTTTTACGGAATATACGGAATTTTCGCAGTACTACATTACTTTCTCTATAGTATGTACGTTGTTTGCGAGAAAGTAAAAATGGTCTGAAAAACGAAAAAAGAATTAAATTTTCCATTTTCTGTATCAAGTATATCTACCATTTTATAATTGAAGTTACAAATATTATAAAAATATAGTGTAGTCACCGATTTCCAAGAAAGGGCAAAAGATCGCCAAGAAGCTAAAAATCGCCATTTTCTCGCGAAATTAAAGAATTTTATGTAAAAAATGTCTGTACCAATAACGTACATTTGATAGAAGAAAATTGCTGCGTGCAGAATTATGGATGATAGTTTATGGGAAGTTTTCAAAAGTATGAGTGGGTGGAGTCCCTTTACCTCTTTGCAACAGAATGTGTAGTATAGACACTGTATCAGCATTGTCACACTGCCCCTGAAATTGCTTCCATATCCAATTCCTGGAATGCAGTCATTGACACTAATTATGACGACAATTTCAATGTTGCTTCTATGATTCGCGATTTTGACTCCACAACGTCACTTCACGTCTAGTCAGCAATGCACAGACAAAAAGTGTCAATTATTTACCAGAAGGAAGTATCATGCCTCGAAATCCTGCCATATCGTTTTTTACGAAAGCACGCTTTGAGACTGCTTAATTATGAAGCCCGCTTTAAATTCTCCATGATGTATGATCGAGAGAAAGCCGACGATGAATTGTTCCGTCGCCAAAACTGACAGAGGATGGGACATTTCATGTGATTCGTAGAGTCAACACGTGAACGGGTGAATTTGAACGTATCAGAACTAAAATGAACATAGAAGGACTCTTATGAAACTCGAATGTTTGTTCTTTCGTAGAATATTTATTATTTCCCTTGCTGTCTTATACATAAAAGAACTAACAAATCTTTTATTTGCTCAATCACGCAAAACGATTGAGTGATAAATATCATAATCTTTAAATTGGAATACTACTGCTTTTTTGTTGTATTAGGTTTCTTTTATGATAGATCGCTTAAACCAGACCCTTAATATAGTTGTTTATTCAGTTTGTTTTTCAATGGTATTTTAATGGATTGATATAGTTTTAGAGGTAGATACAATCGTATCCAAAGATTTAAAATCATCATATTGAAACTGTAAATAGATTAATAAATGTACCTAACTACTATCCAACAAGCCATGAGCCACTACTATCCAACAACTTCTGGAGCTTTCCAGATTAAATAATCTACCATTTGGGAGTAGACCCCAAAATCTCACTTTGTAAACTGTATTCTAATAAACATAATGTGTTTTCATTGGGAACTAAAAGCTGGGTTATTGGGTTAATACCTTTAGATTTCTAGGATGTGACGTATCATATCTCGGCGAAGTTGATATTGTAAGGAAGATAGAAAGATTCAATATGATGTGTGGCACCATCAAAAGAGCGCTCAAAGGAAAGGTCCGTAAAGACACAATGCTAAAGTTTTATAAAGTTATGGCAGTGCCTTGCGGACTTTACGGAAGCGAAAACTGGACTATGAACTCCAGAACACACAGTAGACTTCAAGCAGCCGAGATGAGATTTTTAAGATCAGTCCTGGGAGTAACAAGAATGGACAGATTAAAAAACGAGACCATCCGGAAAAATATAGGAATTTACAACTTAAACGAAAAAACTAAGGAATACAGAGAACAATGGAAAAAACACCTCGAAAGAATGGAAGACGACCGTATTCCGAAGCAAGTGCTTCAGTACATCCCTAAAGGAAGAAGAAGCGTTGGTAGACCCAGGAGAAGATGGTTAGATCAAGGAGGCGCAACGGACCAACCGGTCTAATGCTTGAGGGAGAAGAAGAAGAAGAAGACTAAAAGCTGGGTTTAAAAGTCTTGAAAGTATCGTTTATGGGTTATGCTCGATGCAAAAGTGTGTTGCTGTTTTTGCGCTTGCAATTTTTTTTGCAAGTATTAATACTATTTGAACACTTTGCTTCAGCATGATATCAGAAAATGCATAAACCGATCACAATTAATTCCGATGAAGTATCACTCGATGTTTATAACTCATATAAAGCTTTTTTTCTTTACAGCTACACTAAATAATCATTCTGTTAAAATTAAATAACCTTCAAAGATTTTACTATGATTAAATAATCGTTTCATTTTCTCGTAATAAATAAGCATAAATAATGTATCTTATGAGATGTGTGCATTTCATATTAACAATAATGGAAGATTTCTAATCTTTCTTTACAAATATATTTTTCCTTTAAAAAAATTACATCAGGTATGAGCAAAATTTGAAATTTAATGACTTGTGTGGTATGAAAAGTTAACGACCGTCTTCTGAAATGGTATTAGGCTATTCACCATCTATCTGCTTAGCGGGCACAGCATTATTCACTAATCGGAAAGATCATCCAGTATTTAGAGATACCTTGAGGGAAATGAGTTTGTTGGAGGATTTCCACGCCATTCGCGAAGTCGTTTCGTACGAAAAGATCGTGCAGATGCCCCGACGCTCTGCTCTCAGATCGAGAAATGAAATATTGAGAAGTAGGAGATTGCGTGCAGATTGGAAGCCGTAAAGGGCTCTGAGCGAAATTCAGGTTGGCCGTTCCGTTCAATGTCTCTGCCTTACTGGGTATTTTCGTGTTTTCTCCTAAACCTGGGAGGAGAAAGAAGGATTGGTGGCCAATTCATCGTTCAGTGATGTACCTTGCTCGTCTTTAAAAGGAGATGAGCGAATAAAGCTATGGGTTTTGTGGACTCTTTTTTAAAAATATTTGAAATCACGGAATTTCCTTACTTCTCAGTCTGAGAGTGTATTTTTGTTCTTTATTTCCTTGGAAACGTCTTATAGTCGATCTAAAAATAACCCAAACTGCCGGCATCTAAAAATACTCCAAACAATAATACCTCAATAAAACAATAGCATTCCATCTCATAACACTCCAAAAAATACCCCTTCGTATGTTTTTATTATCTAAAATGTCTCTACCTGAAGTTGTCTTGTCCCATTGTTGGAGTATTCCTAGTTCATCAGGAACCTAATTTGCAAGCCCGAATACACTAGAGAAACACATCCGTGCTTCTGGAATAATTCAACAGAATTCGCGAGTCAATTTGCTGCCGCCTGTGCTGCGGGCGAGGGACATCGCATCTGTCTCGAAAGTTCCACTCTAGACGGCAGCGCTCTCGCGGAAGGGAAGCGAACTGATTCTGAAAACAAAGGACGCTCTCGGCGCGGCGCGGAGCAGTATAGCGACGTTGCCTTGGGCGTTAAATTGCAGCAAGCTCTCGTTTGGTCTTTTCACAGAAAGACGCATCTTTCCTTTATTGACTCGCAATGGGGCACATTTATAAAATTAATTTTGTACTATCAATTATTTAGGAAGATTCTAAATTAACTTGCGGAGCAGAATGAATATACTGATTCATCTGGAATTAGATTGTGACGTTTGGAGGATTTTGACGTTTATATCGTGGAAAAGATAGTGATCATATTCAGAAACTCAAAGCTACTTCATTTTCAAATGCAATCATTTTACATAATTTGCGTTAATTTAATAACTTAATTTAATAGCTTGCCAACCAGTAACAAGAAACAAAAGCTGTCCAAGTACATATTGCCTACTAGGCAACGCTCACAGACTGAATCTAAATGTTGAAGATACGGTTTCGCACAAGGTGAAATTATGCACAGTGAGGATTATGTGCAAACTTACGGTCTCTATCATCTGAATAAAATTCCTTTTGCTATTAAGATATTCTAATTTAGATACGATCCCCGTTTTCTTATTTTTAAGCTACATCAGGTGATTTAAGTTGATCAATTGCAACAGATGATTCGCGTTTTATGACAAATTCAGTATTGGATAACTCTGCAACTCCTGATCTATGCAATGTAGCTATAATTCTTATGTTCCTAGATTCTAGAAGACGTTTATATGATCTCTTTATTCACACAAAAGTCATTCTCAGAATTGTGATATTTATAACTAACTAGGGTTACTGTACTTCCAATATGTAAAGAGAGAAAAATTCATGAAAACTGTTTTAGTATAATAGTTTATTTTTCTTAAAATCAAATTCCAACTCGCAAAATAAATACTTCATTTTATCACTTTCGTAAAATAGACATAATTCATTATCATTTCTGTCCTTTATGTCTAGGATTACCATACGTCCTCTTTTCCCGGACATGTTCTCTTTTTGATGTAAGAAAAGTATTTTGGTTGGATTTTACAAGAAAGGACAAAATTCCCCTTTTTATGGGAAAAGGGCTACCACGTTTTAAAAAGCAAACGAGATGTATGATGTGCGAAGGTTACAGCGCTTTTTTCAACTTTATTGAGTCCTCGACATCATAACATTTCATTGTTGTATAAATAAATGACATTTCACTTTAACTATTTCACTTAACAACCGCTAAAATGCGCAGTATCCTTCGCACATCATACATCTAATTTGCTTTTATAATGTAGAACCCCTCTTCCCATAAAAAGGGAACTTTTGTTCTTTGTTGTAAAATCCACTCGGACAGTTTTTCTTACTTCAAAAGGAGTACAAGACCGGAGAAAAGTTGAAAAGAATAACCCTATAACTATCAACCATTTTCAGTACTATGCATAGTATGGTATGCATAGCTATGGTTGTAACAATTACAAAGGTGACTCCAGCAATTGGAAACAGTATACCGAAATTCTCCTATTATATTCGCCGTCTCTTGGGTTAGGTAAGTATTGTGTATCGGCTAGTAAATGCTTCTGCCATGCCATCTAAAATGCCGGTGTACGTATCAACGCCGCTCACCGCACGAGACTCGTGGTATTAATCTTGACCGAGGCTGGAGAACCATCTCAGGGACGTCAACCTGATATTCTTATCGGTCCAATAGGGTGACATTGTTAGCTGTAACTACTTCCTCGCGCCAAGCAGCTCTTGTCCCGTCACCGGTCATACACGGATCTTTCTACCATATCCCCAGGGTATACGTTTTCACACACTTGGTAAAACTCCCCGTTCAACTCCTCATACTTGAAAATCTCCCTCGATGTCTAGTTTCCTTTGGAAACTATTTTGGTTGGTGGTTAGTTTTCTAGACTGTATGAGTTAATTATAGTTTAGAGGTATGCCATTATACTGACACATTAATGCTTCGAGGCTTCTTCCAGTTTCATTTACAAGGTTATGATTTACGGAATTACGTATGAAGTATAAACAAATAATGTAATGTACCTCAAACAATTTCAAATTATTTGTGGACCATGTCAAAATGAAAAACCCTTATCAAAATGTCAAAATAGTTAAAATAAAGTTCCATTTTTGGACAATTTGTAAATTTCGGATCACACCAATCCGCGTCACAAATGTAACTCTAATGTTACTAATGTCACATGAAACGAGCACTGAAAAAAATTGTCAAACAGAGAAGGATCGCATTCTTGGGGATATTTCCAACAAGTGCATATTCCAAGAGCTGATATTTGAAGTGGTTACGGTTCTTCTCATATGTTATTCTGGTATTGTATTGTAGCCGTGGCTCATATTCATTTAAGTGGAAGAGATAACTTACGTATTCTGTCAGTAAAAACGGCAAGAGTACCTTAAAAATTGTTCATGTCGAGATCGACCCTGAGATCGAAGAGCAATCTGTGACATTTGACTTGTGAGAGTCATATCATTAACCTATTTACGAGAACAACGAAAGTTGAATTGCGAGAAGAGAATGCAATGAGAGTTTTCGGGCAAGGTCCTATAAGAAAATATTCGCTCCCGTGTAGTAAAACTATTTGCAACAACAAATGATCTACAGAATTTTGCCATTTTAGTTTATCGCCCTTCATGAGGGAATCGACTTACTGCCGAAATAAAATAGAGAACAATTATTTCAATAAATATATTCCATAAATAAAATATGCAATCTCAGCTTTTACTGAATGGATTGAGAAAAACTGGACGTAAAACCTGATAGAGATGTGAAGCAATAATTAGCATTGAAACATTTTTAGATTGATTAGCGTTCATAACATTTTTAATTATTTTTTTTTTCTTTTCGGCAGTTCTGCATTTCAAGGTTTTGTACATTTTTATTACACAAAATTTGAGAATACAACCTTACTACTACCTAATTTACAGGATATCTTACTTATATTTCTCACACATACATCTAAAGAATTGATATATATTACACACATTTTACGATACATCTTTCATTCATTAATCTACATACTCTCTATACATATACTAAAAATTATTATATATCGGAATGAAAATTTACAAATTTTAACATACATTATCATACTGAATATTAATTTTCATATTTTTTTTGCATCTGTCGGATGTCGTGAGCATATTTTCTTGGAATTGTTCATTGTTTTCCCTCATTGCATATTTTATACTGCAAGGAGAAGATGGAAGAAGTGTAAAACGATTGTCACAGTACTTTCTTATATTTTCGATTACGGTTCTATTTGAAGTTCTTTTGAATATGTTTATTCGAGTTGAACCAAGGAGCCTTTGAATATTTTCATAAAACTTTGTACTGTATTATCTGAAGTTACGTGTTAATAACTAAATTGTTCTATTTTGTACAAGAAGTTTGTTTCATTCGTGATTGTAGAATCATTTCCCTCCCATTTTGATTTTTCATCCAGCATCCGATTTAGACTCTCAAATTAATCCAGTACTTGCGCGCTTTGTCGATTAGTTACCCCCAGTTTCGAATCCTTCAACTGTTCCACTCCACAAAATCGACGCCATTTTCTTCCCTTCCGCCCCGCTGTTTTGAGCGCGGCGAGTTTCTGACGACCGACAATTCATTTCCGGTACGGCCGATTCTGTGGCATACCTGCTGCAGGGAGAGATGATTTAAATACTGACAGATTGTTTCGATAACGGCGGAGCCTAATTGAGTGAACTTCGGCGTGGCCGATTTTGTAGCGCTGTTGAATGGAATAACCGCTTTAATAAGCGCAGAGTTGTCGCACTTCACGGCTCAATTCGTCGGTAATGACGTCGCCCGCGTTTGGAAATCTCTGCCGGTAAAACAATGGCCTATCACGAGCGCGTTTCGGGCACAATTGTATCGATAATTTTGTTGAGAGCCGGTTTCCTAAATAAGCTACGTATAAAATGTTAATCGAGGTGGAAGACATCGTATTTCATGCCTAAGAGACGCAGAGAAATAGAGAAGTATGAGGGGGAGAGAGAAATATCAATAATGTAATACTTTGTATCTCTGAGACAAACACTGCCACTTGTCATCGTCGAACATCCTTCTGTAATAGTTAGAGTACTACAGGCGTGTTTTATGGATGTATGAGTGAGAGATTGCGTTCCAATATTACTATAAGCACGACATACCTTACGTAACGTAAATACATACAACGTAACTTGTATCGATTATTTGACTCAACTCGCATGAATTACTTTGTATTTGTGCAGAACACACCCAAGAACTTCTGCAAAACATGGAGTACATGGTTAAAATAGTTGAACTGGGTCAAATTTGAATATTGGGTTCATGTTTTTGTAGATAATGTATCGTAATTAAGGCTCTTTGAGCAGTTTTTGCGTTTGGGAGACAATACAGATTATGGGGCGCTCCAAGTACCTCAGGTATGTCATCAATAGTCATATGTATAAAACTACGATATGTAAAGGTATCACCGACAAATCAGTAGTATTACACAATTTTGTATGTGTACCTGTAGTAGTATCAAAATAATAAACATGTTTTAAAGTGTTGGTCATGAAAAACAAGAGAGCATCTCTATGAGGAAAATATCACCAAGATTCGAGACCCCGAAGTTTCACAAACGATGCTGAGCTCTTTCATATAAAAGCCGTCCAATTTCAGATTGGTCGCTCTTCGATGCACTTCACTGCACAACTCCACACATTTCGGTTCAAGAGGATGTTCTCGGGTGGAAATCCGTTTACAAGCACTTCGCGGCCGCCGAGCTCCCTCTCCGGTTCTCCCACTCAGTCACCGTCCCTCGCTCACGACCACGCCGCAGCCCCTCCACTGTCGCCGCCCTACATCGCCGCACCACACCGCCACTGTGTCTCTCGACACGGCCACCACACCCGCCACCTGCCCCTCCACCACCCCCGCCAACTGTCCCCCGCCACCTGTCCCCGCCAGCATCCACGCCACCGTCCCCGCCACCGTCCCCGCCACCGTCCCCGCCACCGTCCCCGCCACCGTCCCCGCCACCGTCCCCGCCACCGTCCCCGCCACCGTCCCCGCCACCTGCCCCTCCACCTGCCCTCACCTGCCCCTCCACCTGCCCCCGCCCCCTGTCCCCGCCCCCTGTCCCCGCCACCGTCCCCTCCACCGTCCCCGCCACCGTCACCGCCACCGTCACCGCCACCGTCACCGCCACCGTCACCGTCACCGCACCGTCACCGCCACCGTCACCGCCACCGTCACCGCCACCGTCACCGCCACCGTCACCGCCACCGTCACCGCCACCGTCACCGCCACCGTCACCGCCACGTCACCGCCACCCGCCGCACCACCCGACCCGCCACCCGTCCTTAACACCAACCTCACCTCCGTCCACGCCACCAACCCCACCACCGCCCCCACCACCATCCCCGCCATTGTACCCGCCACCATCCTCACCATCGTTTCCACCGGCTACAGAATTGACTCCGAAATTCGCAGCCCCGCCCTTCCCCACCCATTGCCTTCTCACCGTAGCCACGCCCCCGCCACTGCCCCTGCCACCGCAACCCCCCACCACTACCGCCCTCACTCATCGCAGTCATCCCCTCCACTGCCTTCAGCAATTCCATCGCCTTCATCCTCACGACCCGCCTTTATCCTCGTCACCGAACACACCCCCGCCGATGCCCCTCGCCCTCACCCCCGCCACCACTCTCATCCCCGTCACAGTCACCGCCTCGCCTCGCCTCGCCCCGCCCCGCCCCGCCATCGGTCGCCATCCGTCTCCACCCTCATCAGCATCCATCCCATCATGACCGCCACCGCCGGCGACGGCCCGCCTCCACCTTCAGCTCCGCCACCACCACCGTCACCCTACCGCCCACCGCCCATCCCCACCACCCACCGCCCACCGCACGCCGCCCACCGCCCACCGCCCACCGTCCACCGTCCACCGTCCACCGCCCACCGCCCACCGCCCACCGCCCACTGCCCAGCGCCCACCGCCCACCGTCCACCGCCCACTGCCCACCGCCCACCGCCCACCGCCCACCGCCCACCGCCACCGCCATCCTCACCAGCATCTCCCCATCCCGTCAGACCGCTGCTGCCCCCGGCGATGGCCCCGCCTTGGCAACGTGGCCTAGCGCTGTGCGCAGATGAGCTGCGTGCGTTGACCCGAGAGGCGCTGCTGCGCTCGAGCGCTGCGCGTAATGAAGTGAGCGCAGTGCGTGCGACGTGGCCGACAGGCCGCGTCATTTGGATTTTTCCAGCCCCTCCCCCCTCCCCTCCCCTCCCTCTCGCGAACAATTGACGCACACCGGTAATTTGCCTCTCCTCCGATTTATTCCGCGTGCGCTTGGCTGAGGTGCCTGGAAACATCCGCGCGCACTCATTAAACGTCGCTGAGGGGAGAGAGACAGAGGAGCTGTAGCGTGGAGTTCACTAGGCCTCGCGATGAATTATTTTCGCTTAGCATACGAACAGTTTTTTTGATTAATTAACTGGTGTTCCGTGCGAGTCAACTGCTAAGATCATTAGTACCGTAAATGGAGTGCATTTTTTTATCACAGTAAGGGGCCGTGATATTCTCCCACTTGAGATCTCGAGATCTCACCACCTACCTATGTCGGTTCTGTGGTTCTCTTCAACCAGGTAGCTATAGCAGCGGGGCACTGCCCCAGCCGGGACAAGCTCTAAATTCCAGATCTTCTGCCATGTATGATAGAGTAGAGCATGTTAGCGTAGTGTGCTTAAGAAAGGGGCAAGGAAAGCACAAGAAAGGGGAAGAAAAGATAGCCCGAGGTCCATGGATCGTTCGTTAAGGTACTGTGCCTGGCATTCACCTGGTAATGGTCAGAGAAACCACGGAAATATAATATCGAACACTTATCAGAGCAGGCGACCACTTGAATATTCATCTGCAGACAGCAACTGAATACACACTTTTTGAGTTTTGAGCTCTCTCAGAGTTGGTTTTCTGTAGAATATTTTCATGCGTTCCATTGGTAATCATTTCTACAGTTCTAATAAATAATTTACAATTTTATGACACTTAAAATGCTTCAATACCTTTTTTTTAATGTAATGGCTCAATCATGAAATTGCTGTCAAAGTTTGTATACTTTGTTTCAGTTCATGCTTAAAAATTATATTCGGAGATCAGTGCTATCACGATGAACTGATATCAGTTAGTAGAAATTAACGTCCTCGTTGTATTACATCATACAATTGCCCTGCTAAAGGTTAATCTATTTCCTGATTTATTTCAATAAAACAAGGTAAATGGTTGACCTTTTTAAAATATAAAAAATATATGTTTACATTTTAGTAGAGGATTTTATTAACTTCTTTTTCTACGTCTTCTTAACAATGGCTTTATTTGAAATACTTCGTACCGTGGAATATACATCTCAGATTCGCTTTACTGTATAACGAATTTACTAAACTTCTTTCATTAGTTTTTTTCAATGTTGCAGAGAAAATTTTGAATAATAATGTTTTATTATAAAATACTGTACTGAACTAGAAAACGATCTCATTCAATGACTCACATCCAATAGGTAATTGCAAGTCATAAAAATGTTCAAATTTATACATTGAATAGCTAATTTAATTTCATATGAATGACAAATTCCTTGCCTATGAATAATGTAAGTCAACAATATAATCGAGCATGGGATGTTTCAAGATAAGTGTTTAAGGTGTGGTAATAGTAAATTGATGTAATCATATTGACAATTCCAAAAATGAACAATGAAGGAATATTTGACATTTAAATTCGATATCGTAATGAGTCATTTGTCATTGTAGACGTGAATAGAGTGTGTTGGAACACCCCGACAGTTTCTATGCGATACGGAATATGTGACGGGTTGCCGCCGCAGAAGACGCGTCGAGATTAATTTCCCCCTTGTTGGTTTCACGTGTCAGATACTCTCCCGCCAACGACGGTTGAGCATATATGGTGACGCGACCCCTCACGGCGACGAAGATTCAATGTCACCGTCCTTTCGGAGTCTCGCGTGGGAAACGAGGTGATTCAAAGTATATTGATGTCAGAGTAAATTCAGTTCTGGTAGAAATAGTAACCCAGGGAAGACGTACAGTGTGTATGAAAAAAAATAGAGCTTTGCAGTTTAAATATAAGATTATTCAGGGATGTTTTATAAAGCTCGTCAAAGTACGAGAAAAGTTATTTTGTTTTGGCAGTAGTAAATCATTCACTTCAAACTTAGTTCCGTCTGTACTCACTCTACTATCTTAAGAGATATTAAAACAAAATATTGCATAACGTAACATTAAACGTCGTGACTGCATGATTCCAAGTTTTTTGTTGAACATGATAGGCATTGAGGAGAATTGAATACTTTCACAAGAAAGTGGAGTGCAAGGACACAGACTAAAATTTGTTTTGTAAATCCACCGCAATTAATAATGTGGAGTTTTCAAATATAATTAAATTGTGAACATTTTTCAACCGCTCTGTTTTTTCACTGAATGATACTTCGAAATTCGCCACAGTTATTTTTCCAGGCCTTTCCTCAATATAATTCAGAAAAATAATACAGCCTGAGGTGCTCTATGGCTGTGAGGTATCGCCTATACGAATTATTTCAGTAGTATACATACCTTTTACAGTTCTCACACGCAACCAATCTTGATAAATGAGGTTTCTAAAGAAAAAGAATTTCACGGAGATGTGACGAATTGTTGTCATACATGACGAACTCTTTCATACGAGAATTGCGATTATCGATTTCGTTTGGGGGTCGTTTCATCTTCTTATTCGACTACATCCTTTAGTACAAGTTTTTTAAATGCTTCTCTTGCCAAAAATATCTAAGGCGTGTCTCTTTTACTTACTGAATTCCTTGCACAGAATAATTTGAATGATTATTCAGTATTAATACGAGTTGAGAGTACTCTGCAAGAAGCGCTTTTGACATAAATGTTGCATTGAGGAAGGTCCTGGCGTATTCTAAAAGATATATCAACATTGAATTGAATTGAATTTGCCTTATTTTACGTGGCGAGACTCGGGCCATCAGGCCCGCTCTTCCGTCTGACCACGCAAATTTCGCTACGCTCCTTTCACCAACTAGCAGAGAAAGGAGGTATTTCTTGGGCGAGAAACAGGCGATTTGAATTTAGCTCAGAGGCGTCATTTAGGCTTGAGGATCTTTTACATGCAAGTAAATCTACTAACATGGGACAGCCGGCTTTACTTCCCCTCCGAAGGAAGGCGTACGAAGGATTTTTTCGCCCTTAAAAATCCACGGCTTCGATCAGGTTTGAACCCGCCAACTTGGGTATGACAGCTCGAAACGCTAACCGTTACACCATCGCCGCCGCTTATCCCTGAAGCTGTAGTACCCCAAACAAACCTCGTGAATAAGCGAGGAAACGTTTTGTTTCCCTCTACCGCCGCACGAGATGAACTTTTTGTGCTCGTTCTGTGACGAGCGGCTCGCAGAGAGACATCAGCGCTCGTCATTTGCGAGCCTCGCGGAGACGACTCGGAGCGACCTCGGAGCAGCTATTCCGCCGGCGGGGACTGCGGCGTACTCGGTCCGGGTGACAATGAACTGCTCCGCTAAGGGACGACGAGGGAAGGTTTTGTCGCGCGGAATTCTGAGGGGAGGGGGGCGCAGGCGACGACGGTGACAGACGGGCTGGATCAGGGAAGGAGCGGAGACGGAGGTGACGGAGCAGGCAGAGGCGGTGCACGGGCAGGTCATGAAGTGGCGAAGAGGGTGCGAGAGGAGAGACAGTTAGTCAGCGGGAGTAGAGTAGAAGCAGAGACGAATGGGCGTGGCGATGCGAGGTTCACAAGAAGGAGATCTGGTAGCACGGAGCGTGTTGGGCTGAAGCGAGGTCGCGGCAGGGCCGAGAGAGGCCAGGCGGGCATCTGGGGAGACGGAGTGGCAGTGAAGCGGGGACGTGGATGCGAGAGAGACGGAACTGAAGGGCAGAGGGCGTCGCAAACCGGGATTGCGGTGAGGCGGGGTCGTGCAGAGGCGGGGACGTAATGAAACGGGCACGTGGCGAGGTAGAGGTGCGGCGATGGAAGGTCGTGCAGAGCCGGGGACACAGTGTGGCGCGTGTGTGATTAGGTGAGGATGTAGCGAGAAGAGGACGCAATGGAGCGGGGACGTGGGGAAAAGAGAACGTGGCAAACTGGAGTGAAGTGGTGATGCATTGAAGCGAGATTGCGGTAAAGCGGGTTGCAGGGGATGTGATGAGGTGGGGACGTTGCGAGGCGGGGTCGGGGTCGTTGCGAGGCGGGGTCGGGGTCGTTGCGAGGCGGGGTCGGGGTCGTTGCGAGGCGGGGTCGGGGTCGTTGCGAGGCGGGGTCGGGGTCGTTGCGAGGCGGGGTCGGGGTCGTTGCGAGGCGGGGTCGGGGTCGTTGCGAGGCGGGGTCGGGTCGTTGCGAGGCGGGGTTCGGGGTCGTTGCGAGGCGGGGTCGGGGTCGTTGCGAGGCGGAGTCGGGGTCGTTGCGAGGCGGGGTCGGGGTCGTTGCGAGGCGGGGTCGGGGTCGTTGCGAGGCGGGGTGGTTGCAAGGCGAGGTGGTTGCGAGGCGGGGTGGTTGCGAGGCGGGGTGGTTGCGAGGCGGGGTGGTTGCGAGGGCGGGGTGGTTGCGAGGCGGGGTGGTTGCGAGGCGGGGTGGTTGCGAGGCGGGGTGGTTGCGAGGCGGGGTGGTTGCGAGGCGGGGTGGTTGCGAGGCGGGGTGGTTGCGAGGCGGGGTGGTTGCGAGGCGGGGTGGTGCGAGGCGGGGTGGTTGCGAGGCGGGTGGTTGCGAGGCGGGGTGGTTGCGAGGCGGGGTGGTTGCGAGGCGGGGTGGTTGCGAGGCGGGGTGGTTGCGAGGCGGGGTGGTTGCGAGGCGGGGATGTGATGAGATGGGGACGTGGTTAGTTGCGCACGTGATAAAGCGGGACTGTGGCCATGCGCGACCTTGCAATGGCGGTGACGCAGTTAGGTGCAAACGTGACAAGGCGGGGATGCAGCGGGGCGGGGTCTCGGGTGAAAGAGGACGCGGCAAGATGGAGCGAGGCGGGGACACGGTGAGGCGGGTACGTTTAGAGGAAGGCGTCGGCTGTGTCTGCCTGTCTGTGAGACAGGGGTGACGGTCGTAGCACGGGCGGGGCCAGCGACTTGTGGTCGGGAGGGGGTTGGGCGGGGCGGGCCGTGGCGGAACGGGCGAGGGATGAGGCGGGGGCGGCGAAGGGGTCTGGAAGACGTCTGCCCGAGCGGATTACGCGCGGCTTGGGAGGGGTGATACGGGCTACTAACAGGCGCGGCCCCTGAGGAGGAGAGAGCTGCTGCGGAGCGCTGTCGAAATAAGCTGCCAGCGCATTGCAGGGAGAGGTCACAACGAGAGGAGCAGGGTTGTTTTTGTGGAGGGGGTGTCAATTTGCGAGTAAACCAGCACCAGAGTGTAATGCACATTGTAGTGAAGGACATACTTTGTGTCACAGTTTGTTGGAAATATTAATACTGCACGCGTGAAACTTTTTCTGCTGTGTAATTACGTCGGGTTGAATCGGCAGATCTTGTACTCACCGAACAGAAAATCTTACTTTCGCGGTGTAAAAGAAATGTTTTGTGAATTGATGAAATGAGGTTGTATGGAACAAACGCCATGACACTTCACGATACAGGTATCCAATTGCAATTTCAGTAAGAGATTTTAATTTCACTTAGATTCAAAATTATTGAAAAATGTTTTCAATGTACCTCTGTTTATGAAGTTAACAGTGAGTTGATCAATGCCAGTGAAATACGTAATTCGAAATTACATTTATTCGGAATTCCTTTCTTCTGTGACCGATACGATAATCATTAATTTCAAAGAGTTTTCATTTGGTAATAATTCGTGGAAAATTATGTATTTTATTATTTAGAGTTGCAAAACCTCACCATTAATTGGATGAGACTTATTGAAGCTAGCTTAATTTCATTAAAATCGTTTTAAATGTGTTTATTATATCTTAAACCTAGATTTTACATATAAAATATTGCAGATATAAATTTTTATAGTTGTTGGTAATACGCGGAGAAACGTAAAACTAAGGTTCGGAGAAAATACTCGAATGCCCACTGTGACGGCAGAATACGTAAGGTTAAATAGGTAAATTTATAGCCATATCTCCGCTTTCCTTGAGTGACATAATATTGTTTCTATGATGACCTGTGAGATTGGTTTCATAGATTGATTGATGTTTAGGTGCGCGTTAACGTCCGTCTGCTAAGGTCATAGACCCGTAAGGGTAGTCCACGTTCCCCCTCGCAATGTGACAATGATCTTCACCACGCTGGATAGTGAGATTTGGCGCCGACCTATAGTGGGGTTTTCTATGACCAGGTATGTCTCACCAGTGGTGCCTCAGTCGAAACACGCTCTAAGCTCCCGACCGGTTCCCCAGCATATGTGGTAGTGTAAAGCATTTAAGTGTAAGTGTTTGTAAGTAAGGAGTGAGGATACGACAAGAATGGAGAAGGAAAGATCTCGCGCGGTTCGTGACCCGTTTGTTAGCATACTGCTCCGGCATTCACCTGGTATTGATTGGATGAACCGTGCAAAACCGATAGTGAAGCTGTCTGCTGTAATTCTCCTCCACACTGCGACTGAATAGAACCTAGCTAGTTAATATCCTGTCAGTCGCCAATATATAAATTCAATTCATTTTGATTTACAGAACTTTGATATTCATTTAATTTTTTTCAATATTGAAATCATTTTGACTTTCTATGGTAAAGTTATATATTATTACCAAGGGTATGATGGTAAAAATGTACCTAAATTTAAATGACATAAGAGTAGTTAAACTATGATTAAAATACAACTATAATTTTCAAATAAAATCTGTGAAAGATTTCTTAACCCCATCTTACACCACCACCACCACAATTTCTCTACACCCCAAAACCTGCTTTATAATTTCAAAATTTAACGAAAATAGTTATTTATGATACGAGTGGTAAATGTTACATTTTATTTCGTGAGTAAGAAATGTTGCGGCACGAGGCTAACAGGCCAAATTACTTTTAGCACGTTTGTCATACATTTTTTTAGATAGCTTTACATACATTCATTCTATTATTATATTAATTCAAGTAAATAAATCACTTTATGATACATTACAGTCGTTAGTATAATTATTTTCTTATAGTTAATTAGAAAAGTTAAAGAAAATGTTTAAATAAATAAATAATACTTAAAAGTTAAGTTGACGAAAAATGAAAACAAAAGAAGCTATTGGCTGTAAAGGCATGATGGTGGTGTAAGTGGTCGGAGTGAAACTAAAAAATCTTTCACAAACATTATTTGTAATAAAGTAATAATTTAATTACACATAAATAATTGTTTTTTGGGAAGGTTTTTGATCATATCCAGTGATGTCATTTGTTATAATTCTATTTGCAATAGTTAACGTTCGTGTGAATGTGTTCCACAAAACTTTTGAAGTATTGAAACTCCAAATTGTTGACCAAAATTGCTAAACGTTCGAGAAAACTATTCAAAAGGTTGCATGTCAAATTGATTTTCCAATACGTATTATTTGCATAACTGGTACGGAAATCGTAAGAAAGTAAGAAAACGCCTTGATTTTAAAATAAGAAGGAACATTTAACAAATCTTTGGTACGAGTTGCCTACAATATTTTTAGGGGTAATTACTGGTGTACAATGTTGGAATTACAAATGATAACCGACATAGCAGCGCTATAGTTGTTCTAATGTTTTGATTACATTGTTGTTCAAATATTTAATAAAAAAGTTTCGGTTTTGTTTACTTTGCGATACTTATTTCAACGATGTAGCAGTTTACAATAAATAAACAGTAAAATGATTTTGTCTCCATATGTGATTGCTGAAAATGTATATATTATTTTTATTAAAATATATATTCCTAATATCCAATGCGTACAGAAATTGAGAGAAATATATGGAATCTCTGGCCATGTGACTGTTGTCTATGGTTTTGTTTGATACCCAGAAACACAGAAGCTAAAAAAAACATGAATCAGTTCCGAGTTGCAAATATTTAATTCTTATTCTGCATATCTATTACTCTTACCGAGATTCTCGTACCAGAGCCATACTTACGACACAGCAAGAATTTCTCGCTGTAATTCTTTGGCAATAAGTTTGTCTTTTATTATATTCACATTAAATAATATAATAATTGTTGTTATTATGAATAGTTCGTGGTGCATTCATTGTATTACTATATGTTATATGTAGGTGAGCATATCAAGGTATAAAATAGATTTAAAGGACTTGTTAATAGGCATTCAAAATACTTAAAACAATTGATGAAATTGTGAAAGGAAGTAACTTACATCTATAAATTGTTGATAGCAGAAACACTTGCATTTTACAAATGAAATTTTCAAGAGTAAATATAATAAATAAAAAGTGTGAAACTCCACTTATATACTTCATTGTTTACAGGATTTTCTTGTTGGTATCGGCTTCTCCAGACGGACACGTTCAAAATATCAAATCAGTTGTTTTCTTCATTAAAAATTAAAAGTGTGCAATATGAGTGTAAGCAAGGAGTTAAAACGCATCCAGATTACAGGGCGAAGCCATGGTGATTAACCCGCATAATTAGTTATTGCTAAGTCGAAAATTCTGAAATAAAACCTACGAAACTTTTTTAAGCAACATCCCCGTACCTGCTCCGTCAGTACAGCTCCGCGCTTGTCAATATCGGCTTCTTCGAATTCGCTCCAAAGCCGTCGGAGAAGCCCCTTCTGTTTCGGGAGAAATCTCTACCTCGCGAGACAGACCCATCTCACATTTTACGGCGAGTTGAAATCGCAGCGGCCGAATAACTTCTGTAGCGACTGTTTCCTACCACTTTTCCTTTTGTTTCGAATCGAATGCGGCGTCCTCATGGAAAACTGTTTGGCTGTTTCGGTGAGTGAAAGTGCTTTCTCGCATTTATTTTTTAGCTTATTTCTAGGGTAATTCAAGAAAAAAGTATCACTTTATCCTCTTACTTACGAGATAAATTTCTCAAGCTAACAGGGTTTCCTGATCATTGTGTTGTAAATTTTGAATAATGTACTTTAATTATGTTAAGTCAACAAAAAAGAAAAATAGAGTAAAGAACAATAATTAGGTATAAAACTAATAAACCTAACAGTTATTCCACATCATCTTCATAAGTATTTCTCATCCACTTTCCATCTCTCTTCTTGTTTACTATGATACCATTTGACTTCTGTTTGAAATATCGTTTTGTTTATTAATACAATGAAAATATGCGATTTTACTAAATAAATTGATCTGTTCATCTTAGTAGTTTTCGGAGCTGGAAATACATCAGCGCTTCGTCCTTTAATTAGTATAATTTATTTTTGCTAATTAAAACTACTCTTACGGCACACAGCATTTCTGTTCTTTTTACGATTTCTATGAACCAATTTTAAGAGTAATGAATTTTTGAAATATACACTCATTTACTACAGACAAACTGAACAAATATTTCATAAAATAATATGTACTTTTAATGTAACATATTCCTAATAATATTAAGCACTCATATTCAGCATACATAATATAATATTAAGCATTCATATAATCAGTATATTCTTAGAGCAGTAGCTGCACGCAATAAAGAGAATTCTATGTATTTCTGAAAGGAAAGAAATAGCAAATTTTCGGCAGAAAAGCTCTTACTGTTGAGCCCTGATAACTAAAAAGGTGTTCCGTGCAACACCGCGATTTTTCGATTTTACGTGCATAGAGAAGAAGTACCTGATTATAAAACTATATAGTGATATTCTTTAACTTATTTGGAATAACGGTATATTACAAAATTAAGAATTATCCTTTATTTCTACTAGCAATACAGTTTTTAGAAAATCATGTACGTAATTACAAATTGTAAACACATCTGACATCAAAATATGCTTTGGACTATATTAGAACACATGATATTGTGACACATACTTTTTTATGCTGTTTGCAAGTGAATTATCTAGACACCTTAGTGTTGTTGTCGTATTCTTCAACCGGCCGCGTTTCATGCATTTGTCTCGTTTTCTGTCTGATTCTTGGTCTGCTATGGTCTCACTGTTGCTATACCAACTAAGAAACATACGAATGTCCAAAGGAATCGAAGAAGTTTTTGCTCTTCCCAATATACAAGTTTCAAACAACGAAATTACCCAATTGTGAAAAAAAGTTTCTGTGTCCTCTTACGCAGTCGTGCTTATTGCCTTTCAAGATAACGAGTGCATCATCACCAGCAATGTTCAATAATCTGAGGAAAAGAGACATTGATCACCTGGTAATGCATGAAACTGAATACTAACTGCACCTCTGATCCACAGTGTCCACTCCTTTTGTGGTATTATAATGTACAATGATGCATGGCTTTTTCGTAACACAGTCTGTCAAATTTGTAATGCAATGTTGAAGGAAGCATTACCACTATTCCTATTTTTGGTACAATGAAACTAGAATAATATTATTCTGGAATCGAAAAGTAAAGTCTTCTACTTCTCGTGTTTTGTTAGGTAGAAACTAAGAAGGTATTTTTTCCCAGTCCCCACAGCTGTCAAACCAATATCTAATTGCCGTTTGGCCAAAGAATACCTTCTATGGTAATTGTCTGCTGCAACGTTTCTTTCGTTTATGTAAAACTAGTCTTATAACAGTATCATGCGGAGAATTTGGCACCCGATAAGGGCTTCCATCCTGCATTTGGCGGAAGTGCCACGCGGGTTTCGTGGTCTCGCTGACTCACATGAGCGGGCGCTCGTGATACGGAGTGCAACGGACAGCGTAGACGGCAACGAAAGGCGCCAGGAAATTGTTATCCTTATGTTAACATTATTATTTCAACACTATTCGATGACTGACACTCTGCTGTTGGAATACTTCCCGTTATCACCTCCGAAGCGTTGCTGAGTGCAACGATGTGGAAGATATTTTCTCTTAACCTAGCCTTACGTATTTATGACAGAGTGGTTCCATAAACTGGTGACATAACAGCGCCTGCAGAGAAGAGATACTAGCCATATTCCTTCACACACGCGTGTTCTACGGGTTGCGTTCACTCTCAATGGAGACGTTTCTAATGGAAGTTGGGAACACAATGTAAACAAACCAGCCTACAATAAATTACCAATGTTTATATCGGACGTTCAACATTTTCCGTATTCTGTAGTAAATAATGCTCTTTATTATGAATCGAAATTTTGTGTTTGCTTCGTGTTAATGAAAGGGAACGAATAAAGGTCGCAACATAAACAATCTTTTGATACGTTTTAAAAACCAGTGATTAGAATAATAAAAAATAATTCAGAACCATAACCATACTCATAAAAATATGTTGTGTGTGATTTTAGTGTTTCTTAAAGACTATTTAAGATGCAATATGTATTTGTTAAATTAACATTTTCTTTCATTAAAACAAAGCAAATACAAGACATTTCTAATCATAACAATGAGCGTTAGTTACTAAAGAATAAAGAGTATCGAAGTGTTCATCCGATGTAAACATAAATAATTTATTGTCGTCTGGGTGAACTTGTTTTTTTTTTGTAGACCCACTTTCCTTCAAGAAACATCACTACTGCTAGTGAACGCAAGTTGCAGAACACTTCTGTATGTAGGATTTTGCTGGTATTTTGTCTCTGAAAGTGCTGTTCCATGTCACCATTTTGTGGAACCACTCTCACTATAAATAACTAAGCAAGAGTAGGTTAAGAGAGGTAATCTCTCACCTCATTGCACTCAGCAACGCTTAATATATAAAAGGGTCGCTCTTCCTCATGACAAAACAGGCGACTGTAGGAGAACACGAGTGAATTATGCAACAGCATGCAGGTGGTCTGGGGAAAAAGACATCGTTTGAGAAAAAAGATGTTCCATTAACTAAAAATATTAGGCATTTCTGAAAACATATGCTTCATTAAATTTCATTATTTTATTAATGTCATTAAATGTCATTGTATGTATTTTATGAATTATTTGATGTTAAAACTTGTGGGATCTGAGCAAAGTAGTGTTTCTTCATCTACGAATACTTCCTCAGCGTCACCAACTGTGAGCCTGTGGAAATACACACAGTACAGAAAACGTTCAAAATACGTAGTATGACTTTGGCCTAAGTCAAACACTGAAACTCTTCACAAAAGATTAATAGATATTGTATTTTTTGCCTAATACGTGAATGTGTATTAATATGTATACACATTCTTTCTTCCCAATAACGCAATATATTTGTAATCGGCATTCTGCAGTTATGCGTATTGTCTTTGGAATGCGGCTATTAATTACAGGACGTGAACTGCAAATAATTGCGGTTCTTGGGTCCCACTCCACTCAAAGCAACTCACGAGACGAGGACACCCGCATCGGAGTTCCTCTGCGGAAGTCATCTTGGTGCGGACATCTGCGAAAACCCTCCGCCACGGCCGCGCAGCGGGCGCTCAGTGGTTCAGGGCTCGCACGCCCCTCCTGCGTCCCCCGCCCCCACCCACCCGCCTGCTTCGAGCGCCCCGCCCAACCCGCCCGCCACGCCCGCCCGCCACGCCCACCCGCCACGCCCGCCCGCCACGCACGCCACGCCCGCCCGCTTCGCCCGCCCGCTTCGCCCGCCCGCTTCGCCCGCCCGCTTCGCCCGCCCGCTTCGCCCGCCCGCTTCGCCCGCCCGCTTCGCCCGCCCGCCCGCTTCGCCCGTCCCGCCCCGCCTACCCAGCCCGCACTGCCCGCCCCGCATTTCCCGCCCCGCACTTCCCGCCCCGCACTTCCCACCCGCCCTGCCCTTCCCCGCCCTGCCCTTCCCCGCCCCACTCCGCCCCGCCCCGCCGCGCCTGCCCTGCCCTGCCCTGCCCTGCCCTGCCCTGCCCTGCCCGCTCCGCTCGCCCCACCCTCCCTTCTCCGCCCTTCCGTTTCTCTCCCACTCTTCCCCACCCTGCCTTCCCTCCCGCCATGTCGCACACTCCTCCGCCCTCCTTGCCTCGTAGTTGGCGGCAGACGCGCGGACCTAACTCGGTCGTTGCTCTGCCTCCCCCTGCACCTCGCCGACCGCGCCTTCGCCCCCAGTCCGTCCGCTGCAACGCCCAGACCGCAGCCGTCGACGGGCTCCCGTCGCCCCCGCTCCACACCGGTTCCACCTCGACGCCCTCGCCGCCCCTTCCGCGGCCGCAGTCCTCTGCATCGTCTATGCACCCGCCCCGCCCGCCGGCGGCACTAACTCCTCCCCCGCCGCCAGCGCAAAATATGGCCACCTTCTGTTGGATCACCAATTCGTCTCGAACACAACCCCGCTTCCGTCACCATCCTGTCACCACCCCGTGTGTCACCACCCCGTGTGTCACCACCCCGTGTGTCACCACCCCGTGTGTCACCACCCCGTGTGTCACCACCCCGTGTGTCACCACCCCGTGTGTCACCACCCCGTGTGTCACCACCCCGTGTGTCACCACCCCGTGTGTCACCACCCCGTGTGTCACCACCCCGTGTGTCACCACCCCGTCTGTCACCACCCCGTGTGTCACCACCCCGTGTGTCACCACCCCGTGTGTCACCACCCCGTCTGTCACCACCCCGTGTGTCACCACCCTGTCTGTCACCACCCCGTGTGTCACCACCCCGTCTGTCACCACCCCGTGTATCACCACCCCATATGACACCACCCCCGAGCGTCACCACCCCGTCTGTCACCGCCCCGTCCCCACTTCATTTTCCGCAACCGTCCATCCCTCCGCTGTCACCACCTTCATCACTACTTCCGCCTGCCACCAACCTACATCTGCGCCCCAATCCGCCTCTTCCGCCCCTCGCCGCAGTCGTTCTCCCATCCATTTCATTACCCTTACTTCGAATCCATACCGTTTCCGAAAACGTTCGTCCACAGCTGCCGCTCTGCGAGTACTGCCGTCATCTCCAGCTACGACTCCTCCCCACTTCGCTGCCTTCTCTGCTTCATAGTATTATATTCCGTCCCTCCCATTTCCTCCTCCACTCTACTCATCCTCGCCGTCGCCGACCATGTCACCCTCCATGCCTCCCAAATGCCTCACATCACATCACCCGACTCAATTCCAGCCACGTCTCTCGCTACATTGTCGGTCACATCATCAGCCCCCTCGTCAGTCTCGTTATCAATCACGTCGAGAGTCGCGTCGAGAGTCGCGTCGAGAGTCGCGTCGAGAGTCGCGTCGAGAGTCGCGTCGAGAGTCGCGTCGAGAGTCGCGTCGAGAGTCGCGTCGAGAGTCGCGTCGAGAGTCGCGTCGAGAGTCGCGTCGAGAGTCGCGTCGAGAGTCGCGTCGAGAGTCGCGTCGAGAGTCGCGTCGAGAGTCGCGTCGAGAGTCGCGTCGAGAGTCGCGTCGAGAGTCGCGTCGAGAGTCGCGTCGAGAGTCGCGTCGAGAGTCGCGTCGAGAGTCGCGTCGAGAGTCGCGTCGAGAGTCGCGTCGAGAGTCGCGTCGAGAGTCGCGTCGAGAGTCGCGTCGAGAGTCGCGTCGAGAGTCGCGTCGAGAGTCGCGTCGAGAGTCGCGTCGAGAGTCGCGTCGAGAGTCGCGTCGAGAGTCGCGTCGAGAGTCGCGTCGAGAGTCGCGTCGAGAGTCGCGTCGAGAGTCGCGTCGAGAGTCGCGTCGAGAGTCGCGTCGAGAGTCGCGTCGAGAGTCGCGTCGAGAGTCGCGTCGAGAGTCGCGTCGAGAGTCGCGTCGAGAGTCGCGTCGAGAGTCGCGTCGAGAGTCGCGTCGAGAGTCGCGTCGAGAGTCGCGTCGAGAGTCGCGTCGAGAGTCGCGTCGAGAGTCGCGTCGAGAGTCGCGTCGAGAGTCGCGTCGAGAGTCGCGTCGAGAGTCGCGTCGAGAGTCGCGTCGAGAGTCGCGTCGAGAGTCGCGTCGAGAGTCGCGTCGAGAGTCGCGTCGAGAGTCGCGTCGAGAGTCGCGTCGAGAGTCTCACCGTCGTTCGCGGTCACGACACAATGCTGTCACCCTATGCTGCTCCACTACCTTCTCCGCCCTGTTCTGCCGCACAGCCTTCGCAGCCACCCTGTCTCCTCCGTCCAATGTCACGTCGCCCGACTCGCCTGCCCCTCCGTCGCCCCCATCTGGGCTCTCTGGGGAGGGCGGTCGCCGCCGCTGCACAGTGCCAGCTCAGTGACCAACTCAGTGGAAGATCTACGGCACTAGTGTCTCCAACTTATCCCACTTCGCAGTAAAGCGAACGGTGGGATGGGCTTTCACCTCTAAGTATAGTTTCGACTCTCTCAATACGATTGAAGTATGTGGTGAACATCTTGGGGTTTGCTATATGTTTTCTCTCAATTTCTAACCTATCTTTTCTAACTTTATCATCAAGATCGTTCATTACTATCTGTTCATTGCGATATTAATTTATAACTGTAAGAATAAAAAAGTAAAAAAACAACAGTATTTTTTATATTTTTCAAATGTTTACACCACTTCAAGAATTGTTCTCATAACAAAATAACTTTATCAAACCAGCAAAATAATTTACATACATAATTTACATAAATCATTTACTCACCGTCGAATGAGCAAAAATTAAATGACTAAGAAATGTATATAAATGAAATATTAAAATATTGTCAGGACAAATTTTGGGGGGATTTTAGTTTTATTGTGACAATTCATTTAATGATTTCTTACAACGAATAAATATGTCAACAAATGTAAATGCCCCCTGCAAAAGACAGAAAAAACAAAAAAGGACATTTATGAGGAATGAGTACATGTGGTAAATAAATAATGCGATAATAACAATTTATATGGGAATTACGTATTGATATTTTTGTATTCTCTACCGGACATTGTATTCTTTATGTACTTCGCTTTTTATAAAATTATTTCATAAATTATGCTATATTTAAAGTGATGTTGGTAAAATTTCATCAAATAACTGTAGCAATAGAAACAGTCTTATTTTAAAAGTATAATGCTTAATCAAAATTTTTCACAATGGAAATATAATATTAAATCAAACAGGTCAAAATGTTGTTGAAGTATAGCCGGAACACGTGTGAATCTGTAGTGTTATTCAAACGGTAGAAGGTATGGAGAAACTACCAATCTGATAATCGGTTCGACTCCTCCCTCAGACCCATGCTCAGGGATCGCATATTGCAATCATCGCCAGAAGTGGAGAGTTTGCGCGCTAGATGCTACCATTTGGGATGCACTATATGTGAAAAAGAAGGGTGCCGAACGGGAGTGGTTTTGAAACTCGCATAAGCAATGCATGTTCTTTTCTTGTAATTGTAGCATGGTTTCCACATTTGAAAGTTATCACATTTCAACTATCGTATCCCTCATTGCCTAGCTCTACCTGAAGGAAAACCTATTCGCCTCAACAGCATTGTCCACCGAAAGGTTATAGGGTTCGAGTCTCAACGGTTACGGATTTTAGACATTAGCTACACATATGTGTCATATACAGCTGCTGTTTGGAGGAGGTGAATTATTCGTATAACTGCCGGCTGCTTTAATTGGTCGATTTCCTTAGTTGCTCTGAACCTTTCTCGGTAAATGCCCGAGCAGTACCGTAACTTAAAGGACACGCAACATTTTCTTTCCCGCTCTCGTTTTCTCTTCCCCTTACACGTGCACTACACTACCATGTTTATGCCCAGGGACCAATCGAAGCTTAAAGCCCGTTCCACTTTCGACGGTGTTCCAACAGGGAAATAATTTAGTAGGAGAGGACAAATGAGATGACACCGGCTCTCGCCAAATCCAGCGTGGAAGAAACACCTCCCAGTATATATCATGCTCTCTATTTTCTGGATTAGAGCAGTATACTCAATGAGTCGGCGTGTCTAGAATCAATACTCGCTCTCCACCCTTCGCGATAAAAGTAGAGCATCAAGAAGGGATCGGGAAAGGGTGGATTTGAATAGGATGTGCAGCTTAATTAATGAACCTGGGAGAAGGGCGTTTGTTAGGATGAAAACTCTCTATAAGAAGTTGAAAAAGCGACCTCTAACTAAATAAATATGAACTATAGAAACGACCAACCTGGGTAACCGAGATCGGTAAATCTGTAACATCACAAAACTCCTCTTAATGGGTGGCGAGGTTCAATACGAGTGTCGGGCATGAATGTTTACTCATGTGCAAGGCTCTCACAAGCTCATGCAATAACTTTTCAACTCTCCTCCTTTTCCCAGCATTTTTTCCATTTCCCGGCATTTTTAGGTTATGTGTATCCGCAAACGCTCTGCGGGATACCTAGGCACAAATAGTAAAACAGGTTAATTATGGCTTACCTGGGGCAGCCAAGGAGTCTAATTCGGCACAGTGGGGTAACACAAATGTTTAGATGTAAATGTTTAAATGTCATAAGTGTAAATATGACATGGCAACCATCCCACAATTACAAGATGAAAACATCTGTGTCTCGTGCTCAGGGGAAAAAAGTTTCTATGTCCTGTGAATCCATAGTAAAGAAGAAAAATCACGATGGTATCTCCAAAATACCGAGAAGTTACAGTGGTGTAATAAATATAAACAAGGACCCACAATTTCGGAAATATGACTACATAATGTGTTGGAGGGAGTAATCTACTGCATATTAGAACAGAATTTATCCATTTTTTTCTATCAATGCCGCACAGTACCATCTTTTCTGATCGCCGGGTTTTGCCGCAGCATTACATAACTTCCTCTATACTACGTACTGTATATGACTCCGTTTATACGTCTGTATACGAGAAAGTAAAAAATTAAAGAAACAAACAATCATATGATTTGTCCGTCATTTACAAAGCACGAACAACTGTTTCCATTGACGGAGCCTATCGCTTGCGGTTGAGGGGCTTGCGCGCAAACTTATCTGGCGAACCATGAACCGGTTCAGGCCGCGCTGAACCGATAAGATGCCGTTCCCAACTCACTCGGGGCCCAGCCCTGGCCTCCGACGCGAACGCGAATGTGGCCTCAGGGGGCCATGGAAGTTTCAAGGAGCAATCGATTTGGGCTGGAACGGGGCCGCCAGAAAGTTCGCAGATATTTATTGTAAAAGCGAATTTCGTCGACGTGGGAGTTCGAGTACTGTGGCTGCTGATTTTGGGAGGTGAACGAGATATGTTTCGTACATTTTTCATCCTCGAAAACAAAATAGTGAAAGTATTGAAATTGTCCGAATAGTCGGATTTCAAGATTTGGAAGGTCCTTTTTAAGGATCGCGGCGTGTCGAAAAGGGTTTTGAAACACTCTCTTTGACCAACGATTTTTATATATATTTGTTTGACTCTTGCAAATGATCCAAAAGGATATAAAGTTGTTTAAAAAATAATTTCAAAACTGATTAAAGTTAAGTGAAATCCTTTACAATTTTACTAGAATCATTTCATTTTATTATTTTTACACAAATATATGTAGCTAAAATGGCCCTAAACTAGTTTTTATTGTAATTAGAGCAATTTCACACTGTTAAATATCTTACAAATAAAGTTATACCTTTTAAATTTGGAATTTAAAAATAGCAACTATTTTTTATGTTTTAGAGCTTTATTAATAATAAGTACATTTAGAAAATTGTTCAGTAATTTAATGAACTCATAAACTAAAAGCTTTAAAAGATCAGTGAAACTTTTCGAAATTATTACATGCGATAAAAAATTGCACTTATCCTAAAACCATTTTATTTTATTTGTAAATATGTTTGTTTTTTTGTAAATATGTCATAAAAATTTGTTAATTTTTATCTGTAAATATGTCATAAAAAGATACGCTATTGTGGTATTCTACAAGCCAAGTCCTCCATCTTAAAATAGTGCGGATAAATCTAGGGCAACTTGTTTTCTCGTATAATTTTTTAAAATTTTTCACTCTACTGCACAAAAATTAAAGAGCTATGCAGTAAAGACGAACAACGAAGACAATTACGTGAACTTTTAGAAAAGAGTGTAAAACCTTAATTTAGAAACATATTATTTGATTGTACCGAGTTGACTTCGAAATGCATACTTAAAATTTGTCTTGTCTTTGAAACATTGTTCTCCATTTTTGTTCGTTAGCCTAGAAATAGAGATTAATTAGTTTTAAATTATTTTGTGCCTCACATCAACTTACAATTATCACTTTTTTACTATCATGAAGCTCGAACACTTACATTACTTTTCTTATGAAACGATTCTTATGGGAAATTGGTCACATACTAAGTGTGAAAAGAGTTTGGAGAAAATGTTTTCAAATTAAGTTCTGTTATTATAACATTAATTTACACAGTTCATTGTTAATGATAAATAGATAATATTAATATTTTTCAGTCATTATTATTGTTATTATTGTTATAAAATATTCATTACATCCATTAAATTTATTAATTTTACCTGCAAATAACCACTTTTCAATGCTTACTGTGTTTTTGTAATTAAATAACCTTTTCACACATTCCAACGAGTATATGTTGTTTGAATGAAAAATTAACGTTGAATTTTAATTTGTATTGTGGGTTGTGAGTTATCTATTTATGTGGTAAGTGTTTGTGGTTATGATAAGCTGCGTATATGTCAACGTGAAAAATTGAGGACAACATTTACTCTTTTCCTACAAAAAACTATGGTGGGGGCAAAATAAATTAACCCTCACGTAATGCTATAATAAAAGAAAGGCCTTGATTTATTTCCTTATTTATTATCAATTTTTATTCTCGTAGAATTTTAATGTAAACTAGTTCGGCGAAATATTGCAACGTAGCTTCCGTTTGAAGGCAAGGGCTCCCCTCCCGTTCCACTGGTAGTGACGGACTACACTCGGCTCGGAAAGTGATGCGAGAGGTGTCTTTCCGGAATGCCCGTGGATGCCAATTGGCTAGGGTGGGGTAGTGTATTAACTACTGACAGGAATATTTCCCTCAGTAATTGTTGGAAAATTCAAAGAAAATTCTAGGTATGTTTGATCTCATTTTGCAGAAGGATTCAAACTGAAAGTCACTGAATTTAGATTAGAGACACGTTCTACAAATTTGAATAAATAAACTTAGTCTAATCACAACAATAATATAGTTCATCATCAAGTTGGAAAAGAAACACAATTCCTCTCAACACCGAATCATAAATTCTAAAATCTTTTATAAATTATAATCCTAAACAGAAACCTATCCAACAACAAATGCTTCACATCTTAAATTGTCCTGGTTTGGCCATGAGGAAAAATTCACAAAAATACTATTATTCGAGCACATGAACAGTTTATCTCTATTGTTTCTCTCTCTCTCTCTAGACCAATATACTTTAATTCTCAGGTAACGCTAATTATAGGTTTACTGAATTTACTAGATTAAGTATGATTACAATTTTAAACATTCGAATATTAAATGTGACAAGTCACTTAGGGTTCTCATAGATATTTTCGTAATTCTTTATGTTGGACTTATTATATAATAAAATTATAAACATCCAAATATTACAGTTACAAATTCCTCCAGAATTTTGAATATCACAAATCTATTTTTAACCCATTAAATACGCACTATATCAAAATTACTTTTCAATATTCTAATATTGATTCAACACATTTTCAAATTTAATCCGTAATAACACAGAATAAGAGAAATTAAAGTTGTGAGCTCCTCTAAACAGTTTTCTTTCATGTATTCATTAATTCAGCTAACCGTAAAGGTAGGTTAACAATAACTCTAGCAGCAGTGTCGTTCTGGAAGCTTTGCTGTTTTATGACCGTTATTCTGATTTCATAACTATTGCTCGGAAGCTTAGGTCCTAGTTTTACCTAAAATTCGTACGCAAAAAAAAGCATCTATATTTCTATGCAGTGTAAAAAGACAAGTATACAAATAAAACTTACAATGTGAAAGGAATTAATGGCAAAAATCAATAATTAAATAATTCTAATTTTCGTAAGCCCTTACATACAACATCTTTTGTTTCTAATCTTGATTGTATATCACTACCCGGTAGGATGAATACTTATTTGTTTCACTTCCGACGCTGAGAAATACTATAATGGATTCCGTATGCAATATTGGAATGGCATAAAGAAAAACGCGATTGTAGTTTGAATATTTGTTCAATCGCCAGCTTTGAGAAGGGTCGCAGGTATATCATTCACGCAATTCTTATATGCAGAAAACGCTTCCTTTGAAAGACATTCACGTCCTTGAAAGACATTTGTATGTCGAACAAGTTGAATGAATAATATTAAAAAATCTCCCAAAATCCATGATCGTTACTATTTATCTGTGACAAATCAATGTTTCATGTATATATTGCTATCATTCGGATACATCAAAATGAATCATTTCAGTAATTATGGGCTCTGATTATACCGAATGTTTTTCTAATCAGTAGGGAAATATTTGCACTCCTTACTACTGGAATATTATTTCCATTAATAATATTATAGAATATGAGTTACATCATCTTCGCGCGAAACGTCATAGTGATATATAGGTTGAATACAATTTTTTTTCTTCTACGAATCAAGTATCATGATTATACTAGACTGATGTAAAATATTTCAAATGGATGTGGATTTGAGAACTTTAAGTTTTTGAATCTCGTATATAAATTCATATATTCCAAGAATCGTATCTTTCATGTAAACATTAAATCTCTAACTGATGCGTGCCAAAGCCCTATTTCTTGCCACATTTCTGATAAAAATATATTTGATCTGCTGATTGTCTTTTGTCTGCATTGAGATTTTCCGGTTAACGCATGAAGTCTTAATACTGGGAATACTTCAGAGAAATGTTGATGCCCTAGACATCAACTCTTCTTGTTCTCAAATCATGTTTTTCCCAGAGAAAACACTAGAAGGAAAAATGCCGACTTTTTTGCGAAAAAAAACTAGAAGGAATAATTTTTACTATTACAAAATACACCAGAGGATCACGTCCCAATTTTTGGTTTGTCTGAACTTTTTTTTTTATTTAATCGTTTGTTGAAGTACAATGTTCAGTTTAGAATTAAAAACTTTGCAATTGTTTGATGACTTAATCTAATTAACTTAATCTAGGTTAAAATTGTACTTAATTAATCTTAATCTAGGGAGAGGAAACAAAAGCACCTCAGGAGAATTATTCGACTTTGTCTGAACATCTTCAAAATATCTGACTGTATTTAGTTCGTGATAATGAAGACATTAGAATATTACTTTTGTATTCCTGTCACTATGTATTTGTAACTATGGAAAATGATCTATGGGATTTCAAAATAATTTTCATAGTGCAGTTTATTTGCAAGGTGAAGAAATACCACACACGATTATCGACTGAGTGATAACCTCTGTCATCACGGTTCAACACCTTATCGGTAATCATCCAAAACCGTCATTTCTCCAAAAGACATTAAGCACAAAGAGGTCTGGTGCGACCCCTAAAGGGTCATTTTCGTAATAAACGTTCCTAGAAGGACAACGTTCCTAGAGGGACAAATTTCCTAGAGGGACACTTGAGCTCCGTGTTGGCTCTACCTTTGTACAAAAGGTTCCACGTAGATACCTTTAGGGGGACTTCGCAGATGTGGCTCCGGGACACATTTTAGGAGTGTGGTTTCTGTCCTGCTTCTGGATTGGTTGATTAATGATTCCTGGCGCGGCAACTGGAACGTCATTAGTGCCGTAAGTGTAAAGCACGTTTTTATCGCAGGAGGTAGCTTTGATCTTTCTCGCTAAGTGGAGAAATTCGGCACCGAACAAGTTGGCTTTCCAGGTTTCTTCCACCAGCGGGGCACCACCCTCTTCGGGACCAGTTCGTAGCTCCCAACTGATCTCCCGGCATGTTTTGTAGGTGAAAGTAGTGCAGGTAAGTGTAGGTGAAAGCAAGGGATAGAACACGGAAGGGGAAGAAAAGATTACGCGCGATTTATGGCGCGTTTGTTAGGGTACTACTCCGGCATTCGCCTGGTGTAGATTGGAGAAACCACAGGAAACTATCTCTCGGAGAAGACAAAGTGTTTGAATAATTCTTTTCCTTCAGAAAACTGCTGAATTCGAACTACCTCTCTCCCTAGCGACGAAAAATCTTGCCACCAACGGGACTGGAATACTATTACCCCTCGGTCAGAGCCACTGCAGTGACATTAAGATTGGCTTGGAACTGTCTGGTCTATGAAACATTTTGGCTAAAATCTAGGCTATGGTAAATTTAATCTGAACAGGTCTATACATTCGAAAGTGGTTTGTCATTTGTCGTTGTTGGTGGCGCAAATAAAAGTACCACTTTTGTATTGGCAGATGGTTTTAATGTTAGTCAATTTTTAACTGGTCTGTGCCACGTTGGGATTCCTGCCTTAGACGACTTTAGTTCCTGGCTAGCCATATTGATGCTCTGGGCCACCTAAATCATTCGGGAGTGTGATTCCTTTTGACGGGCTTCCAGGGAGCGGTTCCACGCGGGGGTCTCTAAATGAGCTTCGTAGCGCGGGCTGATCAGTGAGAGACCGCGGTGTGCGGTTGCAGGCAGGAGCAGGGAAGGGGGGGGGGTTCCCGGGGCGGGCTTCTTGCCTCTGGGACTGGGTTCGCCTCCTGGGGCGTCCCGAGGGAGCGCCAGTTTTTCCCTCCCTCCCAATTTCCGTGGAAGCGAGGCGCATCGCCGCGCCGTCCCTCATTCCGGGAATGAGAGCTCCGAGAGGGCGGGCCGTCGCCCCGGGGGAGGGCGGTGGTGGTGGGGGGAGGGTGGTGGTGGTGGGGGAAGGGTCCGCCGCGCGGCCCGGGGCCGATGGGGCGTGCTGCGGGCGAGGGCTGCGGGCGAGTCTATCGCGGCGTTCGAAGCGGGTCTTTTTCTGTGTACGTTGATGCGGTTGTATGGGCTAATAATCTAGATTCTGAGTACTCCGTCACTTCGAAAGGGTGAAAAGAGTAAATTTAAGAATTCTGGGTGGTTTTGTGTCGCTGGGTGGTTTTGAATTAGAGGGTAGTTTTAAATCTTCGAGTTATTTTATGTTGGAAGGTAACCTTGAATCGCCAAGTTATTTTAAATTGATAGGTAACTTTGAAGCGCTGACTTATTTTAAATAACTTCGAATCGCTCACTTCTTTTTAGTTGCTATGCTTTAAACGTGAGTTATTTTGAATTGCTTACTAACATTGAATGTTTGAGTTATTTTAAACTGATAGGGAACTTTCAATTGATGTATAATTTTAAATCATTATGAAATTTTCAATTGTTCTAAAACATTGTATTTTTTTGAGAATTTTGATTAGCTACATAATTTTAATTCAATGAATAATTTTGAATGGTATGAACGTTTTTAAAGTTTAAAAGACGTAGCAGAATTGATACTCCAGCAACTAATTCTGAGTCATTGAGTATTTAGAATCAGCATCTATGAAGGTTTTGTTTTTCAGCCTTCCAAACTATGCTTTATAGATATATGCATATTGCAACAAAGCTATTGGAGTAAACTTTTCTATATCCTACTCTAACTCAATATTTATATTGCATGTCTGTTTAAATTGAAAAAGTGGATTCTGACATTAATGGAAAACTATAATTACTTATCATTTTGAATGAACACAGAATTCATTTGAAAATATCCTAATTCCCAACAGCAACATTATTATGGATATTTATATTGCAATTACTATTCTGTTGGAACTTTTCTGCAGTTCTCCTTCTTGCGACAAAATTGCATAGATTCAGCTAGTAAAAACATAAGTACCCAAAGAACCTAGTGACAATATCATGACTAAATGGTTCTGGCACTGAAAAGGCATGTGTGCTGACGTACGAAATTGCGCCGGGGCTGAGTTCTGAGAATCTGAGCGCCGCGGCCTGTGGACGTGTGGGATGGGAGGCTTTATTGGAGACCCCGGAATCGATGCTGAATTTGTCGGCGAATGTTTCACTGCGGAGGTATTTTGTCAATACGTATTTTTGAGGTTCGTTTTCATAAGTATTTTATATTACATGACCTGGTTGAAGGTGAAGTCAAAAAGTCAATACCACAATCTTTTAAGTTTTTAAATCCAAATATGCATCCCCAAGAATTTTTCTCGGTCATATCAACGCCTCAGAAATATACTGTACAGTTTCGGTGAGGAAAATTACACTTAAGAGGAGGATCTGTCATAAGGAGATGCATACTCTTTCGTCTTTCCTCTCCCATAATCTTTCAGCAGTAGTTATAAATTTTGCCGCTCTCAGACGCAACCAATCTTTTCAAATGAAGATTCTAAAGCAATTTCTCAGATAAATGACGAGCTGCACTTTAATTTTAAAAATACGAGTTGTTGAACAAAACGCATCTAAAGATTCATGTCAAATGCAACCCGCAAACTCGGGAAGCGTTGTTGAAATTTATATAGTTACATAACTTCACCACGAAGCGTTCCACGGCACTAAAATCTGGAATTTTGAAGCAATATCTCTCAAACAAATGTTCCTCACACAGTAACCTAGATAATGAGATCTTCTTGAACATTCTATTACATTTTTGTTGGTTTGGCACTTCTCGCTTATACCCAACTTGTTCAAGGCGTGCAGAATCCGCAACTTTATGCAAAATTAAACTAATTACTTGATATTATACGCAATTTGATTGCATGGGTGGACCAACCTGCTCGGTAATACAATTAAATCAGAATAGTTCGTATTGACAAAGGGTATTGTAATGTTATGTTAAAATACGTTCAGTTAGTACAATTAGCTACAACAAGGAGGCATATAGAAAAAGTTACGGAAGATAAAAGGGTGTAGAAGAAAAAATATATATAATGGTCTTAATGAAGGAAGGATAGGGAAGGGGTAGGGTCGGGGTCAACACGCAAGAGTTCTCCCACATGTACGCTTGTTTGTTTAAAACTTTCTAATACGAACAAGTAAAGGTGCGGTGTGACGTATTGTTCCTGTTCACGCTCAGAGAAATAAATGGTCTGATCTTCAAAAGACAAAAAAGCGATAAACGTCTTCGTCAGTGTCCCTCAGGTTAAATTATTTGCTAGACGAAGCTACTTTGACGCTTGAGTGCTAGTAATGGCATTTTACTTTTTAGACGAAATAGAGATTGGCGTCTATAAAGAAGAAGTAGCCATATCTGTTCAATCGTTTTCAAGATATGGTTGTAAATGATAGAGATAATTCTATTATTCTTTATAGATAGTTTCATTCGTTAACTCTTTCAAACACGGAGCGTTTGCAATTTTTTGCATTAGTTTGCACAGCTCGGACCTCGGTTCACACCAACAGCTGACCAGGAAGCGACTTGCAGTTTTTCCATCAGAAAATGCTTCTCGGGTGTTCTCCAGGCATTTATTGTGCCTACAACATCTTTTGTTGCTTCTGGGATTTATTTTCTCCAGTCTTTAGCGGTGGTTCGTAAATTATCCTTCCATGAAACAATACATGCGAAGAAGAAATGATGATTCAAATTATGTCCCTCCGTGTGACCGATGCATTGCGTACAGAGGTACATATTTTGTACCATCATTCTGGAAAGAGTTAATGTAGAGCCGCTGTTTTATATTAATCTTTAGTTCGTGTCCCATTTCTGTAGCTATTAATTGGTGTCGGTGGTATGCGATACCACTTGAAGAAAACTTCAACTGTTTGTGATCGTATGATGTTTTAAATACATTTAAAAGGCTACATTGGTTGAATCTCATTTCTATGTCGTCCATTGCCTCCCATTCTTGACCTTACGTTCGTGACCACACGTCTTGACCCAAAATGCGATGACGGTGTTTCAAGTTTCAAATTTTTAATTTCATGAATTTCATCAATTATTTCTTTCGTAAATAACAAATTCCATAGTACAGAAGGTTTCGGACTAGTACCAAGATTTCTTGCAGTAGCTCGCAGCGTAGGCAATTGTACAATAAAATTATGTTTCCTTGTTCTAACATTTGAAGGCAGAAATTCCATACTCTACTTGAAACCGTTAGCCCTTATAATTTTCCTGTCAAACTACAAGCGGATGTTTCTGTTTCATTATCTAAATCTTCTTCATAATCTAATTCTTTATCTGTACTAGATTCGTTGTCAGAATTCTCTAGAAAATCCTAATAATCTGCACTGTCTCCCAAGGAATCTACAATATCATAATCCACAATAGAATCATTCATTATCTTATCGATAAATTCGTCAAATCTCGCATCATCAATTTTTCTTTTTTCCCCTACACTTTAATTGTAGTGAAAACACATTCGCAGGGAGATAACCGGAAATGATGTGAGACAACTATGAGATGTGGATCAGGGAACAGGAAGGACGAGACTGGAGTTGAAACAGAATATGTGAAAGTAGGATTGAAGTGGGTGGAAGGGAAGTTTTTGGGTAGTAGAATTGGAACTAAAACTTGTCGAGGGGAGGGGGAAATGCTAATGATTAAGTGGAGGGTGGCGAAGCGCCAGTAAGAGATAAGAAGCTGACTCAGAGGCGAGTTGGGGTCACGGGGATAGGAGCTGCCCAGGATAAAGGCAAAGCGCTCTGCTGTGCAGGCTGGGGTAGTCCAGTGGCGAGGTGAAGAGAGCGGGGCAGCAGAGACGGAGGTGGCGGGAAGGATACCTAGCAGGCAACGTTGAGAAAGACGCGCAAATTAGGGGTTCAAGGTCGGGGTTAGGCTCGGTTCCCTGAGCAGAACGGAAGGTGGGTGAGAATATTTGGAGGCCTGGGACGCTGCTAGTGAGAATGTGGCTGCATAGCGGTGGGTTGGGTAATGAAGTGAGGGTACCTCGAAGGGAGTCCTCACATGTCGGAGACACAATGGTGGCAGGTTAACGTAGGCACGGAGACGGGGTCATGGCTACGATGTGGTAGTAGAATAGGAGGGCCGAAGCGGAGGGAACTCGGGCGTGGGGAGAGTCTGAGAAGGGGGAGTCGGATAGCGAATCGAAAGTGGAGAGCGTGGCAGGGGAGTCGAAGTGGGAGTCGAAGTGGGAGTCGAAGTGGGAGTCGAAGTGGGAGTCGAAGTGGGAGTCGAAGTGGGAGTCGAAGTGGGAGTCGAAGTGGGAGTCGAAGTGGGAGTCGAAGTGGGAGTCGAAGTGGGAGTCGAAGTGGGAGTCGAAGTGGGAGTCGCAGTGGGAGTCGAAGTGGGAGTCGAAGTGGGAGTCGAAGTGGGAGTCGCAGTGGGAGTCGCAGTGGGAGTCGCAGTGGGAGTCGCAGTGGGAGTCGCAGTGGGAGTCGCAGTGGGAGTCGCAGTGGGAGTCGCAGTGGAAGTCGCAGTGGGAGTCGCAGTGGGAGTCGCAGTGGGAGTCGCAGTGGGAGTCGCAGTGGGAGTCGCAGTGGGAGTCGCAGTGGGAGTCGCAGTGGGAGTCGCAGTGGGAGTCGCAGTGGGAGTCGAAGTGGGAGTCGAAGTGGGAGTCGAAGTGGGAGTCGAAGTGGGAGTCGAAGTGGGAGTCGAAGTGGGAGTCGAAGTGGGAGTCGAAGTGGGAGTCGAAGTGGGAGTCGAAGTGGGAGTCGAAGTGGGAGTCGAAGTGGGAGTCGAAGTGGGAGTCGAAGTGGGAGTCGAAGTGGGAGTCGAAGTGGGAGTCGAAGTGGGAGTCGAAGTGGGAGTCGAAGTGGGAGTCGAAGTGGGAGTCGAAGTGGGAGTCGAAGTGGGAGTCGAAGTGGGAGTCGAAGTGGGAGTCGAAGTGGGAGTCGAAGTGGGAGTCGAAGTGGGAGTCGAAGTGGGAGTCGAAGTGGGAGTCGAAGTGGGAGTCGAAGTGGGAGTCGAAGTGGGAGTCGAAGTGGGAGTCGAAGTGGGAGTCGAAGTGGGAGTCGAAGTGGGAGTCGAAGTGGGAGTCGAAGTGGGAGTCGAAGTGGGAGTCGAAGTGGGAGTCGAAGTGGGTGTCGCAGTGGGTGTCGCAGGGGGAGTCGCAGGGGGAGTCGCAGGGGGAGTCGCAGGGGGAGTCGCAGGGGGAGTCGCAGGGGGAGTCGCAGGGGGAGTCGCAGGGGGAGTCGCAGGGGGAGTCGCAGGGGGAGTCGCAGGGGGAGTCGCAGGGGGAGTCGCAGGGGGAGTCGCAGGGGGAGTCGCAGGGGGAGTCGCAGGGGGAGTCGCAGGGGGAGTCGCAGGGGGAGTCGCAGGGGGAGTCGCAGGGGGAGTCGCAGGGGGAGTCGCAGGGGGAGTCGCAGGGGGAGTCGCAGGGGGAGTCGCAGGGGGAGTCGCAGGGGGAGTCGCAGGGGGAGTCGCAGGGGGAGTCGCAGGGGGAGTCGCAGGGGGAGTCGCAGGGGGAGTCGCAGGGGGAGTCGCAGGGGGAGTTGCAGGGGGAGTCGCAGGGGGAGTCGCAGGGGGAGTCGCAGGGGGAGTCGCAGGGGGAGTCGCAGGGGGAGTCGCAGGGGGAGTCGCAGGGGGAGTCGCAGGGGGAGTCGCAGGGGGAGTCGCAGGGGGAGTCGCAGGGGGAGTCGCAGGGGGAGTCGCAGGGGGAGTCGCAGGGGGAGTCGCAGGGGGAGTCGCAGGGGGAGTCGCAGGGGGAGTCGCAGGGGGAGTCGCAGGGGGAGTCGCAGGGGGAGTCGCAGGGGGAGTCGCAGGGGGAGTCGCAGGGGGAGTCGCAGGGGGAGTCGCAGGGGGAGTCGCAGGGGGAGTCGCAGGGGGAGTCGCAGGGGGAGTCGCAGGGGGAGTCGCAGGGGGAGTCGCAGGGGGAGTCGCAGGGGGAGTCGCAGGGGGAGTCGCAGGGGGAGTCGCAGGGGGAGTCGCAGGGGGAGTCGACGCGGGAGTCGCAGGGGGAGTCGACGCGGGAGTCGACGCGGGAGTCGACGCGGGAGTCGACGCGGGAGTCGACGCGGGAGTCGACGCGGGAGTCGACGCGGGAGTCGACGCGGGAGTCGACGCGGGAGTCGACGCGGGAGTCGACGCGGGAGTCGACGCGGGAGTCGACGCGGGAGTCGACGCGGGAGTCGACGCGGGAGTCGACGCGGGAGTCGACGCGGGAGTCGACGCGGGAGTCGCAGGGGGAGTCGCAGGGGGAGTCGACGCGGGAGTCGCAGGGGGAGTCGACGCGGGAGTCGCAGGGGGAGTCGACGCGGGAGTCGACGCGGGAGTCGACGCGGGAGTCGACGCGGGAGTCGACGCGGGAGTCGACGCGGGAGTCGACGCGGGAGTCGACGCGGGAGTCGACGCGGGAGTCGACGCGGGAGTCGACGCGGGAGTCGACGCGGGAGTCGACGCGGGAGTCGACGCGGAGTCGACGCGGGAGTCGACGCGGGAGTCGACGCGGGAGTCGCGGCATGGTGTACGGTCAGGGCTAGGAGAGAGTGATGGCAGAGGTGTGGGTACGTGGCATGGCGTGGGTAACGTGGGGAAGAGCGTGGCAGAAGCTGGCTGGCGCAAGGCAGAACGTGCGGGTGGATCCTCGGGAGGCGGCCCGATAACAAGCCTTCCCGCGCCGCGCCGGTCTCCGCGTGGGACGCTGGTGAGAGCTTTGTCGGAGCTTTTTAATTCCGCTCAGCCGAGCGGCTGCCTGATAATCCCGCGGAACATTTCTCGCAGGTGCAGCGGCGGGGCGGCGGGGCGGCGGAGGCGGCGACGGAGGCAGGGCTGAGGCTGAGGCTGAGGCGAGCGCCGGCTTAGCGTCTGCGGCCGCCGCCTGCTCCACTTCTGTAGATTACCAGCCGCAGAGGGAGCTCTTATCTCGCAAAACAGAAAGCGCACAAGGAAAATATTCAAACGTCTTCTTTCTCCTTACGCTATAAAAGACGTCACTTTGGAATGCAGTGTTTTGGCTACTGATTCCTGTTCTTTTCTCTACATGTTTGCATTTGCATGCATTACGTTTCGCCTGTTTTACTGCATTATTCAAAAATATAAATCATTATCTTTTCTTTACTTTATAAAACACCTGAATCATCGGAAAGATCTCTGAAAGCAAATGAGTTTAATTTAAAGTTTTTTATATCTTCTTTTTATATCTTTGTCAACATTATTAAATTTTCTCAGAACAGTGATTCCCTGACGTGCTTTCACAGTTGAAAAACACTGAACCGTTTGTCTGCCATATTACCATTTTTTGTAGCTCATAGAATCCCATAAATTTAGTTTACTATTCTCCGTTCTTTACAACGCATCACAGATCTTCGTTCTTTTATGTAAATAATGAGAGTTATTTTCTAGGTGACAATATATTTTTCTTTGTTTAATTCCTTTCCACTTGATTGCTCTCCTCTGTATCACGAGCTTATAAATCCTCTTTTGCAGGCCGTGGTAATGCTGAATAGAGCTTCTATAATAAATATGTTACTTGCGTTTGCTATGATGCCGGTTACAAAAATGAATTTTCCAAGATGCATCCATTGCAGATTTACATAGTTGTTCGTACGTTATGCTCCAGTCTAAAATTCTTGTAGCATGGAATTTGAAGAATGTAAATCACAGCTGTTTATATGGGATGCCGTGAAATATGAACTTATTTCTGTTGATTTTTTTTATTCACTATGGTTAAATAGAGTAAACTTTACCAAACCAAAATCAGAAATAAGAATTGTTACACAACTATTTATTTTTTGCTTTTTCTTGAATATATAATTCAAGATGGTTTTAATTTGGAAACTGGGCCAATTTTTTCTCCTTACATACACAAAACAACTGAAATTGATAGAGATTTCTGAATCAGAAAAGTATTTTGGGTACGAAGAACTTAAATGACATCCCTTTAACGAATTCGAAAATTCACAGTAACAATATTAAATACTCTTCTTGTTTATGAACATAATTTATTTACCTTTATCCAACTGCAAAATATATAAACAGCACCGGTACAAATTTTTTATACCCACTACTATTACGATGATATGCTATGTTATTGATGAAATAACGCCCAGCATTTGAATCTGAAGTGTCAAAATCTAATTTATTCTGTAATTACAGACCAACATTAATTTGCAGATAGAAATTCGATAACCGCGTTCTCATTACGTAGATTGGAATCCTGAAAAGCTAATGCCCCTCTCATCTCTTAAATCCCGTTTCCCAAACACGCACGCGATATTTTGGTCACTACTATAGTCAACCAAATGAAAAGCTGTTCAAAGCGGAATTTTAATTCCATCATTGCACCGGGTTGCTATTTAAAGAATGGTAAGAAAGAAATAAAATTTCTCTGAAGTCAATAACATACTAAAATATTGCATTTTAATGCGTGTACGTTTTTAGAGTTTTATTATTATTTTTTTAAATTAATGTTTTGTACAAATAATGTAATGAAGATTAGAATAGTGAAGGAACATTGTCCCTCTTATTCCAAATCTTGTAGTGCAAATGCCAGGCGATGTTCTAGTCTCTAAAGTATTAACTCATACAAGAATATACAAAATATCAAATTAAAATTCACATCAACACACTCTGAACTGTTTTTTCATATTCCCAAGTACTGTGAACGGTGCTCCAAAAAAGCAATAAATAATTTAATTTTTATTTAGGCATTTTGTTACAGTTCAAAACAAAGTTCTATTGCAGTATAGATACTTATCAATAATGTATTTTCAACTCTCGGAATATCATGAAATGTTTCAGTGGTGTCAAATTATGGAGGAGACACTTTTTCATTTTAATATAAACACATAGCAATTTACACAAAATATATATTTATTTACTAAATGAATAAACATGATAATATATAATAATACATTATTATTTAACGCTCTTCTTTGACATTTATTAATAAAGCAAGTCAATAATCAATTCACTCAATCAACTTGTTTTATATATTTTTATATAATTATCATTACACCAAACAGACGATATTCTATTCTTGTTCACATTAATACTCACAAAGGTGTAGAAATCATAAAAATTTAAAAGCATTTTAATGAGAAGTACCTACAAACCCAAATTAAGAATACCACATTTTATGTAGTGACTTAAAACCAGACTAGCTAGCCAATTTCAATTGAAATTAAATTAAGTTGACCATTTTAATTCTAATGAACTGAATTTAATAATTTCTAAGTTGAAATAAGTATATGTGATAATAGCAGAAATACGTTTTCAAAACTTAAATATATGTGTAGTTGACCAAAATGGTATTAAATGCCTAACAAACATAACATAATATAATTGCAAACGAAGTAAATGAAATACTATGTGAGAAGAGAAGTAGGAGTTGATGATATGAAAATGCCACAAGTTGTTAGTTGTTTTCTTACATAAACTAGTTAGAATGCGCGTCAGACTTGGCTCAATGTTAGTACTCAACAACTATTGATATATTTTAAAGGGTATGGCATAATATAAATAACTGATATTGCACTTTAACTGAATGTGGGGGGGGCGGAATCTCGAACTTTAATTAGGAAGATGTATGTCAGATTCAAAAAGGAATTTTAAAATTTGTGATTTGCGAATCTTTCAGTTGTTTTTTTATGAAATTTGAACTATATAAGTTTTATAAGTGTAGCTTTAATCCAGCAAAACATGTGAAGAAAGAAATTGCAGCCCTTTTTAGAAATATTTGAAAACAACACAGATCCTTATGTAAAGTTCTCCCATCGTTTGAAATATCTTCATTAGCATTCAGAGCAGTACAACTGAATCTTACTCGTACGTATTTATCACGATTCAGCCCAAAATATGATAATCTGAATGAGTTGCCTGTGACATATCCTCTATCCATCCCGATAGTCAGGTACAATGTTTCATTCATGACCTTGCTACCTTCTCCAGAAGTAATAATTTTTGGAAAAGAATTAATAAATTTTAATCTTGATTTGTGCACGTCTAATAAGTCTGAAAAATTAATTTTACGACCTAAAAATCCAAATCGTATCGTTGAGGTGATTTCAATACTGTTTTTTAGGTAAAAAAGTAAAAACACATACTCTTAAACATTAAGAATAATAGAAAAACCATTGGAAACATTTCCATGTTTTCAATGGTTTACATCACATCAAGCGATTTAGAAGTACGCAAAATTAAAACGAACAGAAGACGAGAAGGAAGAAGTATCTCAATCATAAAATGATTTTACCAGTTACCTATTTATTGTTTGTACTAAGATACAAGTAGAATATTATTTGCAAACATACGTTGAATGATATTTCGAAAAGGTAGAATAAACAGGAAGTGATAGAAACATAATAATAGAAAAATATCCGGAGGACTAATATTCATCAATATTGTCTCTAAAGACAGGTATAATAGTAAAAATTATTTCAAGGCAGTTTTTTTAGCTAGACTTACTTGACATCCTGTGAATACAAGGAAAAATCGCATGTTAATTTTGAATTATTTTGGTACTCATTTAAGAACCCTTTTAAATGCGATTGCAAGATACGAATTGCCAGGATATCAAGGAGATAGGTTCGATTTTTCTGCCTGCGCAAAGTCGAGACGTATATTAAACACGCGTCGCGTTTTTTTATCGAGACTTTCACCTGTCTTCCTATAAAAAGAGAGCCACGAAACGAAACATCATTCTTGACTTCCAAGATGAAGGTATCGACCCTGGCGGACTATACGAAGCATAGCGGCGGGCAATTTATTTATCGTCCTGAAAAAGTAATAGTATGCCAAGGAGGAAGGTACAAAAACCGGAGGTGAGAATTCCAACGATTGGCGACTACTGTCAGCTGTCATACAAGAAAGCAAAGGTATTTGTGTCGTGGAGGAATGAAATTGTCTCGTCTTGAAGAGATCTTTCCTACGTTGACAGTATAATTTAAACTTCCGTCGTTGCGAATACTTTGGTCGTTTTTATGAATGAATAAAACGTTCATCGTTTCTTGAATGATAATATTGAATTCCCTTTGCAACTGTTTTATATAAGCTAAATAAATTAAGTGATATTTATTTTTCGTTTTGAGTTCAGTATGGTATTTCCCATGATTTGTTTTTTTCACAAAAATGTTCACGTATTTGTACTAAAGATAAGGAGAAATAAATTACATTAATTACAAAGATCACTTAACTACTTCTAAACAAGTTATTTTTTGCATTATCAATTTTTAAAGCATAAAACATAAAAAATAAAAGGTTAGTAAAAACCGAACATGATTAAAAAGAAGTAGAATGGTAATCACATATGAAACTAGGTCTTAACTACTTCTAAGTTATATTTATGAACGAAAAACTGTATCTTACGGTATAATTATTAAAATATTGCAACTTAATTTTCGGCAAATATATTTTCTCTTGAAAGACTAATGTATCAGTAAAAAATAAAATATTATAATAAATCTAAAATTAAATGAATAATATTAAGGAAATAAATATTGAAGGTTCAACAATATAGTTCACTTACTACTCATGTCTGTCTAAAGTTATTTGTGATGTAATTAAAGGAAGCAACGTCTTTATGAGTAAATGAAATGTGGTTAGTGTAATTGTAACTAGTGGTCTGCAAGATTAAAAATGCTGCTGAACGAACCTACACAAAATAGTTATTCCAAAAGAGTTTTCTGCAAAGAAATTAAATATTTTAAGAAAACCAGTTTTCACGAAACCTACAGAAATATTTTAGCACAAACACACAGTAGTTTATGTATACATGTACGTTTCACACCAAAAATATTAAAATCATTTGTTTCATAACTTGATCAATTCATAAGGACATACCTAAAATTTTAAAATCTTTTGTTTCATAACTTGAGACTTTAATAGAAAATATTTGATGTGTGTGTGAGGCGGCCTCTTTCTTAGAACCTTAATAGTGCATGACGTCAGATGTATTGTAAGCTATGACAGAGAATGACAATTCTGTGGATCAGTTCTGCATTAATTACCTGCGGAATAAACCTGCAGCATTTGAATTTTTTGGTGAAAATCGAACCTGTTTAATTCCTTTTGGGAGTTTTTTTGATCTTCAAAATATTTGACGAATCCTTAGGCGCATCCCACTTGGCCAAAGGCTGCAATGTTTTCTTTCAATTTTCCGAGCGCATTGGAAATTAGTAACATATATTCTTGGACCTGGATATGTAAAATATATGAAAAACTTTGCAAAAGCGTGCAGCCAGGTACGTAAAGATAATTTCATGACCATTAACAAGCGCAAACAGCACGGAATGTGTGAGGAAACACTGTTCATTAAAAGTCCATTTACGAATGATCACCGATAATACCCAACAATGCATGATGCACTCTGCTAGGCAAAACTTGGCAAAACCACAAATTCTGGTGCGTATGCCACCGTAAGTGCAACGAAAACTTTTCATTCAGAGTCATTCAGAAACCCTCCATGCCGCAATCAGTGCTGCCACGCGCAGGGCGAATGGTTAAACAAATAGAATCAAATCTAATCAACTAATTCACATGATGATCATGATATTTTGTGAGATCCGGACGCACAAGTATGCCATACGTTACTTCCTTGCAGTTCAAATACTTCCTTCCTCTTGCATACTTCGATTTTTCTAAAATGGCCTGTCAATGCAACGCAGGAAAAAGAGGGAGGGGGCAGACTCCAATAGGGAGTTGCAACGTCACTACGTGTAGCATCTTATTGGAGTCTGCCTTCCCTCGCTCTTCTCCGTGTATGTCCTTGACAGGGCACTTCAAAAAATCGAAGTTTAGACAAATACAATGTTTATATTATTTCTCACCTTGATTAATGCACTTCTAGCTCTCCATGTCGTCACAAATTCAGAAGTTCTAGTCATTTCATGATGTGCACTACACATTAATGAGTCAAATTAGACGAAACGTCCGTCAGTTGCCCCTCGAGTTTGTCCTGGTGGCCGCTGAGAGGGCAGCGCGCTGCCAGCCTCCCAACCGCTCCACCCTCACACCCTCCCAACCCTCCCCTGACCACGCTCTGTCGCCCCACTTGGCCCTGCCTGGCTCCGCCCCGACTCCGTGACCGCCTCCCTGTGTCCCCCCGCCCCTGACCTTCCACGCCCAGAGGCGCAGCGCGGGGTGGGGACGGGTTCCAGGCCGCGAGGGTCGGGTAATTGGAGTGGAGAGTAAACGGCCGCTGCGATAGGACGCGCGCCCAACCCCGTTGCTTGCGTTTCTCTGCGAGGCGGGGAAGCGGGGAGTCGGAGTAGCGGGGATGTGGGGAGTCAGAGAAGGGGGGAGTTGGAAAGCGGGGATAGAGGAAACGTGGAGTAGGGGAAGTGTCGATTCGGGGAAATGGGGTAACGGGGGAAGCGGGAATTGGGGAAGCGAGAAGTCGAGGAAGCGGGGAATCGGGGAAGAGGTAAGTCAAGAAGCGGGGTTTGGGGTAGCGGGGAATCGAGGAAGCAGGTAAGAAGCGGGAAGCGGGGTTAGGAGAAGGGGGGGAAGTCAGGGAAGTGGGGTGTCGGGGAAGTGGGAAGTAGGGATGCGGGCTGTCGGAAAGTGGGGATTGGGGAAGCGAGGTGTCTGAGAAGTGTGGTGTCGGGGAAGCGGGGAGTCGGTAAGCGGGTAAGATGGAATTGGGGAAGCGGGGTGTCGAGGAAGTGGAGAGTCGGAAAGAGGGGAGTCGGGGAATCGGGGATTTGGGAAGCGGGTGTCGGGGAAGTGGGGTGTCGGGAAGCGGGACTGCGGGAATTGGGGAAGCGGGTGTTGGGGAAGAGGGGATTTAGAAGGAGAGGAAGCGGGGATTTGGGAAGCGGGGATTCGGGAAGAGGGGGGTTTCGGGGAAGTGGGGTGTCGGGGAAGTGGGGTGTCGGGGAAGTGGGGTGTCGGGGAAGTGGGGTGTCGGGAAAGTGGGGTGTCGGGAAAGTGGGGTGTCGGGAAAGTGGGGTGTCGGGAAAGTGGGGTGTCGGGAAAGTGGGGTGTCGGGAAAGTGGGGTGTCGGGAAAGTGGGGTGTCGGGAAAGTGGGGTGTCGGGAAAGTGGGGTGTCGGGAAAGTGGGGTGTCGGGAAAGTGGGGTGTCGGGAAAGTGGGGTGTCGGGAAAGTGGGGTGTCGGGAAAGTGGGGTGTCGGGAAAGTGGGGTGTCGGGAAAGTGGGGTGTCGGGAAAGTGGGGTGTCGGGAAAGTGGGGTGTCGGGAAAGTGGGGTGTCGGGAAAGTGGGGTGTCGGGAAAGTGGGGTGTCGGGAAAGTGGGGTGTCGGGAAAGTGGGGTGTCGGGAAAGTGGGGTGTCGGGAAAGTGGGGTGTCGGGAAAGTGGGGTGTCGGGAAAGTGGGGTGTCGGGGAAGTGGGGAGTCGAGATAGGGTAAGACGTTCAAGAATATTAATACAAGGCAGATATGCCGTGCGATGAGGTGAGGGAGTGTGGTGGTGATGAGTGAGCAGGTGCGGGGTGGTGAGTGGCGAGGGGGGACGTGTCTGAGGAATGCCTAGTGGGAGTAAGTGTGGCGGGGAGGCGCGAGTCGTGGCGTGGCAGGATGGAGTGGCCAAGTCGGAGCACCGGGGGATGGCTGGAATTCCTCTCTGTATTTCGCAGTACTCTTCGCCTCTTGACGTGCGCATGGCGGAGCGTGGACTCGGCGGAGAGGAAAGAGGGGAAGGGATAAGAGGAGTGGCCAGCGCACTTGAGGCGCCGCAAGGTGAGCAGTTCTCGTTGGAAAGACGACGCAGACCCGGCACTTCAGCTCTGCTCTCAGTCTCGTCACGAGGCCACAAACAACCTTTGGCTTATTAATAATAAAACGCACCCTACTATCATTAGCGTTAGTTAATAGGAAGAAAATCGTAAATTGCCTCTTCCTGAATTATAGTTGTAATATGTAGTTTATTATTCGTCTTTTTCTACGTTTAGTATAGACATCGGGACCTAGAAAAAATGATGTGCCGTCGGTCAATTACGAGTGTGAAGTAGATTCCGTTTGTGAAAATATTAAGTATTAAATAAGACGATTAAATATTATAGAGTAAACTAATCATCGAGCAAATAATTGTTAATAATGCGATGGTGGGTCTCAAAATCTTCTCAAATGAGCCCGAAGTCCAAACTGCTGAAAATATGAATTCGGTAACGGGGTCATATGACAAATCGACATAAGAGATATAAACGTGAAATAAATTTGGAGTATCCAAACGATTTATTAAGAGATGCCCTGTCTCCTGACGGATTTATTTGATTGCGTGGAAAGTCAAACAACAAACAAACGGTGAGAGTGATGATTTGAGATGTCTCAAAACTCTCTCTTGACCAGCTCGTTTCTTCCCGAGCGGGAAGACTATCTAATTTGCAATTCAGTACGATACGATCGATAGCCCACCGTTGGTCGACGGTTCAGCTCCGCACTCACCTTTGATTTCGATTCTTTCTATTACTTCATTTGTTTCTTTTATTGACACTGAAAATTTGTTCTTTAGGCCAAAAATACAGTATTTTAACATTCTAAACGGCAAAATTGGTAGACATTTGAAGCATGAAAATTGTTTTCCACTTTGTCAAGCTACTATCAGTTCTGATGTACGCATGAATGTAACTTAAACTGCCAACTTAAACTGCATTGTAAAAATTAATGAAATAAGTGGAGTGTTTATGTTATAATTATGTTATGTTTTTTTTCCCAAAAAATTGAGAAATTTATATATCAAAATTAATAATGTGGAGCAGTAATAAACAATATATTTGAAGGAATAGTGTAAGAAATTAATGCATTTAATCAATTGGGAATATTATTGATCTTATTGTTATTTGCCTCTGCTGTTACCATCATTTTCTGTGTTTTCGTTTCCCACATCATCCGCCACTGATGACAAATTTAGATACAAATATCTGTTAAATGTGACTCTAAATGTTTGGACAATTTTTGAAAATTCCAATGTGATGTGCTTCTCCTTTAACCTTACTACTTTGCTCTTACTACATCCCCTTTCTTTGATTTACGTCTCTTCCACTCTGTTCTTTCTACATCTGACGTAGAATCCATTTCTTAGCTGTTACATTATCCCTTGATTGCTTCGATTCACAACACAAAGAACGTATATGCCACAAAAGCAGGTTATAAACTGTGTATATATGCACTATCACCAAGCTTCCTGAACAAAAATATTGGTTATGCAGTATTACTTCATTCACAATACAAGCATTATTTCCCTTTGCAAATTGAGATAAGCTATGCTTGAGAAATAATCTCGGAGAAAACTTACATCTAAAGAACTATGCTTATGTTTTTTTACCAAAATGTCTCTGGACAACTTTTATCAAAATCACTCAAACGTTCGGAGCTAATAACTATGAACCGGGGATGATTGTGCCCACAATACACCCAGCAAATAGCGACCATGAAGCTGTAGCAACAATTGTAGTGTCTCAATATATTACATTTTGGACTAAATGTTTGTTTGAACAATTGGTTTCCTTATTAAGGTCTCATTAACTTCAAAGTCATGAGTGACCACAAATTTTGGACTAAAGAGATTTTTTTAAACTCATCATTTGTTTATCACATACTTATTTATACCCTTATAGACGAAAAGGCAGAAGCATTGCCTACGTAGTACTTCACGAGCGAAAATTGATGTGATTTCCCGCCTTTCACGTTCTCGACTATTTAATGACAATTATAGTTACTATGTTCCAACGCATCGTGCGAGTGGTAGAGGTCATTTTTTATATTTCACATTTCAATAATGTTTACTTTGTTAATCAAAGTCCAGCAATCAGAACCGATTCAAACTGAACTAATTTAATGTGCCTTTTTTGTAAGAAGAACAACAACAACAGGAAAACGGAAATGCGATGTATCAAATGGAAGTGACGTTATGTCAAGAACTTGCTGTTATTATTTGTGGTCATTGTAAAAAATAAATTTAAAATATTTTGAAAATTCCAAACAGTCATACAACTTTCATCATACTTTTAATACTTTATTTATTTTTATAGTAATAATTTTGTTTTGATTTTAAAAGAATAAATATTGTAAGCAAATATTATAATTATGAAAATGTACTTTAGAGCTAAACTACTGGAAAACGTGTCAATTAAAGTCAAAAGTCTGAGTGAACGCAGCGCTCACTATCAACCAAGTTGGTCTGACTAGAAAGAGATAATTGATGTAGGTATAAGAAACCTTGGACTCCGGCTTCACTTTGTTCAGTGGGGTTTTCTCTCGATGTATTTTTTGTCTCCCATTTTGGTACCAACGTTCATTGTGTTTGGCATGATTTAAAAGCGTTTCTGAACAAGTGAACATAAATTTCAACTGCATATATGAATAACTATAGGTCTGCAGCAGCAGCAGCAGCTGTCGCGTGTGTGGAAAATAAGGTCTAGGAGCAAACGGATATTGGCTGTTCTGAAACGGTACAAGCTGGTACTGAACCTTCGATCTTCCTCGTCACATGACTTAAACTCTGTAAAAAGTGGATCCGCGGTCGTAATATGAAAAATTGCTCAATAACAACCAATTTTTGGAATTATTCAGTCAAATGAGAAAGTGTTTAACTGTTTATATTCTTCTTGATTTTTGAGAATCTAACGAAAGAATGGACAATCTTTACAATGCTAGAGATGGATGAATATTTGTCTGTTTATGCATGTATTTGAAAAAAATAATATAAATTATGTTTTGTACTAGAGAACTGTTTTTAATTCAAATGAATTAATTATGTTAATAATTGATGCGAATATAATTTTTTTTAAAATAAGTCACTATTGTTTGTAGTTGAAACTAATTAAATTAATTTTCCAAAACGAATGAAAGGTTCAATCATGGAGAAAATGAATACGCTGTTAAGCATCACACTAAATATCCAAATACGTTTTGTCTCTATCTTCGTTTCTGACTCCCTCTCTCCCCATTTCTCCCTCTCTCTCCCTCTCCCTCTACCCCCTCTCTTATTTCTGGCTCTTTCTCTTTCTAATTATCCTTTCTTTCTTTTCTATTGTCACCTATTCTTCCGATTTTCGATCTCTTTAAAGACTTTATTATTTATTTATTTATTTATTTATTTATTTATTTATTTATTTATTTATTTATTTATTTATTTATTTATTTATTTATTTATTTATTTATTTATTTATTTATTTATTTATTTATTTATTTATTTATTTATTTATTTATTTATTTATTTATTTACTTACTTACTTATCATAATTTAATGGTGATTTAGTTGTAGCCTGAAATTTGAAAAAAAATATCCAAATTGTATAATTAATAAAGACCTGCAATTTCTGTTAAAATGATTTTAGTTTAGCAAACTTATATGTCCTGACGCCAATGCAAAGAGAGACATAAGCCCGTGCTTGTCTTGATTGTTCTTTTGATCGACAAAAAATGTCATTGCCTCTATTTCCTGGCTGCTTTGCAGTGCTAAAGGAGCAATGTGCCAGTTACTATTGTGTTCTGTTCGGTAATATGAGAGAAGCATTTAGTTGTAGCACGGCTGTGAAATGAAACACTCACGTACTCGGATAGTGGTGCTAAAACATACCATTCTTTCTCGCATTGTTCCTAAATTTTGTAATTTTTAAAAATTCAGAGAGTTTAAATTAGTCTTGTACATTTTTTTATAAAAATTCCCTTTGCTCTATCCAATGTACCATAAAAAATAATTAGAGCTGTCTTTGAGAATAGAATTATCTCGCCTTGACTTCAAGCAAAAAAATCACTGCTTTAAAACTGTTAAGAAACTGAACAAAAGTGTATGCACCCAAAACAAAAAGTACTGATGTAAGTTTATTTTCTTATCTTTCAAGACTTCAAGACCTCAAGTCTATTGTTTTTTTCAATAATCAAAAATACTGATCTTAGTGCATAGCTATTACTATAATTACTTTTTCTTTCCGTGACTTACATTTTTTTTCGTTATCCCTGGGTTTTCTACTGTTCCCCTCTATCTCCCATTCTTTCTTTTTTCATTCTTTGACACTTGCATCTCACAATTATTCATACTCCCTTTCCTTTTTCTTTCCTTCTGAACAAAGTGTTTGGCTCCCATAGGCTTTCACTGCTTCGGCGCCCGCGCTCTCTGCAGAGTTGCCCGCGGCAGAAGCCAAGAGTTTCCAGGCCGCGGCGCCCTATCATTTAAAGAGAGTTCGTCCCTCGACGCGGAACTTGAGGCGTTGCGCAGGGGCGCGCCCCGGGCCCGCGAGCTTTCTTCAAAAGTTCTCGCTCTGGGCGAAGTCTCTCAACCCTCGCGTGAGTCGTCGCCGCGAAAAACTTGCGGCGTTTGTCTTACGCACGCATGACTAACTAGCGGACGCACGACGTCGCCGAGAACGGGTTAGGAGCCACTCAAAAAATTCGTTTGCTTTTGAACGAGAGGGAGCGAGGCTATTTCCACAATAATGTAACAAATGCTAATACGAAAAAAGTTTAAAGAAATGTTCTTGGAAAAGTTTTTATAGTTATTATATTATTAATTTCAAACTATATATAAGAGGGCAAATTATTCAAAAATATCCCTTAAGATAATATATGGGAAAGAGTTTAAAACTAGTTTGGTAATTTATTCGTATTGTTAATGAAGTAACGTTTGTTTAATTTATGAAATAGGAATTCAAGTAGAAAGTTTTCAGTGGGGTGTTTGGAAAAGTCTCAAAGTGGGTTGAGTAAAGGATGATATTGAGTGCCACCTAATTCTACGTTTATCGCCTTTAATCTAATTAATTATTTCCCTTTTCGTATTAAAAAATACATATTTTATAATAACTTTAAGGCTGACAGCTTTTGGATAAGTGGATTGATCGACACTTTACGTAAAATATTTTTCTGATTTATTTCTGCTCGTTCGACATATATATATATATATATATATATATATATATATATATATATATATATATATATATATATATATATATTAGGATGTTTTTTTATGTGTGTATACTGTTGCATAACATGCCATTTTAATGGATTTAATTCTAACTTAATGAACACCTTAGTACTCTGAGCATTCTCTGCAAAAAATATTTTGTGTAATTTATTAAAACATTTTTTATTTCGACTTAATATTAAAAAGTCTAAGATAAGAACTATAATCATTATGTTAGGATTTTTTTAGTTTCTTTTGGAACTTACATTTGAAGAATGATTTTGATATTCAATAAGAATTTCGCCCCAAAAATACATACAAGTGTCGAATGGTAAGCCACTCGTCTCAATAATTATTTTACTAAAATCCTTACCAGCGCAGTCACCCCCCTTATCACGTATTACGTTGCAATTTTTTGTTCTATGTAGTACCAATACCAAGACCATCTTCACTACATGTAGAAGATCGTGACAGTGTTTCTGATAAATATTCCCCACAATGAGCCGTTGAATTATGGAAATATTCGTACAATTTAGAGTGCACTATTTTGGTGTTCAGAGAAATCACGAAAAAATACCGATCAGAGGACTACCGCCAGTATTCTCCTTCATTCAACGGCTGAACTCGGCTCACATATGCATCTAGAGACAAAAATTCTTCTATCGTCGAAACTGAAACTATAAAACCTTCCGGTCAGAGGCACTGCAGTGTCATTAATTGATGTCCTGAGCCACATTAGGCGGTCAATCGTAGGTTTTTGTGTCGATTTTTCTTATAAACGGTACAAAACCGTCATTTTTCGCAGCGTTTTATGTATAAAGGGAGTAATTTAGTGACGTAACTTGCACGAACACATTATTGCAATTTGCCCTGCATATTTCGTCTCCCTGCGGACCTTCTCTTGAGAAATATGCAAAAAGATATGAAACTTCGCCAAAATGGCATGATGCCAGGCAGAAAATATATACGTTTTTGTCGAATCGTCTGGCAGGGTTAATTCACGCAATGACCAATGCGAAGGTCTCTTCGAAATATCATGATCATCTTTCTTGCATTCAGCGAGATACTTGGTATGGCAGCGTAATGACGAAGATGTCAGAAGCAAACTGTCTCGAGAAGTCATCTGTCAAAGATGTTGCAAGTGGCGCAAAAAGTGGCAGATACTCTCGAGCGTTTTTGCCGAAGAAAAGGAAGAACTGTAAAGTTGGCACTCGTTCAAATTTCGGCACTCGGAGATCGCCTAATACTCCGGTAGCGCGGAAAAGAGATAATTTGGCAATTAGCGAGAAAATATTTTAAAGTTGATAAAGCCAAGTGACGACGTAGTTACAGTAGCAGATTATTAGTAGAAATAATTCAATCGCAGTACGTGCGAACTATCAGCAAATCTCACTATTTATATCCAGTGTTCGTTAACATAAAACTTAGAATAACACCGCTATCACATTAGCTTTCAACCCACCCCCACTGGGAAAAGTAGTTCAGCGCATCAACTGATATCACTGCAGTCCCTCTGACTGGGAGATGCTAGTGTCGAGTTCCGACAGTGGTAAGATTTCCGATTTTAGCCTGACCACTAGGTCAAATTCAGTCGCTGTCTGGAGGAGAATTCTAGGGGCTCTCATCGTTAATTTGCCGTGGTTTCAATACCAGGAGAATGTCAGAGCAGTACCCTAACAAACGGACCACGGACGGCGTGAAATTGTTCCTATCTTTTCCTTTTTCTATCCTCACCCCTTACATGCGCGCGCACACACACACACACACACACACACACACACACTTACACGAACATGCTTTACACTACCACACATACCGGGAGACTGGTCAGGAGCTTGCCCCGCTGGTGGGTGATACCTGGTTGGGGAAACCCCACTTACTGGACTCGACAGACAGGCGCCATTTTGTTAAATACTGTTTCAAATTTTCGAAAAAAAATACCATTTAGAACCAAATTTTACTCTTCTTTAATATTCTTAAAAAAATATTTCGGTTCTGCTGTTAAGAAACCGAAGAATTGTGAAAAATCAAAAAATGTATTTTGGACGGCATACCAGGATATGAGCCAAGTCGAAATAGCTAAACCAGACTAAAGCAAACAGAAAACTAATTTTAGAAAGTCTGTGCAATGACGTAGCATCACTAGTTGAACATGAAAACATGATGATATAATCTCAAGTGATTGTTATAATTTGAATTATTGAAATGTCTTCATTTGTGGATAAATATTTAATATATTGTAACCGAACCGATTACCTGTGGAATCGGTTGGCGACCCTGCCACTAGCTCAGATCGGTGATGGAAGGAATTGTTACACTGTACGGTTGAAACACAAAATAAACACTTGTTCACTGGTAAAAATTCACATTTATTCCTGGGCAGTATGATTAAAATGCCCCAGGGAAGTTACACTCTTAAATTTAATAAAAGAATAGCGGAAAATTAGATAAGAGGAGAGAAAAAAAATGAAAAGTTAGTTTTAGGAGTTAAGCTTAAAGAATTAAAAAAGAATTATAGCTAACAATTACACTGGGTAAAATTACTACTAGTCAGTGTGTCAGAGCGTGACACCGCATTACTAAAATTTTATACAATAGGGCGGGAGCCCTAACGATACCACTTGGAGAAGGGTCTTTGTGCGGCCGGGGGGGCGGCCGTGGCGCGGTCGAGAGGGTTGCCTGGCGGCCTTCAAAAAAAAAATTGCCTTCAGGAAAAGGCAATGACCTCTCTCGTCGCCAGCTGGGCAGCCGTCTCGTAGTGTCACGAAAAAGGCTGCGATGCGTGGCTGCGTAGGCGGAGTCTAGAAGTTCTGGTTGATCTGGCGGATTCTAGAAGTTCTGGTCGAAACTGGCAGTACTAGCTGAGCTGGCCGGATGATCTCAGGAACGGAGTTGCCAACTATGCGTCTCTCTCTGACTTTTATGATAAGAAGTCGAACACAACTTCGGACAGTTTAAAATTCGATTGGAGAAACATTCGCCTCTCTTCACGACGGAAACCCACCCCAAGAGAAAATTCTCTCTCCACTGCAGTCGGCTCACAGCTCAAAACTCGCAGTAAATCCCCACATAGGCATTATCGCCCGAATAATTCCCACCCCCATATAAGTTCCTCTCTCCACTGTCCTCAGTCCAATATTCAAGCTCAAACAATAAGAAGTTTCCCAGAGACACAATAGTCTTTCCCCGACGCCTAATACTCTGGCCTCGTCTGATTGATGAAAAATTTCTAAGTCCGGCAGAGGCGAACTTTGCCTCTGACCGACGACTGTCCCCCCCCCCGTCTAATGATCTGGCCCCGTCTGATGCCCAAGCTCTTCTGAAATTCTCTCCGTCGAAATCTTATAAGGTAAATTTTTTCCCCCACCCAATTCCTCTTATGTGCCCCAGCTCTTTATAAAAGTCAAGTCACTATTGGCTCTAGGTTGTTGCGCATCACACTATTTTCAGCCAATCGCCACGCGAGAAGCCACAGAATTTTCCGCCCTGCGTGCTAGCTGCACGTGCACAATGTTATTTTAATTCCTTCTAGAACATCGCCCCGTGCTTGCATCAGGGGGCGCGTTTGCGTGAAAAAAATTTATGAGTTTGGGATTCCCCCGAAAGTGAACGGTCTCGAAATCTGCAGCTGGCCGCGCACACGTGCACAGTATCTGTCGACGGTAGTCCTCTAGATGGTTCCAGTAATGGGCCGGGGGCGTTAGGGACCGTGCGCGATAAGCGGAGTCCCGCACGTGCAACCGTCTGCGTAATCTCTCGGCAGAAATCCTGGGTGGCCGAGTCTATTTGCTTAAATTTTGATCCAGTGAATTTCGTTTACTAAATAATGATGAAATCGGTTTCGCCACATTGGCCTTCCCCTCCAAATAAAAAAAAATTGGAGTTCAAAAAATTAAATTTTGAAAAGCGAGAATTTTTTTTGTTTAAGTCAAAATTCAAAAAAAATAGCGAAACCAGAAATGAATGCTTTTACCCGTAGTTCTAGCATAATTTTATTTACCATTGTAAGTTAAAGATAAAAATGTGATTTCTAATTAAATCTAATAAAGTACAAAAAAATTGAAAAACTTAGTAAAATTAAAAAATTTAGGAAAAGAGAGAACCGTTTGGTAAAGCCAGGGTGGTTTTGGATTTTCTTTCTGCTTGCCCCAGAAACACAAGTTCTGCGGAGGAATCCACGAGAATTTCACATCTAATATTCCTAGTAAATGCATCGTCGAGTTAATTTCCGTTCCCTTCTTTAGTCCCTCTTTCACTATCCGGTTTAAATTTTGTCCAATTTCCATCTTTAGATTTCCTTCCCTTCTTTTGATATTTCCCCCGTCAGTAATACCTGATTTCTTGAATTGCGGAAGAATCCACGATAATCTCAAATCTAATGCGCCTAGCAAATGTACTGTCGGATTATTTTCAGTTTCATTCTTTACCTCCACTTTCACTAATCGATTTAAATTTTGCACAACTTCCATCTTTAGATTTTCCTCCCTTTTTCTGATATTTTCCCCGTCGATGGTACCTGATTTCTCGAATTTTTCATGAATCTGGCTGACTTCTGCGCAAAATTTGGGTTCAATTCTAGTCAATTCGTCGCTCATTTCTGCCCTAATCTCGGTAATACCTCCGATAACTGGCTCGCGGTACGCTTCAATTTCGCTGTCACCTGCCTGGAGCTTTTGACTACTTTCTGCCTGAATATTCCCAGAATACGAATTTACATCAGTTCCCGAATTCTCTAATTCTTTGCTCAAATTTTCTACACTATTCTGAATTTTCACGAATCTATCATCGAGTCTGTTCCGCACTGTTCCAAACCCACGATCAATTGCTGCTTCTAATTTTTCTAATTTTGTACCGTTGTTAGCTAAGCTATTGTCCAGCCGGTCAAATCTTCGCGAATGTTTCTCGTCCATCTCTGAGAGTTGTTTTGAGAGGGTTTTCTGATTTTCTGACATTTTCATAAGTTTATCATTATTTTCTAACATTTGAGTCGTGAAGGATTCCTTAATTTCTGACATTTGTTTCGAGAGGAATTCGTTAACTTCTGACATTTGTTTCGAGATAGTTTCATTAAACTCTGAAATTTTTTCGTTCCTTTCTGAAATTAATTTCGTGAAGGATTCCTTATTTTCTAACAATTGTTTCATGAGTTTTTGCAAGAAGTCAGTAATGTTGGTCTCGGGCGGTGACTGCTTCCTTGGACTACCATTTCCAGCCACGTTAACACCTGGTTTGTCTAGCATTTTGGAGGTTTTGAATGGAACGCGCACACGAAATTCACAACACACGATGCACAACACAATAGCACTCACAAACAAAATACAACAATAAAACAAATCATTACCAGTCAACAAGTTGTTTCTCTCGTAACAATATCCTTCCATCCATTTAAAATTTAGTCAAATTTAAAATTTGGGCGTGAAAAAACCTCAATTATTCGGCTGTCGTGCCCCACGTTGGGCGCCAATTGTAACCGAACCGATTACCTGTGGAATCGGTTGGCGACCCTGCCACTAGCTCAGATCGGTGATGGAAGGAATTGTTACACTGTACGGTTGAAACACAAAATAAACACTTGTTCACTGGTAAAAATTCACATTTATTCCTGGGCAGTATGATTAAAATGCCCCAGGGAAGTTACACTCTTAAATTTAATAAAAGAATAGCGGAAAATTAGATAAGAGGAGAGAAAAAAAATGAAAAGTTAGTTTTAGGAGTTAAGCTTAAAGAATTAAAAAAGAATTATAGCTAACAATTACACTGGGTAAAATTACTACTAGTCAGTGTGTCAGAGCGTGACACCGCATTACTAAAATTTTATACAATAGGGCGGGAGCCCTAACGATACCACTTGGAGAAGGGTCTTTGTGCGGCCGGGGGGGCGGCCGTGGCGCGGTCGAGAGGGTTGCCTGGCGGCCTTCAAAAAAAAAATTGCCTTCAGGAAAAGGCAATGACCTCTCTCGTCGCCAGCTGGGCAGCCGTCTCGTAGTGTCACGAAAAAGGCTGCGATGCGTGGCTGCGTAGGCGGAGTCTAGAAGTTCTGGTTGATCTGGCGGATTCTAGAAGTTCTGGTCGAAACTGGCAGTACTAGCTGAGCTGGCCGGATGATCTCAGGAACGGAGTTGCCAACTATGCGTCTCTCTCTGACTTTTATGATAAGAAGTCGAACACAACTTCGGACAGTTTAAAATTCGATTGGAGAAACATTCGCCTCTCTTCACGACGGAAACCCACCCCAAGAGAAAATTCTCTCTCCACTGCAGTCGGCTCACAGCTCAAAACTCGCAGTAAATCCCCACATAGGCATTATCGCCCGAATAATTCCCACCCCCATATAAGTTCCTCTCTCCACTGTCCTCAGTCCAATATTCAAGCTCAAACAATAAGAAGTTTCCCAGAGACACAATAGTCTTTCCCCGACGCCTAATACTCTGGCCTCGTCTGATTGATGAAAAATTTCTAAGTCCGGCAGAGGCGAACTTTGCCTCTGACCGACGACTGTCCCCCCCCCCCGTCTAATGATCTGGCCCCGTCTGATGCCCAAGCTCTTCTGAAATTCTCTCCGTCGAAATCTTATAAGGTAAATTTTTTCCCCCACCCAATTCCTCTTATGTGCCCCAGCTCTTTATAAAAGTCAAGTCACTATTGGCTCTAGGTTGTTGCGCATCACACTATTTTCAGCCAATCGCCACGCGAGAAGCCACAGAATTTTCCGCCCTGCGTGCTAGCTGCACGTGCACAATGTTATTTTAATTCCTTCTAGAACATCGCCCCGTGCTTGCATCAGGGGGCGCGTTTGCGTGAAAAAAATTTATGAGTTTGGGATTCCCCCGAAAGTGAACGGTCTCGAAATCTGCAGCTGGCCGCGCACACGTGCACAGTATCTGTCGACGGTAGTCCTCTAGATGGTTCCAGTAATGGGCCGGGGGCGTTAGGGACCGTGCGCGATAAGCGGAGTCCCGCACGTGCAACCGTCTGCGTAATCTCTCGGCAGAAATCCTGGGTGGCCGAGTCTATTTGTTTAAATTTTGATCCAGTGAATTTCGTTTACTAAATAATGATGAAATCGGTTTCGCCACAATATATTATTTAAATTTGCGCATATCTATATTATTAGTTATATAAATTTATTAATTTAGTAAAACAGTAAAATTTATCCTAAAAATTAAAGTGTAAACGCTGGAGTCCATGCAACCAACCTGGTAATACACAGGACTGGGGCTAACTCTGTCTTCAACCAACCGAAAAATACAAGGAAGTAGAAGTACGAAGGTGGTCACCATTATTTTGAAGCGTAGTTCAAGGATAATATGTGCTAAGTTATTTATTAACATTTTGAAGAAGCTGGCAATTAGATGATTTTTAATATTTTTTTAAAAATAGAGATAATAATAATTTTATTAATTAAATAAGGATACGAATGCCGAATGTCAATGAAGAGAAGAAAATTGCCGTCCACTGGGAAGACCTGATGAACTCTAGACAATGTACCTCTTGTTTGCCCGACCTCCATCTCCGCAGAAGCGATGCGCCACTATGCTCAGTGTTGACCTCCGAAGCAACTTCTCCCTTCTGCAGCACAGCCATTGTTCCTGCACGTTCAGTCCCTCCGCCACCTCGTGCCATTTTACTGCGCGGCACGCTACCCTCCCCCTACTCGTCCACTACCCTCCCGCCCCCCGGCCATCCACCCATACTCACGCCCATCTGACTGCTCATCCGGCCACCCATCAGACCGTCCATCCACTCACACGCACGCCCATCCGCTCATCCACCCGCCCATCCACATAGGATCTCCAACCTCCCATCCTACCGCCCATCCGACCGCCCATCCGACAGCCCATTCGACCGCCCATCCGACCGCCCATCCGACCGCCATCCGACCGCCCATCCGACCGCCCATCCGACCGCCCATCCGACCGCCTATCCGCCCGCCCATCCGACCGCCCATCCGACCGCCCATCCGACCGCCCATCCGACCGCCCATCCGCCCGCCCATCCGCCCGCCCATCCGCCCGCCCATCTGACCGCCCATCCGACCGCCCATCCGATCGCCCATCCGCCCGCCCATCCGCCCGCCCATCCGCCCGCCCATCCGCCCGCCCATCCGACCGCTCATCCACTCACCCATCCGCCTACCTATCCGCCCACCTATCCGCACGATCGCCCTCCCGTCCGCCCCTCTGCCCGTCCGCCCGTCCTTCCATCCGTCTACCCTTCCGTCTACCCGCCCATCCTGCCCGTCCACCCTCCCACTCGCCCGCCCACCGATCTGCCCACCCATCCGCCCATCCATCCAATCATACGCCCATCCACCTCTACGCACGCCCATTCTCCCACCCACTCTCCTGCCCATCCTCCCACCTTCTCCTACCATCTCCTCTAAATTCATCCCCTTCCCCGACCCAATCACGTCACCTCCCCTTCCACTATCTAGCCTGCTCCACCACAGCTTAACCGCTCTTCACCATCTTCCCCTCCACCTGTTCAGTTTCCCCTTCTACTCCATCACTTTTTTTTCTTTTCGCCACTCATCCTCTCCCCACCCTTATCTTCCCCCGCCACTTCCTTCACTACCTCCTCCTCCATCCCCTCTGCCATCTTCTTTGTCACCTCCACCACCAATACCCCCCTTCCCCATCTCATCAGCGGCGTCCGTTCATTTACCAGCAGCGTCCGTGACTCGGCGCGTCCGGCACTGTATCGCCGCCACCGCCGCGCCAAAGCAAACACGCGGGCGAGTTGGGCCACAAAGGCGCGCGCGGCGTCTCTGGCGATATGAAAGGCGCAACTCAAACAGGCCGCGCGACACGTCCGGCGCCCAGGAAGTGCGGCCGCGCGCGCGCGCGCTCGACACTCGTAATTGCATCCGCGCGCCCGTACTTTCTGCCGAATTGCGGGATGTCGTTAGCTGTCGGCATCCACTGGCTTTGCGGGAAGGTTGCGAAGCTGCTTTAATTCGGAATGTTCTAGGTGGTGGAGTATTTAAGAGAGCTAATTAACGTCTCTGCGCATGAAAAGTGACGTATGTAAAGAATTATTACACAGGCATGCGCAAAAAAGTTGTCAAACCCAAACACTTATAAACATATATACACTTATATACTGAAATACATGTATCTCTATGTATTTCGACGCGCTGAATCTGAAAATGGAGCCAAATTGTGCCACCACCCTTAATATTTTCGAAATCGAAAAAAAAACACCGTAAAAATTTACAATCTACAATTTCACAGTGGTTTTTCGCGATTCAAAAGATGGAGGGTAGTAACGCAATTTTGGTTTCAGATTCGGATTTAGCGCGTCGAAATACATAGAGAAACATGTGCCAAGTCTTTGGGTCTGACAACAGTTTTTGTGGGCCTGTGTTACTTTCCAGATAGGTTTCATCGTAATCAGAATAGTTGGTTTCGCGATCAAAAACACACGAATTTGTACCAGCCGAGACCGTAGGATTCCGCGACTGGAGGCAGTACCTGCTTGGCTGTCCGTGAGAATCAAATATTCATCGAAATAGGACCTTAAAATTTTCCTCAGTTAATTATGTTATTCGTTCAAGATAACTTGCGTAGAAGTAGGAAGCTGGCGTTAGATAGGTATCAGAAACTCGTATATGTATTGGAAAAGTTTCACTCTATATTGAAAATCAATAGATAAACGTGTATATTGTGACTACGTTCTACAACATATCATCACAAAGAAAACAAAACAAAATTACAAATAAAATCTCAAGAAAATTAATATGTAAAAATTTGAAATGATTATTCCTAAAGAGATGTACACCCCTTTCCGTTAGTTTTCAAGTTTTAAGTAAACACATGTACATATGACAATTCTCTATTGTAATGCCAAATATTATTTTCAAAAATGTATTTTCTCCTATGTTAAATGGGATCCAGGCACAGATTCCGACGTTTCGGCCGCCGTCCTACAACCTTCCTCGAGGCGAAATGCCCTGAGGATGGTCGCAGAGCGAAATGCGGCTGAAAGTCGGACAGTCAAGTAGCTGTATTTTTTATACTGTCTTCTGAACTGTCTTTATGAAATGTCTTCTAGTAAAAATTTACTATTTTCTAACCATTTCTTGATTTAAATCAATAGTTCATGACAATCAAAAATATTATTTTTTACAAAATTTCGTGACACTCAACTTTTTACAAATGGAAAATATTCACCTTCAACCCTTGAAGATCGAATTCAACTGTTTTCGGATAGCTGAAGAGAATAAATTACATTTAATTAAATATAAAAGCATACCATTACGTTTTCCAATGGATCATATTCGTATCCATTATCACTCACAGTTAATTGTTCACTGTATGTATAAGAAGGTTATCTAGAAGTTAATAATCCTCTTTATGTGTGTGTGTATTTATAAAGGAATGACGACTGTTTCGTGAAACTGTAAGACTGCGTGAACACAAAAGCCCTTAATTTCTTCTACTAGGTTAGGAATCATCAGGTTGCATCGAGCAGATTCATGGAAAAAATGCAGACTTTTGAAAAGTATGTTACAAGGAATATTAGGAGGCACATGCATCTTGCAACACAAATTCAGCTCGAAAACCCGTTACCACCGTGAATAACTCAGCAATGTTTTCTAGGTCTTTAAAGTTTGTTTTCAAGGCATTAGTTTCGTGGTCCACTGGCTATAATCCACAAAGTGAGACCTTTTCGTACATTTTGGGTGGTACCTTCGCTCCATAGTACGTGTTGCTAGACGGTCAGTGGTCGGTTGTAATGCAAATATTTTTTGCTTATTACGTTTTTATTGTACACATTATAAAATGTCATCTTTTTGAATTGACGTTCCATAATTGAAATAATTTTACTTATCAAAACACGATAGTGACAAACAGAAGGATGTCAAATATTTAGTTTTGCAATTAGCGATTTTTTCACTTCCGAGGCAAATGGAATTTGTATTGCGTATAACATCCTATAAAAGCTGTGTAATTATTTGCGTGGAAACAGGTTTAAAATTTCCAGAGGAGAATATTGTTTGTAAACCAACAACGCTTTCAATCCGATAATATGTAAAGGCGATCTAGTTTATATACAGCCGTCGAGAACATGAATATTACCTAAAAAAAGGTTCAAGTAATTGTAATATGTAAAATTGGGATGTATTTTAGAATTAAAAATATAAAAGGTATTAAATCCTATTCATTAGCTCCATAAAATAAGAGCAACATGAAGGAAACAAAAAAACATTTAGAGTATGTATTAAAATAATTGACTGTTTTCCAAAAAAAGAATATCGATTTTTATTATAACAGTGAATTGTTTAATTTAAGACAATTGATTTGATCTAAATTAATCTTCTTGCTATGTTAGTGTGCCTTGCAAACCGTATCTATTATTTCTTACTATGATTGGCCCTTGACGCCAAGAACGTGGAAGAAAGAAGGGTAGATGTGAATCAGAAATGGTCGAGGTGAGTTGGGATACTAAAGATTCAAAGTGAAGGTCAGGGTGGATGGATTAATCTTTAATATATTATAAATCTTGGTGCCTAGCTCTTTCGGTGATACCTGAAGTGAACGGAGTCATGAATGTGGGGTAATGATGTTGGAACTTGAATGATGGAGCAAAAGCGGAATAAGCAACAGGGGAGACAGCGTCACAAGAAAATCCTTGGCGAATTCGCTTACATAGTTCACCACATTCTAGAGTGTCCACCGGGATGCGAACCAGATTCCCAAGTTGCAAGGTGCAAATATTGTTTCATTAAACATTTTCACAATACGGGCATGGAAGAATTTCAAAATCAACTTTTTAGAAAAATATAATAGACAAAAACAATTCGAGATTCTTCTATTTTTTTCTTCGAAACGATACGAAATGGAAGTTTTAATGTGAGGCGGAGAATATGACATAGAAGGAATGAGTCAGTAAAAAAGGCAGTGGGCAGGCGCTTGTCCATATGAGGTGATCAGTAAAAAGCTGATATATAATTCGAATGTATTAGAGAAAGGAGAGAGTGGGATATGTAGTGGCATGGGGAGGGGGCGTTTGCAATGTGTCAACAGATCTGTGACACTAAGTATCCCACAGTAAATGCGAGATAGCAGGTACGAAGTTGAAGGTACGAAGTTGAAGGTACGAAGTTGTAGGTACGAAGTTGTAGGTGCGAAGTTGTTCTAGGTGCGAAGTTGTTGTAGGTGCGAAGTTGTTGTAGGTGCGAAGTTGTTGTAGGTGCGAAGTTGTTGTAGGTGCGAAGTTGTTGTAGGTGCGAAGTTGTTGTAGGTGCGAAGTTGTTGTAGGTGCGAAGTTGTTGTAGGTGCGAAGTTGTTGTAGGTGCGAAGTTGTTGTAGGTGCGAAGTTGTTGTAGGTGCGAAGTTGTTGTAGGTGCGAAGTTGTTGTAGGTGCGAAGTTGTTGTAGGTGCGAAGTTGTTGTAGGTGCGAAGTTGTTGTAGGTGCGAAGTTGTTGTAGGTGCGAAGTTGTTGTAGGTGCGAAGTTGTTGTAGGTGCGAAGTTGTTGTAGGTGCGAAGTTGTTGTAGGTGCGAAGTTGTTGTAGGTGCGAAGTTGTTGTAGGTGCGAAGTTGTTGTAGGTGCGAAGTTGTTGTAGGTGCGAAGTTGTTGTAGGTGCGAAGTTGTACGTACGAAGCGATTGGAACGACACAGCGACAAGTCAGTAGTTTATAACATTGGGTATGATATGAAGTATGAGATGGAGGGCATGGAGTCCACAAACGACAAACCGTCGCTTTAAATGCATCCAGATCGGACACGGAGGCGCAACGGAAAGCAAAAGCAGCTTCGTGTTGACGCCGCCCCAGCAGCGCTTCGGCGCGGCGTCACCGGGGACTACCCGCGTCCGCGCCGGTGCGAGTCGCATAGCGGACGGGCAGCATAACACGCGCCCTCGATCGTTATGTTCCGCTCAGGCAGCCGCGTGACGTCAGCGCTGTGCGTACGCGTGTGTGCGTCGGAGCGCTGCTTCGACAGCTGCGAATCACCGCGCGTGGGGTGCCGCGGCCGCCACTACCGCTAACTCTATAACGTTGGTCACCGCCGCCCGAGAAGAGCAGTTAATTCCGCTGCCGAGGAAATGGGTTATATACACAGAGATAACTGATGACGTGTAGAATGTCTCGCATTCAACTGGTAGACATCTGGTAGTGATACTGGAAGGGCTGGTGGGGTTATAGATCGTAAAATAATGGTTCTGATATTTACGACAGTATCTAGTTTATTGTGAATACCGAATTTCTGTTGGTTTTGGACGTTCTTAATTATTACCTGTAAAATGTGGGTTTGTTTAAAGAAAGCATTTTTCTTTAAGTTATTCTTATTCTTCGAAAAATGAAATAAATAATTAACCTACTAACGAAAATTATTTTAATTTTGAAGGAAATCAATGAGCATAATCAACTTGATTCCTATAAATAAATTAAGTAAACAATTGTATTCTTGAATGATATTGAATTGAAAAGCTTTTACATACATTTTGGTATGATATCATCGAATACACGTTTCTCTTAATTTATAAAATAATTCGAAATTAAGTTTTTTGGTTGAATGGACGGAAATCTGTTAATACCTGAACAGCGGTAATTTATTGCAATACATTACGTTCAAAATCAATTACATTGTTACTAAATATTTTCAAATTTCACATTTAGATAAGTAAATATATTTTTTAATTGTCCATTGTAACATCAGCGGCGGCAGTTTCATTAACAATACATAAAATTATCATCATATTATAACTAAATAATGATCCATAACAATAAAATGGAAATAATAATAATAATAATAATAATAATAATAATATTAATAATAATAATAATAATAATAAATAATAGTAAATATATGTATGCTATGACAATTTATGTTTGGCAAAATTATCTAAAAAATTAGCGTTGGTCGCTTTCACAACTCTTCACTGTTTCATGCTGAACAGTTTCACATTGCATTATAATTTCTACACTTACTGCACTGCAAAAAAACTATATCGTTCTTTTAACATCCTCTAATCGCCACTTTTTATAACTTTTTTTAAACTTACGGACACTTTGATGTAAGTTTTTGAATGTTGCTCCGGGGAAATTGTGCCAATCTCCAAATGTACCCTTACTAAATGAAAATGTTCTGTTTTTGGTTTTTCTGTTAAACTTTTGAATGTTTGTTTCTGCAGATATAATTTGTTTATTGTAATCTAAGGTGGATTTCATTCCAGACCGTTTGACGTATCTACGTGTTAAGAATAAACATGAGAACCCCCCCCCCTCTTGTTACTTGCTCGCGTAAAGTAAATGTTCGTGTAAGTAAATTTTAATTCTTCTGAATTCTATGTAGACTGTCCGGCTTTCCCAATTTGGAATCACTGTTATTCTCTAGAATTCATAATATGTATATTCTGTACTATTTCTCGTAATGGACGTTTTGCTACTATTTTATTAAGGGCTACCGGTTCATGTAGTTTTGAAAAATCTGCATCACCTAAGCAAAATAGTCATACTGTATTTCTAATCTAATCTGCTCTCAAACATTTTAAGCAATTATTAGTGCAAATTAGTAATCATATATTTTATATCCATTACCTTCATAAATCGCTCCAACTTTTGCAAATCAAGTGTTGTATTTTTAGGATTATATCACAGATTACAAGTGTGAGAAATGTTATGCGTTTTGTAGCTCTACTGTATATAATATATATATATATATATATATATATATATATATATATATTGAAACCCATAATATGTGTTTCATTACACTAATTAAATCATTAGTGTAAGAAATCAACATCTATTTTGGACTGCGCGGTGCGTACGCCAGGCGCTGCGAGCAGCGGGGGGAGCCAGCAACGGTCGCCGCCGCCACCGGTGCCCGCCGGGAGGCCAGCGTGAGAATTTCGGTTAGAAGCGGGGCAGCGAGCACGTGTAAGCAGCCGTTGGGACAGTCGAGCCGTGCCGCCCGTCGATGAAGGACGTGGCCGGCGTGCTCCCGGTCAGGAAAGAGTCGTTAGGAGAATCGCAAAAGAGACGTTAACAGAGCGGCGACGAGTGCGGACGTGCGGCGAGAGCTCACCGCTAGTGCATGGACGCATACAACATGCGATGTACTTTATGTGCTATCGGAAACCGAGACGCCATAGACGTGTAAACAGGACATTAAAAGTATCAGTAGAGTGAAAGATTAGTGTTGGTGGAATAATTGATGTCGCTTCTACTAGTTGGTGCGGTGGAAGTATTATTGAAATTGTGCGGTACGGAACTGTGACCGGTATGCAGAATAGGCGCGGGTTAAGTAATTAAACCCACTGACGGACAGTGATTCGAGGGAGGTGCGACGCCGAGGTATCAAGATCCTAATCGGGGAAGCATTGCAGGAGCATCAGCCGTGGACGATTGCCACGCCATCCGCCGCCGACGGCCCGCAGCAGCAGCAGAGGTCGACAACCCCGTCGGCACGAGTGGTTCTACGAACATCATAGGTATTCGATCGGGGCCCCGAAGGTATGAGAAATGCATTTCACAATTAATCTTGGTACCAAGGCAGAGTGTAAAAACCCTGTTTGATTATGTAAATAACAAATTTGATCTACAAATAAATCTTGTTCACGATCGTATTTCTATTTATGATTAACTTCCCCAATGTTGCACCAACTTATCCAGGGACCCATTCACGTAAAAGATACCCTCCTTTAGTGTTATATTGCAGTGAAAATACCCGGCATCACCAGGTATGTCACAATATATATATATATATATATATATATATATATATATATATATATATATATATATATATATATATATATATATATGCGTAACAAGCTCGTTTGTACGTTTTCATATCGTTTATGAAATTTACAACGTACGTACATCTTCCTCGTAAGATACTAATATTTCTGCTTACGTTCACAAGCCAGTTAATCTATCATCTGCACCCAAGAAAGGTAGAAAAAATGCGCATTTCGTGAAATCATGAAAAAGAGTGCTCGAGGGCAAAGTTCTAGCCAAGGCGAGGCCACAGGACATGAAGGCTAAGTGGAAGCTAAGTGGATCCACTAAGCTACAGGCAACGCAGCCTTGCACACTACCCCAGAACACTGAATCAGAACATTTCTGTATACCATTGTTTTCCAACAGGGTTGGTAACGACCTCCTGTGGGTCAATGAAATTTTTAATAAGATCAATGAAGATCAAGGGGTTAATAGACCGAATAGACACAAACATCTGATCTATGTAATCACGATTCTATTGTTTACAACAAGTATAAATAAAGTTAATTGTTTTCTTTCACAAAATTTCAGAACATCTAATAATAATTACTGTATATATTTCTAAAATTTGTAAACTATAATAGTACAAAAATAATACAACATTAACATAATAAACCATTTTTCAAAACATTTATTCCCATTACTTGCTAACGTAATTGATATAAAGTAATTTCCGTGCAATTTCCGAGATATGATTATTTTGTGTCTTGTGTATTATAGAAAAAAGTGAAGGGGGTCGTTGAATCCAATCTTTCTTTTTAAAGGGATGGAATGAATAGGTTGGAAATCACTTCTTTATACGATCGTCAACACACGTCTGGTGAGTTTTTGCAATCCTACTCCCTCTTTTCTATTTTTACTGTTTGCGGTGCCTGGGCCGGATAAGACTAGCATCTAAATGGTTTTTGACATGTACTCTAAAATACTTTTGCCACACTCCGCCCGTCTGTCGTCTGTCCGATATGTGATATTTCAATTTTGGGCTACAAGTAGCCCCTGGGGCATTTTTCAAATTTTCTAAAGTATACATTACATAATCAATTTTAATACCTTAATACAGATGATAGAAAAAAAAATCACATGTTCATTAGAGAAATTTTTATTTATTCTCAAGAAAATGAATCACGAGTGTCAACAGCGCATAAACTAAAAATAAGAATAAAAACTAAATTTCAGTGTACGTTTAATACTAATATCTAATATATTTTATGTGTCTGATGAAAAATTTTCTTTCTAAGATACGTCGGATATCCTCATATACGTGGAATATTCTGATTTATTTGCAGATTCATTTCTGAAAAAAACAATTGACTATTCTTACTCTTGTACGCGTACTTGTAATACAAGTGTTCATGCCTTTGTAATATTTATAGAATACACATGTAGTCATCCGGCCGCTAAACTTCTTCAGACAGTAACTGAATTCGACCTATCAGCTACGTTTGTCAAAGCTCTCAAATCAAAATACAGGAATCAGCTCTCATTCAGATTGTTGTAATCAGCTTGTAGACGAACCACGCTCCACTGATTATTTGCGCGGGCTGCTGAGCCTGACTGTTCACCTTCCTGAATATTCACGAAGCAAACGTGGATTGCTCTGTAGTTTTTTCACATAACTTTTAACTGCGGACAACCGTTTTGTAATGCGGTAGTCATTACTTTTGAATACATTGGATTTATTGGAACTATAGAATACATTTAAAATATAGTGGATTTATTATTTCACTATTCCGCATTTGTTAGTTGTTAAAAAATAGACACAATCGTAACGGTATGTTTGAATAATAAATATCATATAATTTATTTACCGAAAATACGCATTAGGTTGGTTCAGGAAAATATTACATTTTACAGGATACACATTTTCTTTTTTTGTTGCCTGAAACGTTATGAAATAAAATTTATTATGCGTCTTCAAAATAAAACAATGTTCAGAAAAACAAATTGTTGTAAGAAGATATAAGGTGTTTTATTTTTTCGGTATGTTCTTCTCTTGAAAATATGTAATTTCTTTTTCTGTTGAATATACGCCTATTTTAAAACAAGTATTCAACGTCTCGCCACTTCATATTATCGTGTGGCTACAATTTTCCGAGTTTTATTTTATTTGATGCTGTAGATTTCCTTGATACTTTAAAAGCTAACTACGATATTTTGAGAGTAGCAATGACACTATAACTGTCGTATAAAATTTACATCATCTCTTATTTTTCAGGAGGATAAAAGAAAGTCGTCATTTACTCGTAGTAAATGTACAATGTGCATTAGAATTCCCGCAAAACTATTACAAAATCATATGCGATACTAATTTTAATCGTACATATTTTCTTCAATTTCTTTACCATCACAAATAGTAAAAAAATATATGTGAAGTATGACGAAGAAGTAAATAAAAGAAAGTAAATATAAAAAAAATGTAACAACTGGACCCATGTAATTACATTTATATTATCATTTATTTGTATGATAATTCTGACCTCTAACTGAATACAGGTCAGGGTATTCCAAAGTTTTTTATAATTGCAACAAATTGTATATTAAAATAGGGATGGAAATAAGTTTCTTTCTTTCTAAGTCTAAGGGCAAGTTTGTAAGTTTTCTTGAGCATCATAAATTCCTATTCCTCGCTTTCACCTTTTGTAGAATAAAGTTACCAACCTGTGTGGTAGGGAACGTTTTGAATTAAAATGTTTTGTTCTGATGTAATAGAAAACCTAGTTGCATAGGCAAAGAAACTGATAACAGACTTGATAGGATTGCTCACAAAGTAACACCCCTTGACTTATTAGTTTTTATGAATTATTTAATTTTTAAGTAATGATAATTCTGTTAGGAAAATGTATTGCTCAAAAGCAGTATTGTAAACAAAGCAAATTGGTTTTTGAGCAGTACTTCAATGCAATAGTTCCATCTCTTTAAGTCCTACTTTTCTATTAGATGATTTTGCACATTTAATGTTTTTGTGAGAAAAGGAAACCAAATTACATGAGTTTCATTCATAGTTTAGAAAATCAAAAAGTGGTCTTGACCCTATTCTTTGTTAAAGTAATCGTTCTGGCAGCACTGACAACAAAAATATTACAAATAACTCTTCCGATTGCATATTAAATACATGAGTATAGCACTTCGGGAAACATAATATATTCTTAGAAAATATTTTGCTCTTTCCATAAAAGGATTTCGAAGGGCTGAATGGGCTCTTCAGTAACGTGATACTGTTCGAGGGGAGCTGCTTGCATTCTAGATAGCAGCACCTTTGCAGACGAAACGGCACCATTGTCCCTCAGTATTTGACCTCGACGCGAAATGTAAAGCAATGAGGGGGGAGGGGGGAGGGGTACGGGCACGGCCTACCGCCTGCCTCCACCGTAGGGTTCGCGTCGTCCGGCAGCAGGCTTTTGTTTGCGCGACGCCGCTTAAATAAACATCCGGCGCGCGTGCGCCGCAGCCGCGCTCAAGTTCTCTTGCGCCCAGCTCCCGCCCCCGCCCCCGCCCCCGTTCCTGCTTTCACCTCTCCGCCCCGCTTTGCCACGACCCACCCCACCCCACCTCGCGCGACGCTGACCCAATCAGCTTTCCTCCCCTTTTCCTCTTTTCAACCCGCTCCGCTCCACCTCGCTCCTCCCCGCTCCTCACCACTCCGCCTCGCCCCACCCCTCTTCGATCGCTCCACCGTGCTTCTACACATCCCGCACCTACCGCTCCGACCTACTCCTCGCCACTCCGCCTTGCCTCATTTCACCCCACTCCACCCCGCTCCTACCCGCCCCACTCCAACGTGATCCTCCCCGCTCTGCCTTGCCTCGCCCCACACGTCACTACCCTCTTCTACCCGCCGCGCTCCGCTCCGACCTGTTCCTCGCCGCTCCGCCTCGCTCCCACCCCGCCCATCTCCGTCCCACCCCACCCCACCTCACTCGCTCCGCTCCGACTTGTTACTTGCACTGCTCCTCCCCGCTCTGCCCCGCTTTGCTTCCTTTCATCCCGCTCTACTCCACCCTACCCCAATGGCCCTCGCCCCAATTCTTCCCGCCCCGCTCCACTTCACACTTACCCGTCCCGCAAGGCTACTCCACCACGATCCACCACCACCCACCACACCTCAACCCATCTCTCTACGCCCCGCTCTCTACGCCCCGCTCCCCCGCCAACCCGAGCGGCACTGTTTTCTCTCCCACGGTGTGTCTTGCCATGCCATGCCACGCCACGCCACGCTGGCCATACCTCGAACCTGCTGGGGCTGGGGGGTGGAGGTACGGGCGTAGTGGATGGTTAACATGGGCGTAGCGGGGATGTGTCGGGGTGGGGAGTAGACAAGGCGGAGTGGAGTGGTGGCGTGGGAGGGATCGTGACGGGAGTAGTGGCGGGGGAAAGGTGTGTGTGTGTAGCTATTATCGGTCCCTGAGCGTGGCCGCCCCCGTCCTCCCCACGTGTCCGCCCAGGCAGTCGCGTGCGAAGTTGCCGGTGGACGCGGAGTGCATCTTTAATCGCGTTGCTTCAGCGCGAGCTCGGAAAATACTCCTTTCTGCACTCGAGAGCAAAGGTCGCTCTTGGTGGGTGAATATTATTTTACGACGACAACGGCGTTCAGTGGGTTTATTTCGTAACAAATAGCGTGGTAAATTACAGTAAAATTTCCTCGTTCAGTGATGTATGAAAATTAACTTTTTAACAATTTAATCATACATCAACGCTAGTAATAATATAGTTCAAACAAAAATATTTCTAATTTATTAACTTTATCCATAATATTTAACCTTAAAATATTATGTTTACTAGTTATGTATTTTCGAATTCAAGTTTTTAAAGTCATATTACGTAATATGTTATAAATACTTTGGATATATTCTTAAATACTAATGGAAGACGTACCAATTATGTGACAATACGCATTAGCGCGGTCTTTGTATCTATATAATATTTTACGAATAAATAATAAGCTCCTGCGCATAATAATAATTTTTACTGCTTTTTTTTGTGGTGGAGGTAAGCAACCTACATTTCAAAATATGCTGTAATAAATGAAAAAAAATAGACGCTTTTATTCCTGTCCACAAGAGTCGCTTGTCTTTCAAATATTTTATGAATTCATAAAAAATACAGATTACAAAAGAAACAAAAGAGACCAGTTACTCATGGATATAATGCTTTTAAATACTTCAAAGATTATTCAAGATATTGATTTGATAGTTTACCACGACTTCACTTTACCTTGCGTCATTTTTCCAAATTGTTCGTATTTTATAGCCTTAAATATTAAACTAAACAAAATGATACGCATATAAATTGACTTTCCTACGATTAAGTACATCAAAATGGATTCACAAGTACACACAATATCTGTAGATTGATAGAAATTTGAAAAGTTTAGAGGGAGAATCATTAGCCACTTTCAAGCAGTTATGAGATACATCTCGATTAATGTATGCCGAGCACATGGAAATAAATGAGCGCCAAGGCAAACAGTCAGGTATTGTACCATATTGCTAAAAAAAAATAGAAATCTACAAAATGATAGGATGAGGTTTGTCCCGAAAAAATTCGTGTTGTTGTCAACTTGAAAACTTACAATTTTTTTCTTACAAATATCTCTCACGGACCCATTCATCTGTCTTCCTGTGATTATGTCATGCTTTCTAAGAAAGTTTCCTTTTGTAAAAATTCAAGGCAACACTATTTGCTAACTTTTCTGACAACACCTGATGAAAATAAGCGTAGACCGATCAATTTTATATTATAGTTAAATGTTTCTTTAGTTATTCTCATAATTAATTTTTAAGTCAATGTTATGTGCATGTGTAACAACTATGATATTAAAAAACACATTGCGAGTAATTGATTCTACAATTTTTAGTTGCATTCATATAAGTATTCATGATTAAGTATCATCCTTTTTTGTGTTACACGCCAATCATATATTTATATTCTATCCAACAACGCGATTGTTGGTCGAAGTGGAATGCACAGGAAGCCAAGCGTAACGCCACTCGTGTCAATGAAGATCCCAAATCGGATGTTTGAAGACGGCATGGTTACAATGAGGGCGTGGGAGGGCTCGTGATTGCGTTTGTCCTTTGCGTCTGTGAGAAGAGCCATTGAGGGCGAGCTTCAACAGCGGGGCGCGCGGCGCCCAGCGGCTCCCGTGCGAGAGGCACCCTGGCCGCATTCTCCTTTGAGGTCACGTGGGCCCGCGCCGCCCGCGCACCCAGCGCTCGCTTTGGCACGGCCCGCAATGCGTTCGCCCTGGGCTCCCAGCAGCTCCTCCATGCGCCCGCATCGCCTTCCACACACCAGCGCTGGTTGATGCCCGTACCTTTACCTGAACACTCGCCCGTTTGCTTGCTCACGAGACGGCCCAGTTACATTCTCTGCCCTCTCACCCGCCCGTTCCTCCGCCCGCTCACTCGCTCGCTCACCCGCCCGCTCACTCGTTCGCTCACTCGCTTGCTCGCTCACCCGCCCGCTCACCCGCCCGCTCACCCGCCCGCTCACCCGTCCGCTCACTCGCCCGCTCACTCGCCCGCTCACTCGCCCGCTCACTCGCCCGCTCACTCGCCCGCTCACTCGCCCGCTCACTCGCCCGCTCACGCCTGCTCACCCGCCCGCTCACCCGCCCGGTCACCCGTCCGCTCACCCGCCCGCTCACCCGCCCGCTCACCCGCCCGATCACTCGCCCACTCACCCGCCCGCTCACCCGCCCGCTCGCTCACTCGCCCGCTCGCTCACCCGCCCGCTCACCCACACGCTCACCCGCCTGCTCACCCGCCCGCTCACCCACCCGCTCACCCGCCTGCTCACCCCCCCGCTCACCCCCCGCTCACCCACCCGCTCACCCGCCTGCTCACCCGCCCGCTCACCCACCCGCTCACCCGCCTGCTCACCCGCCCGCTCACCCGCCCGCTCACCCGCCCGCTCACCCGCCCGCTCACCCGCCCGCTCACCCGCCCGCCTACCCGCCCGCTCACCTGCCCGCTCACTCGCCCGCTCACTCGCCCGCTCACTCGCCCGCTCACCCGCCCGCTCACCCGCCCGCTCACCCGCCCGCTCACCCGCCCGCTCACCCGCCCGCTCACTCGCCCGCTCACCCGCCCGCTCACCCGCCCGCTCACCCGCCCGCTCACCCGCCCGCTCACCCGCCCGCTCACCCGCCCGCTCACCCGCTTGCTCACCCGCTCGCTCACCCGCTCGCTTAGCCACGCGCTAAGCCACCTGCTCACTGACCCGTTCAGCCGCCCGTTCATCTATCACTCACCAACTCGTTCACCTCTCAGCTCATCTACTCACTCACCAACCTGTTGACCCGCCCACTCACATGTCCGCTCATCCACCCGGTCGCTCGGTCGTTCACCCACCCTCTCATTCATCCTTTCGCTCGCCCGCTCGCACACTTGTAAAACCGCCCACCCGTTCATCTGAGGTTACCCGCTCACTCACCTGTCCGCTCACCTGCCCGCTCACCTGCCCGCTCACCTGCCCGCTCACCTGCCCGCTCACCTGTCCGCTCACCTGTCCGCTCACCTGTCCGCTCACCTGTCCGCTCACCTGTCCGCTCACCTGTCCGCTCACCTGTCCGCTCACCTGCCCGCTCACCTGCCCGCTCACCTGCCCGCTCACCTGCCCGCTCACCTGCCCGCTCATCTGTCCGCTCACCTGCCCGCTCACCTGCCCGCTCACCTGCCCGCTCACCTGCCCGCTCACCTGCCCGCTCACCTGCCCGCTCACCTGCCCGCTCACCTGCCCGCTCACCTGCCCGCTCACCTGCCCGCTCACCTGCCCGCTCACCTGCCCGCTCACCTGCTCAGCCACCTTCCCGCTCCCTCGCCTGCTCATCTATCCCTTACTCCCCCGCTCCTCGCTGACATTTGTCCAATGCCCGTTTTGCCTCCATCGACTACCCGAATTGCTGCCCCCTTACTCCACCGGCCCATCTCATTGAGCAAAGTTCACTTCTCAAACTTGGGGCACCTCCTCCCTCTTGAGCTTTCCAGGTAAAATGCGACGTATTCAAGACTAAATGTCTAGGTTCCGAAAATTTTTAGATATCATCAAATGCTCAAATGTTAAAAGCCGCCTAAATTGTTTTCAGTTATAGTCAAGTTCACTTATTGCTAATGTTCAACATGTTCGTTGGTGAACAAATGGAAGTTATTCTGAAAGACGCAAATTTGGGATTATTTTGGGTGAAACTTACGCTGAGGAATTTAACATATCTCAAAAAAAGCCCCTGCTCACCGCTTGCCTATTCGTTCGGACTGTGTTCTGTATTCCGCCAAGCAGGCAAAACCAAATTCCAGGAGCCAAATCATCAAAGAAAATGTTGTATTACATTTATTTTTAATAGACGACTTTGCATATTATGTACACAATTCGTCAAGAGAAAAAAATACGATCACGAAAACACAACAAACATATTTCCACATGACACGCCAATCCGTCCCGTTCTGAGTCTTTCCCTCTAACAGCACCCACCGCCCCACCGCATCTGCCGAGTGCGTTGCCCAGGCTTTGACGCTCACAGCGGCCGCAGCGCGGCGGGCGGCCCCGAGGGAGACCGCAGGGAGCGGCTGTCCTTAGGGAGCGCCCGGCGCGACCGCAGGGCTGCGATAAGGGCGGCCGGGCGCGGGGAGCGCGCCACACGCGGCTCGTTGCGTCTTATCGGCAGAACCCCCCCTCCCCCTCCCTCCCCTCCCCCTCCCTCGGCCACCACCCCAGGCGCAGGGACGGTTCCGCCCGTTCGATCCTTCGCTATCTTCTCCTGTATGGGGAAAACATTAAGGACGCGTTATTGAAGCGAGGGAGGTAAATAGGTTTTAAAGCAATTGAGCAGGCAGGCCCCGCCTCCCTCGTGTGAGCCAGTATTCGTTAAGCGTAAATTGAAGGCAATCTTATCGAAGTGATGATTGAGGGCCATAATGTACTACTTTACATTTTGTGTACATAATATATTTATACACATGTGATTCTATATTTCGTATAATATATTATATTTCTTTGAATTCCGTTTTCGAACCCATGATTTTCCGGGTCAAGCCCCCTCGAGTTCTCAGTCATGTCTACAAGCTGGCTATAATAGAGTTGGATATTATGTATTATGCTTGGTATCGTCTTATGACACCATCATTGTTTTGTCTTAGAAAATTAAATATTTGCCCCTAACTTCCAATGTCTAGAAGAATCCACTGTTTCCAGGTGAAGAAAGTTTGCTGACTTTTATCGCGTGAGAAAAAACATGCAGTAGCCATTAATAAAGTGAAAGAGTAAACCATACTTTAAAGCAGTGTTGATGAGACAGGAGGGGCGTGGTAGGCTCGAGTGATTTGCAGGCACGGGCAACGAGTGAATGAATTTCCTTCTGTGAATTGTTTAGAAAATTGATAAAGCTTTCCCCAAATAATTGGGTTATTAGGCGTCACTAGCTGGACGAGCAAGGAAGGCAAAATGCGAAGACTGATAGTTGTTGCATTCTTTACTACACGAACAGCCGAGGTCGGAACTCTTTTCATATCATGGGGGGGGAAGAACTGCGAAGGTATATATATATGTATGTATATATATGTATGTATATATATGTATGTATATATATGTATGTATATATATATATATATATGTATGTATATATATATATATATGTATATATATATGTATGTATATATATATGTATGTATATATATATGTATGTATATATATGTATGTATATATATATATATGTATGTATATATATATATATATTGTAACCGAACCGATTACCTGTGGAACCGGTAAGGCGACCCTGCCACTAGCTCAGATCGGTGATGGAAGGAACTGTTATGCAGTACAATAGGAACACAAATTAAATAAACACTTGTTCACTGGTAAAATGATTCAATTTATTTCTGGGCATGAATGATAATAAAAAAAAATGCACCAGAGAAATTTAAATTATAAACTAACAATGGAAAAAAAATTGAAGAGATCGATTAAAAAAAGAAAGGAAAGAACATTAGGCGTTAGTAATCAGTAAAGCTTATGACTAGGAAGAAAATCAACTTGTTATAACTAATATTTACATGAGTTACAGGATGACAATTTAACGCGCCTGAGCGCGACACTACATTACATAAGTCTTGGAGTTGAATGACCCTCGGGTTGTTCAACCCTGTAGAGTTCTTTGTGAGCCCGGGCGGACCCTCGGCGTCTGGAGGAAGGGCGGCGGCCTTGGGGCAAGGACGCGTCCGCGGCGGTCCCACACACACCCTCTCGGCGCGTGAGTCAGCTGGGCGACCCTCTGGTTATTATGCTACCACTGGCAGCGACGTCTGGGCGGACTGGCAGCGAAGTGCTTGAAGATTGCCGGGATTTTTCTCCCGACCTCAGGCGCGGAGTAAACAACCATGCGTTCTTCTGATTGTTATGACGGTCTTTTACAAGTCCGGTTTCAGAAAATTAAGAAATCCGTCACGAATAATTCAAGAACACGAATTATCAAACTCCAGAAAAGTTCCTCTATTTACTACAGTCTGCTCAATGCTCGAGCTGGTACTGAAAAAATTCTAAGTCCGGTAGAGGTGAACTTGCCTCTAACCGCACAATATTCCCCCCAAGAGAAACTTCTGCCCCGACTGTCCCGTCTAGAAATCAAATCCCTTCTGCCGTTCTCTCCGTCGAAATCGCACCAGGTTAACTCTTCTCCCCACCCCAATTTCTTATGTGTCCTAGTTCCCTTTGATAGCAGTGTCGCTATTGGTTGGAAGTTGTTGCGTAGTGAAATATTTTAACCCAATCGCAGCGTGAGAAGCGAAGGAAATTTCCACTCTTTATGTGGGCTGCGAGCATGCAGGGATGTTCTCGAACCTTCTAGAACTCTGGCCCTTGCTTGCGTAGGGGGGCGCGTTCGATGACGGAAGTATTGCTCTGGGCTCCCCCGAAAGTGGGTGGTCTCGAAATCTGCAGCTGGCCGCGCGCACGTGCACAGTATCTGTCGACGGCAGTCCTCCAAACGGCCTGCTTAATGGGGAGGAGGCGGTAATAGCCTGTCGCGATAAGTGGGACTACGCGTGCATTGCAATCTGTTTAAACTCCCGGTAGAATTCTGGGTGGTCCGAGTTTGTTATATTTAATTTTTCCAGCATGAATTTCGTTTCAAAAAGTATGACGAAATCGGTTTCGCTACAATATATATATATATATATATATATATATATATATATATATATATATATATATATATACATATATATATATATATATATATATATATATATATCGGATAATCTGCGAATGTGGATAATTCTTGAATTAGTCTATTAGTCTTTACATTACCAAAGTGTAAATAAATCATAAAAAAGAATCAGCTTCGAAGTATACTAAGGACTTTAACTGGAGGAACCGGAAAGAATCCAACACGAGCTATATTAAGTTACAAAAGTCGTAGTTTCGACTTTTACTATGGCAGTCTGAAATGTTTATTCTCACGATATCAAATGCCCTAACCTTATTATGTATGTTAGCTGACGCTTTTCCACTAATTACAAATTGGTGACGAAATTCCGTCATTCGCGATTAACTTAAAACACATTTCTGTGCACTAATTAATTTTCCATGCTTTTTTGAACCAAAATACTCCTTTCAAAGGCGCTTGACATCCCGACACTTATTCTACTTCAGCCAGCGTTCTATGGTTAAAGGTAGCCTAAAAGTCGGACTAAATCATTAATGCCAATCATGAGGCTTTACTTTCTTGTTCCTGTGCCATTTAACCGTCTACTACATTCCCAATATTCAGAACTTCATCCCTAATGTGTATATAATATCATGTTATGTACAATATCATGTGAGTAAATTTCAGGCTTTGGAGGATAATTATCCAGGGTGGAATAATATTTTTTTAATGTTGTCGAATTAGTTTTTATTTAATGACAAATATCCTATGAAAAAACAACAATAATATGTATAAATAATAAAAACTTTTGTAATTTTATTTTCCAACTTATTTAAAAAAAAACTATTCGGAAAGAGAGTAGTGAGTAGACCAAGGAAACGATAACTGAAGAACAGTAAAAGTGAAATAAACTGCTAGTCAACTTTCCGCAGTGAGGAAGGAAAGTGTTTCTATTCGAGAGGAATGTTGACTGGGACTTCGCCGTTCGCTCGCCTCTAGAGGCCCGGCCGTCGGACATTACAAGATTCCGGATGCTGTGCGGTGAGGCAGGAGTCGTGATCGATTGGAGGAGCTCTGCCCCTCCTCCCGGGAGAGGGAGGGAAAGGGGAGGGGGCGCATCGTTAAAACAGCGCGCGTCCGTAGGCGCCGATAACCAATTTTCTGAACGCGGTCGGCCTGGTGAGGCCTCTTCCGAGGGCTGCTGCCAGCACTCGCCACGCCTACTTCCCGTGCCTGCGAACGTCCGCCCGCAGGGGAGTTGTAAACAGATCTACTGCAACTACTGCCACTACACCCCATGCCCTCCTCCACCCCACGCCACAGGAAGATAGCTGCGGAACAACAAAAAAGATCTGCAACAACACCAGACGACAAGCTAGAGCTTTTGCCTAGATCTCGAGTAAATTTATGTATTTTATATATAATAGTCATATAGAAGTAAGAATTTATACTAAGCCCAGATGGCAGCTGAAATGTATATATGTATTTATAAATGTATATATATATATATATATATATATATATATATATATATATATATATATTAGGTTAAGAAATAAATATTTGTGTTGAAAGGACATGTGCAAGTTAACGTTTGGTTGCTACACATAGAAAGGCACTAATGATGCGCATTTGTCAACAATGCTACAACAAGGTAGAACAGTACATTATACCTCTTCGACACACCTTTTATAAGTAAAAAAACGTGAGAGAGGATGTTGTATCAGAGGTACTTATTAACAAACTTAAATGGGATAAAGGTCAATGAAGCTTATTTTTAGTTATGTAGTGTTTGTAAAATTTCAATGACCACCATTTCTTCAATTTCTATTTCCGACAAGTATTCGTTGCTTCTAATTCTTGACACTTTGATATATTATTTCTCCCGCCAAATTACTATTTACTATACTCACAGTTCATCTAAATATCTCTTAAATGCACCAGTTTAATCATGTGAACTATAATTTTCGTTCTTCACCATTATCGCGAAAATAGTTTCGCCGAATTAAAATACATATGAGCCAACAACAAAAATGATTAAAAAAACTGGCTTGCAAACGAAAAAAGTAAAAAATTCTTACGTATGTGATAATTCAGAAAACAAATGATGAAGGGTGGGGGTGACTAAACGATGAAGAGTGGGGATTATCGGTATACTCCCAGCTTGGCAACTATTTCAGAAAAAAGTTAAATTGTCTGAAAGAATACGTAAAATAAAATTTCCGATCCATAAGAATACTTTCTCTTTCAGGAAAACGGTGACTGTGTAAAGTTGACATACCACTTTATCCTCCACACGGACAACGCGATATAAAGTTATGATTGCTTTCTACACATTAAATTTGTTCACCATTACCCTGTCTGCTTCTACAAAAACTTCACGCTTTGTGCTCCATGCCTTCCATTTTGCGCAGAATATTAAACACGCACATATGCAATTTGCACGCGATAGTGGAAAAAGTCTTGCTCAACCTAGGCAATTGCTCCGTCAGAAATTTAAAAAATGACGTTTAGAATTTCTGTGAGTCCCAGAAAAGTCTGCGGTGGTTGCAAATACTAGTATTTCATTCCACAGTATTTGGAATCTCTGATAATTGTACCCTTTACACAACTGTTTACTACTGTGGTTTTTCTTACACTATGACTGATAGATATGATGAACATAAAATATTAGAACATTGTAATTAAATTTTTACAACGCAATACAACGTGTACAAAATTTCAATTTTCTGTAATTCACAAGTTGAAGTTCCCTTTTTCATGATTATATTATGAAAAAGTAGAGTTGTTTGTAAGGATATGTGTCACAACAAAATTATTACCACCGGAGAGATTGATACAAAACTTGGCACGAGCACTTTTGCGTGGCAAAAATGCAACATTGCGTAATTTCGACTCAAAATGTGACCATAAAATGTGCTTCGTTCACAAAAGAATTACAAAATTGCATTTCAGTACACGCACCCTAACTAATGAAGCTTGTCCACTATTTAAATCAAAATATTAAACAGTTGATCTGGGAGTAGAAAACTGTAACTATAGGCGTGTTGCCCTCAATAATTTAGTGGAGCTATAACGCATTATAGAAGAATTAATTAATGAATATCTTAATAGTATTGAAACAACTACTCAACATGTATATTTTCCCTGATGAGTGGTTGTTTAGTTTCCTTTCAGATCACGGAAAAGTCATTAATTAAGATCTGATAAATACTTACATTAACACTAAAAGTGTGACAGATTAGATGATTTTTGTAGGAAAGTGTACGTTATTAACTTGGTAACGTTAAGTAACGTTATTAAATATATAATACATAAAATTCTGCTTCTTTTTCTTTTAGTCCAGATTTCGTAAATATTTTAGTTAGCATGTACGTGGAGTAGAATGAAAATTTAGGGGTGGTGCCAGGGCAAGGTCGATTGGGGAGAGGCTGCACAAGATTAGATAAAAATGGGCATTAAGTGGGAATAGATAGAATTGCTGTCTAATATATTTTGAAAAAATAATACCAGAGAAACGTGTGACACCTCATTTATACAATAACATAATAAAATATATCTTTAATGAAATCTGGTAAGTATATTGAACTTCGTTTTTTTCCTTACGCACGATAAGAAAGTACCGTGATTGTTGTTAGTGTGAAGCATGATTATGTCAAATCCGGGCCCCGTCAAGAAGGCCTGCTTCCTTTTAGATGGAACGCGCAGTGTCAAATGTTGATCTTATAAAGTCATCGTATAAAATTTATTTTTAGAACGTCGTTGCTGGTTTCGATATAATTCCTATTTTCAGTCCCAACTGAAATATCGGTTAAGCCAATGGGTTAGATGCGCTGAGGTCAACGTCCATTACATATTCCATTTCATCAGCAATGAAAACTACGTCCATAATATATTTAGCCTAGTAAAGTGAACATTAGCTGTCTAAGCGCACTCATGTTGCGTACGTTCACTCTCGTAGTGTGCATTTGTTTTAAACGCGGACCTACTTGTTTCGGTATCCTCTCTTCAAAATAAAAGAAATTCAGAGACTTACAGTCTACGCTACGGTTTCGTGTGAAATGTTTATAATTCTTGTTATTCTGAGACACCATTCACTGGGATACTTTAGGAAAATACAAACACTTGCTAAACTGTTGAAATTTAAATCCTGAAACTAATTTTATACAAATTTTTAGTTTTTAAGAAACACTCTTTAATTCCGTATACTTTGAGATTGGATTACCTGTATATAAAACGTGATCCACTTTATGTTAGTAGGTAACCGTTTAATCGGGAAATTATTGATTAATCGCTTCGTAAGTGACGTGTAATGGAGTGCCACAAATTTTGAGAGGAGTTATTATTAGCACAAACAAGTCAAGTATACTCTGCTTCTGCCGCTGTGACGTCATAGGATTGAAACTCAAGCGCATACCAAAACTGCATCGTAAAAGGCCACTCGCTCCAAACACTAACTTCGAGGAATGAGCGTGAGTGGCCTTTGCCTGCAACTACAGGGTGCGGCAGCATAACTTCCTTTTTTAAAATGGGCGCCCTTTTTAAAAATGCAGGCCTCAACGGCAAAGGCACGCTCCTCACTATTCCAACGCATGATGGCGACTGAACCGTGTCGGGACAAAACTTTACAGTACCCCCTCTTGACATCCCCCTCTTGACGCTCCGCTATGACATCAACTAACTGAATGGCGCGCATTTTAAAAAAGGAAGTTATGCTGCCCTGTAGTATTAATTTGTTATTCACGAAGTTAAAGGGATACTTTATATTATCTCGAGGGATGAAAGACCTTATGTGGTATAAAGTATACGTAGAGTGTTTAATGCATCTCTAGCCAGCCTAGATGACCTAGATCGCTAAGGTTGTGAGGCAGTAGTTTGTCTCGATTCGAAGGGCCTCGGGTTTGATACCCGTCTCGTGCATGGATGTTTGTGTGTGCTTGTCCCGTTCTTACGTGCGTGTTTCCCTACAATAATGCAAAAGAAGTTAAATTATGTCAGATGAAATAGTTTCCCGTGACGCGAAAATAGTTTACAGCCGGGCGCACACATAAATTCAAGAAAATTATTGCTCACAGACGATAGAAGCACGATAACGCCATATTATAAACCATTAAAAAGCGCCATGGTATAAACATTAACAAGAAACTTCAAAATTCTGAATAAGGTAAAAAACGTTAATTCATATGTTGTACTCATGTGAACAGTGAAAAATTGTAAATAAAATAAAACTTCTCATAGCATGTAGAGATTGAAAGAGTAGGATCAAAAGGATAAGAATTAGCAGAAAGAAGTGTAGAAACTAAAGAGAAACTATTTATAAACAGCTAAAACTTGGACGAAATGAAAAGTATATAATTCCATTAATCTTGTATACACGTATATATTAGTGCATTGATATAGCGCAGTAGATAATTATTATCAAACTCATGTGCATTTATGTTTTAAGAAAAATTAAATTAATTATATATTATAAATTATATTAATGATATTAATAATAAATAATTGTAAATAAAGTAGAATAATACATTAATACTACTCTCATACTTTTCATACATACATAGATGTTTCTTCTGGAAACAGAGTCCCTTAGAAAAATAATTCCTTATTTTTATTAATAAAAGCAACCAAACCATGATTCACATAAATATTGTTTACTCCACTAATAAATGTACAAATTCACTTTACAATAGAACTTTAAAGAGATATGGTGGTCGAGGGCATCGTTTCTCTGGAAGTAACGAGTATAGATTTCCTTTAAGAATTGCAATTTTTGTAATAATTGTATTCCTAGCTTTCTGTCTTCGGAGGTTGTATTCTATAGGCAGTTTGAGATGAGAGGCGTCTCTGACGAGGTGAGTGACGTTCTAGCCAACATTTTGTAGTTTTCTTCAAGAGCGTACTGATGAGGCAGTACGCTCTGAGGGAGGCTACAACACCGAAACGTCAGCCACCACGACAGAGACGCAGTCCGTCCCGGAGATCCTAGGTAATGTAACAGATCAAGTTCCCTTCATGTTTGCGTAGCACTTCACATAGAGAAACAAAATAACGGGACGCCATAACAAGAGGAAAATGTGTATCAGCAACCTTGTGCGTAACCAGAGGTTGTTTACAATGCAACGTAACGGAAGTACACGCGTAAGCCGTTTACAATACTCAGCTCGCCTGATCAGGTGTCAAGGTCGTGGGCAAGGTAACTAGCTTTGTAGACTTCACGGACACTGCCTGCAGAGACATTGTTGCCAGATTTAAAAGTAAGGGTTGTACAATTTTCCCCCGATAGTGGTACTTCACTAGATACGTGACCTATGACAACCGTTTGGAGAAGTCAGTTGACTGTTATTGCACCAAGTTTATCAATATTAATTTAAATTTTTCAAGTTGTCAGTTGAGAGTAAAATTAAACATTTTAAAACTAAAACATCTTGCTTCGAATTCACATTTACTAGATAGTACAATATGTGCATAATCGTCTAACTTTCTGGTTAGAAAAGCTGTCGGGTCCTTTGACAGAATAGTTATTTTACATTATTGCTATACATCAAATAACGGAATTATTAAAAGGAAATCATCAATTATAATTCAAATTGTCAGTTGACTGTAAAATCGAACATTTTAAAACGAAAACACATTGCTTTCGAATTCACATTTACTAGAGAGAACAATAAGTGCATAAACGTCTAACGTTCTGGTTAAACAATCTGTCGGCTTCTAAGACAGAATAGTTATTTTACATTATTGCTATACATAAAATAACGGAGTTATTAACTAAAACAAAACAAAACGAAAATAAGCAAAGAATTTTCTATTAAAACATATTTCTGTTCCTTGACAAAATGTTTATGCAAGGAAGAATTTAAAAATAAGTAGTAAATCATGTAAACGTAATTTAAATCTCGGTTGTTTGATAGAAAACAACAGGCAACCATTTTCGTATGAAACCACCATTCTTCGTTATACTTCGAGCATGCTTTGTGCTGCCATTACTCACTTGAGCTTGCACGTGTACCCGCCTCTGTATATTTGGAGAGCAAATGAGAGCGGAGTAAGTGGTCGTTGTGTAAGGTCGCAAGAACGCCGGGCTTCCCAGGAGGGCAAGTAGCTCTTGCGCAGTTTGATGTTCTGCGCTAATAGGTCAATGTTGCAACAACCGCTCCGTTTCTGTCTTCCCACCATCTTCATTTTCATTTGATTTCCGTGGGAACTAACACGAGCGTAGGTTGAGTGATGTGATCGCTCTGATTTGAATTTCTGGAGAATTTCTTCATACCATTGTTCCTATGGCGTTCATTTTCACGAGATAGATTATGGAAAGAAAAGCTAGGAACTACTTAAAATTGTATAAAGATGTATTCGGAACAAGAAAAAGTAGCTGTGAAAGTTGTAGTTAAGGAGTTGTACAGGAACAAACATTAAAATTAAATATTTTTTTAAATTTTCTGTGACTTGTAATATGTGGTAAAAACATTGTAGCTTATAAAAAAGAAGCCAAAAATGCGGTTGAAAACATAACAAATCGAAACAGATATTGACATTTTTTAATATTGAATCATATAAATAATGAAATAATGTGTCACATATTTTTGTTTTATAAAAAATTATAATCTTCAGTCTCATTGTTATTGCGTGTTTTAGTTTCCAGAACTTTCTCATCCATCTTAAAGGCCTCAGAAAAGTAAAAAACAAACAATTTCATATCTTATTCTGAACACTTTTAACTCGTCTTCAAATCGTTGTTTAGCACAATCTTGTCACTAGCGCCCTCTACTTTCACCGCGCTGAAAACAACTCAGTGTATTTGAATCGTTCAACGAGTGAACATCGTGTGACAGTGCTGCCTTGGAGATCGTACTGCTCAGGCCAGGTGGTGAAGTTTATCAGCAACATGGGAGATGAAAGTCTTCGCATCACTCATCATTTACTTCTTATAACACTCATAAAATCCATCACAAACGAGTGGCGTGCGTAATGAACTACGAAGACGATTCTCCGACCAAGAAGTGTGAGGTTCCGTAAAGAAGATGACTACACATTTGAGTTTCGCCACTGCCTTCCATCATCATGTAAGTACTTCCAACCGTTTCGCGCCAATAGCAGGCCTACCTCTCAGCGTGTCAGTGCGGCTGGTCAGAATAGGAGCAAACCGCCACTAATTTTGATGCGAGAAATTAGCAATTATAAAATCTTCTCCGTGCTATCCAAAACAGGATGGAGTAACTTTATGACACTTCTACAGACCTCGATTTGTGAAGCTTGGTATAGTAAAATTAATAATATAATTTCCGTGATTGAAATTGTGAGGTTACATGTGCCAAGTTATGTAATGTTCCCACGGTGCATACCGGAAAAGCAATGAGCATTGAATTACTACGCCGAGGTCAGTGCTTTGAAGTTTCTTCGTTTGTACCGATTGGTTAGATCTCCAATGCCTCTGCGTGCTGTAAAAGTTACCAGTTGCAACCAGTGCTAATCTGCAACCATCAATTGCAACCATCAATTGAAGTGTGGTCAAAGGGGAATATACACAATAAGTTGAAATATCGTTCAAGGAAGAAATAGTTTTATGAGAAGTTAATGCTACATGAATTTTACAAACATTTCCTGCAGATTTGACTTAAAGCATATTGATGTTTTTACATATACTAAGATTTGAACATTTTCTGTATTTGCTGTTATTTTCGTGGGGACACAGGGACACGTCCTTTTTTTCAGTTCAACATTGATAGGGACTCACGAGGACATTGAGAAGGTTGTGCAACATTTGTTTGAATTGGGTTGTATTTCTTTACTATAACGGCGATGTGGTTGTAAACATTGATATTACAGTAGAGAGTTTACCTAGAAAAAGATGGTATATAATAATTTATTATTTAATATATTAGAAAATTATATTATTCTATTTACAATTTAATTTGTTGGAGGTTATTATGTTCATCCATTCATGGAATTGTACTAAATATTATATTTTTAGAATGTGAATGAGGTACAAATTCACGGTTTCATTACATTTTTCATCATATACATATTTACATAATTCATTCTTACATACATTCTGCAATTACTTTTGATGTTAATGACTGTTTTTATTTCTGATTTCAAGTAGTCTCTCGCGTAATACTTACGTACAAGTAGTATAGAAAAAATGTGGTAATTCAGCAGCTGAATAGGATGATTTTTCGCCAGGAAAAAAATCGTATTGTGGGTCCCCGGAATAAGTGGATAATTTTTTCTACTGTATGTAGTAAATGTCTTTTCATAATATCTGGTGCTGTCAGAATCCACGCTTTGTAGGTCCTTGTTTTGATTTACATTGCGGCAATTAGAAATCTTATTGTTTGAAATAATATTCAAGTTTGAAAATCTCCGTCGGCTGGATGAAAACCCTACGAAAAAAACTGTATTAAGAATATTTTGTACTCTATTTAACAGAGCAATCGCCTCAGATTCTGAAGGTTTTTGCTACGACCTGTGCTGCAGCTTTTGCGGCGTAGTACGTTAACGGCAAGTTCAATCCGTAAGATTTCTTTAACTTTATTTAACCTGCTGAAATACCTGTATAAAGAATCAATGAACCCAAAATTCTGGAATATACAGGAAGTAGTTTAGCTATAGCTTTCTATGCCGCATTTGCTCTTTGCTCATATTCCATATGCGGTTCGCTTTCCAAATATAGATTGTTATCAGCATATAGACTCTTATTCACAGTGGAATTTCTCTGTCCTTTGTTGACGAGAAACTGTGAGGTCTTTGCTTTGCTACGGGCGAGGTAAACAACGATAGTCACTGATGCAAAGTGAATCAAACATTGGTGCATTGACTCAAGTGATATGATGAAGCTGCAGGCTTTGGCCAGGAAGTGGTGCTTCAAAGCTTGAACTCATCATGTACTTTGTGCGACTGTGTCTGATCAAAAGTTTGAACCGCTTAATGATTCGATGATTGTAGATGACGCACGAGGTTTTGATTGGGGATTAGCGCGATGACACAGCGAAGAGAGCTAAGAGACGTCTCTTTGTCTGAATGCGCCAACTCGCATTTCAGAAGGATAACATTATTTTACTACAGTTGCAGTTCAATTGGTAAAAGAATTGTGTCATACATCTTTTCGACTGTTCATGAATACACACGCTCAATTGTTTTACTATCCACGAGAAGAAATTCTAGAAAGTAGGAAAGTTAGATACGGTGACATGTTACATGAGTGAAACAACTGGGATTTGAAAATAAATAATTGTTAAAAGAAATAACTTGGTAGTTTTTTGTGATATCTTTAATAACAAATACAATTATTTCATCTTCCAGCTCAGCAATATAAACTAATGAAAAACATATATTTGCAGGAACTCTTGCAATGTTTCAAAATATTCAGAAATCACTAAACGCTTTGTCGTATGACTCTCTGATCAATATCAAAAGAAATCAGTTGCAATAATCTAAAAATTAAAAATTGCGTGTCATTCACACGAACCTTTTTGGAACCTGCGACTTTTCGAACCGAGACGGCTCTTCAGCTTTAGTGACCTCAGATATCCAGGTCAGCTCATTTGAACATAATTGACTCTAAAAGTATGTTGAGTCATTGCGGTCGAAGTGAGTGTACATTATTTCAAAACGTAAATATTAGTTTCTTTAAAAATAAAATTAAAAGTAACGAACTTCATAACAGGAGCTACTATCACATTCTCGCATTATACTAACTGATTTTGACAAAATGATGAAAACCCTCAGAACAGCGCAATAACTATAATCGCCTATAGTTGTTTTGTGTAAGAATCTATTGTTCGTAAATTGCCAATTTGGTAACTCATCTTAGGGAAGTTAATTTCACAGTAAATGACAACTGATAAAATATCGTAGAACATTATACGATTACAATTAACAAATGTACATAATTTTAAAAATGAAGACGTTGAATACAGCGCAATAATTGCTTTTGTTCGCAGTTCGTGATTACAAAGTAGCTTATTTAGAGATATAATAATTACTAATGAACGTCATTATATCAACATGTTTCAAACGATAATTTAACAAAGTAGGGCACTTTCAAAACGAGACTAACATTGATCGATGCGCAATACAGTATTTGGACCATAGTCGCTGATTTCAATGTAAGTTAATCATAAGCTTATTAGACGTAAATTATCTCATTCAGAGACCAAATAATCATTAATGAACGTCGTAGAACGGTGCACTTTACAAAGCAGCGCATTTTTCGAACGAGGCAGACATTGAGCTCTGCGCAATAATTTCCGTCGCTCGTTCCGCTGGGCTCGTAAAAAAGCGGCCGGCGCTCGCTCCATTCTCGAGCAGCGCGAGTGCGGGCGGGGCGGGGCGGGGGCGGGGCAGAGCTGAGCTGAGCTGAGCTGAGCGGGGCGGGGCTGGGCGGAGCTGAGCGGGGCGGGGCCGTTCAGAGCGAGGCGGGGCGGGGGAAAATGGGGCGAGGCGTGTCGTAGCGGAGCAAGGCGGGGCTGGGCGGGTTCGGGGAAGAGCAGGGCGGGGTGGGGTGGTGCGGGGGAGGCGGTGCGGGGCGGAGCAGAGCGGACCGGAGCAGAGCGGACCGGGACGGGGCGGAGCAGAGCGGGGCACAGCTGAGCTGAGCGGTGCGCGGCGGGGCAGAGCTGAGCTGAGCGGGGCGGGGCCATTCAGAGCGAGGCGGGGCGGGGGAAAATGGGGCGAGGCGTGTCGTAGCGGAGCAGGGCAGGGCTGGGCGGGTTCGGGGCAGAGCAGGGAAGGTTGAGGCGGGGCGGGGAAGTGCGTAGCGTAGCGGGGAGGAGCAGGTCAGGGCAGGTTCGGAGGGGAGCAGGACAGGGTAAGGGGGGGGTGGAACTGCGATGCGGGGCGTGGAGGAGCGGGGCGAGGTGGGGCGGGGCGGGGCGGAGCAGAGCGGACCGGGGCGGGGCGGAGCAGAGCTGGGCAGAGCTGAGCTGAGCGGGCCGGGGACGTTCAGAGCGAGGCGGGGCGGGGGAAAATGGGGCGAGGCGTGTCGTAGCGGAGCAGGGCAGGGCTGGGCGGGTTCGGGGCAGAGCAGGGAAGGTTGAGGCGGGGCGGGGAAGCGCGTGGCGTAGCGGGGAGGAGCAAGTCAAGGCGGGTTCGGAGCGGAGCAGGACAGGGTAAGGGGGTGTGTGCAACTGCGATGCGGGGCGTGGAGGAGCGAGACGAGGTGGGGCGGGGCACCTCAGTGTGGGTCTTAGAGGAGTTGGGCGGGGCAGGGCAGGGCAAGGCGAGTCGGGTTGGGTGGCGTGGGGCGGGGCGGTTGACGTGACGTAGCGTGGGTGTTGCGGGGCGGGGAGGGTGGCGGATGGTGCGGGGCGGGGAGGAAGGCGGGTGGCGGGAGGGGGTGAGGCCGTGGGCGGGGGGGGCGGTTAGGGCGGAGCAGGGCACCTCAGTGCGGGGCGGTGAGGAACGGGGAAGGGGCGCTTTGATGCAGCGGGGGGCGGAGCGGGCGGCGCGAGGCTGACGTAGCGGGGGTGATCACGAGCGCGGGATGGGGGTTGGCGGAGCGGGGGAGGGCCGTCCGGCCTGGGATGCACAGCCTGAGTAAATAATTGGGTGCGTGCTCGCCGAGCGCTGCAGCCCCGCGGGGAGAACGCCCGCTCGCGAGGCCACGGGCCGAAAGGGCGATGGGGACCACGCGTGGGCGGAGGGCACAGCGGAAAGTGGACCGCCATACCAATGATTGACCGCGATTGATTGATAAGATTTCTTTGAGCGCAACAACTGCTTTGATCCTGCGATTGAAGTGTGTATTTTCCTAGGAGGTGACCGTGTTCTTTCCCTCTTAAAAAGTCGGTTTCGGCACCAATTTACACGTTGGTTAGGGGAATTTCAATCACAGGTACTTTTGCCTGCATGGCACCTCTCCACCAGGAACAGTGTCTCGTCAGCTAGATCGAATTCAGTCGCTATTTCAAGGAGAATTCTAGTGACCGTCTGCTCTGATCGGTAGTTTTCCCTGGTTTCGCCAATCATCACCAAGCCAATGCCGGAGCAGTACCCTAACAAACGGCCTCGAACCGCCTTTATCTTTCCTGCCTCTTCCTTGTCATATTGTTATCCCTTATACACACACACACACACACACACACACTAACGTGCACTACATTATCACACATGGCGGGAGACCGGCCGTGAGCTTAGAGCTTGTCCCGGCTTGGGACACTTCTTTGGAAAGGCGTAGTGTAAAGATTTAATGAAAAAGCGGACGGTGAAGCGGTGGGAGGTGAAGCGGTTGGAGGTGAAACGGTCAGAGATGAAGCAATGGGAAGTGAAGCGGTCGAAGGTGAAGCAATGGAAGGTGAAGCGGTGGGTGGTGAAGCGGTCGGAGGTGAAACGGTCAGAGATGAAGCAATGGGAAGTGAAGCGGTCGAAGGTGAAGCAATGGAAGGTGAAGCGGTGGGTGGTGAAGCGGTCGGAGGTGAAACGGTCAGAGATGAAGCAATGGGAAGTGAAGCGGTCGAAGGTGAAGCGGTGGGTGGTGAAGCGGTCAGAGGCGAAGTGAACGGAGTAAGGCGAGCGATTGGCAAAGATGATTGTGAATGGAGACGGCCATTTTCGTCCAGCTAGAGCGTGGGTCCTGACGACTCTCAGAGCGCGGAAATCGTCTGTGTCCCCCGCGCGCTCTCCCAGTGCTTCTTGTTTGTCGACGGCCGTATTTTTCCTTCTGAGAGTGAGTGCTGAAAGATGGGACGACGGGCGTGCTTCCGCCAGCGATTCCCTTCTATTCTTTGAGCATTTCTTGTGCACGAAAGCGGAAGGTCGTATCCATTCAAACCGCCGCCCGAACCTACTAGGGCATCGAGGAGAAAGAGGCAACACGGCAGTAAAAAATTCGGATCGAACTGTAAATATGGAAAATGAAAGTATGATTCAGATCGTTAAAATATAGCTACGAATGGAAGTAGTCGCATTGGATGAATACATCTGATTTTACTCTTGCTGGTGAATTATATTTCCGAATGATATTACTTGATTTTGCTATATACGTCAATATGTAATATTAATGTTGATCTAAGTGGTACAGTTGTCTTCACTTACGAATTTGGTACTTTTGAGTTCAATCTGAAATATGACTGGTTTCATTAGGTGATTGTTAAAATGTTGGGTTCTTGAGTTGCCACATATCCCATTTGAACTTTTATATCATTAACCACTTTGTGCATCTATGCATTACGATTCTTTTATGGCAGTGGCTGCTAGTAGGTGTTTCTTAAAAGGAATTAATGTAGAATAATCTGTACAAGCTACTTTAAATGAAACAACAAATCAAGGCCTATTTTTAGGGGATACTTTTATTATTAGAGGTACTAACACAACTTTGTGTTTTCTGTACAGTTTCAAATAAGGAAGCCGGGATAAACGTTTTTCGTGTGGTCCCACGCTCATTTCCTTACGCTACTGGATAGTAGTGGAGTCTAAAGTTAAATGCCAAGTTCGTCCTAGATGTTTTAAGTGGATGCGGCTTGACCTAAAGGATTTTTACATTGGCTTTTCTGCACAATATGCTCAGTGGCGATTGTACCTTCGATCACACACTTCAGTTCAGTCTTATTTCTGTATGAACCAATGAACAGGTTTCCAGAACCAAGTAATAAGACACGAGCGACAACAATCATAATAATAAAAAGACATTTCAAATATCAAAGATGAATTCCCCACGCCGCAAAACGTTGTTGTACCTTTCCGCTTGGTTCTGGCGTGCGGTACGAACTGCCAATGGACGCCGCAGCTTGCGAAATGATCGTGCAGGTGCGATCGTTCTGTGGTTTTATTTATAGAAGCGGACGCCATTTTGTTATTACAGGCGCCGCTACGCGCACGTTGTTGCATGGTCATGGAAATGTTGATAACTATTGTGCTCGAAACACTTTTCAGTCGACTGTACACGGCGTAACGTGAATGTATAGATTTCTATTGAAGCAGGTGCTTATAAAATAACCAGGTATATCTGGACATATGTACATAATGTAAGAGCTAAGGTTGGGATGCAGAAGCAAACAATGCATGCACATCTCCCTTGTACGTCACATAGAGTTGCCTACTGCTTTTTAGAATTAAATAAATAACTAAAATCCATAAGAGAAGTTTAACACCTGCACTACAGGTTTACCAAACTCAATCTTTACAGTAGGTCGACGCTCTACGCTAGGCAGACGCTGTCTGCAGAATTCCTGCGGCCGACTGCTCTGATCGGACGAATTCTGCTGTTCCTGCGATCAACACTAGGTGAATGCGAGAGCATTATCGTAACAAACGGGCCATGGACCGCGCATGATTTTTCCTTTCCCTCCCTTTTCGTATCCTCGCCTCTTACTAATACACACTTACACTCTCATGCACCACTACCATACTATTGTCGGGAGACTAGTTTGGAGCTAAGAGCTTGTGCCGGCTGGGGCAGTGTCACGCTGGTGGGAGATATAATAATAATAATAATAATAATAATAATAATAATAATAATAATAATAATAATAATAATAATGTCTTTATTACTGGCGAGGCTCAGGTCATAGGGCCTGCTCTTCCGCCTAACCACTGAATTTACATACATTTAGAGTAGTAACATTTTAAGAGGGGAGGACAAGCTGTACATTTACGTCTGGGAGAACAAATCTAGGGACCATCCCGGCATACGCCTTAAGCGATTGAGTAAACCCAGAAAAACCCCAATCAGGATGGCGGCTTAGGGCCGAACATTAATAGAACTGAGTATGTTATACTGAGTAGTGAAAGGGAAGTTTCGTGAAAGAGAAAAGAAAAGACGTACAGGGGAAGGGGCCAAAAAGTATAAATGATAAAATTGTTGAGGGAGAGGGAAGAGAAAGAAAAGCGAAGAAAAGGACGAAGAACGAAAGGACGAAGAACGAAAGGACGAAGATATCTGGTTGGGAATATCTCGACAAGAAAAGGGTAGGTCGGCGGATCTAACAATCTTGCGAGAGAAGATCATCGCCACCTCCCGGAATGAAAACATGCCCCACACTTACGACACGATTGACAACTATTGACGCACCCGGAATCACTAATCGATCAATCAATCAATCAATCGATCTTCACTGCCGTGAAAATCACCTGTTTCCAGTGTGTCCAGCTACAGCTACGGGCATTATTGCTTACTGTTTAGTTTTGCATCTTACAGTAGGAAATATCGTTACCACTATGGTATTTTTCGGAATATCGATGATGGACTGCATCAATAATTTATCGTAAAAATTTCGGATATTCAGTTATGGCTCTTATTTTATAACATTTTTGACGCAAATCCCATGGTGTCTTTAAGTATTAGGTATATATCAATTTGTAGGTCTGTGATTTACGCATTTCACACTACGCGAAAAATTCAAACACACACACTTCAAAGCCTCATTTATTTCCATTATTTGCCAGTGTTTCCACCTATGAACGATATCATTGCTCTATTATCACTAAGCTGACATCTTAGACGTAAAACGCACCTCTCTCATGAACTCTTTAATAATTATCGCTTGTGTATCCACCACCACCTCAAGTACCAACGCAACCACGAATACCAACACCACAACGAGTAGAAAGCCGACCATCGATACCAACTAAACCATCAATACCAGCACCAACACAAATACCAACTTCAACACCAGTAAAACACCAGCACAAATACCAACACTAACACTAATGTCACCACCCCTAAACCACCACCTCTTCCTCAACTTGCACCTACATCACAGATCTTGCCACAACCTCTATTATCATCCCCGCCTTTATTATTTCCGTCTGCACGAGCCCCATCTTCATCGTAACTGCCTTCATCTCGGATGTCGCCTTTTGTCATACGAACCGTCTCTACGAAAACCTCTTTCTGTACTTCACCGCTAGCGCTGCCATCGCCATCACTCCCACCTCCATTTCCATCATTCTCTTTACCATCTCTTTATATCCGCCAGTTTTTTCGCCAATTTATCGCCACAGCACTGGACCATCTACATCACCAGCATTAACATAATCACCCCTGCTACATGGTTATGATCATCGCCTTCAGTACCCTTACCCTTAGTAGCACTTAAGCATCGCCCGTTCATAACCACCAAAACCTTTGAAGCAATCTCAAGAACCATCACCGCTGCAAGCACATTGACCTTCATACTTAATTACAACGGGCTGTTTCGATCTCAGTGCCTTTACTACTAGCAGAATCACTATCATAACATTCTTGCAACCTCCTACACAACTATCCCCACCGCTTCAGCCAAGGTCATCACACTTTTGCCGGGTATAGTCGTACGGAGAGTTTTTTCCACATACCTGTCCTCTAAATCACATTGGTGGTAGCTGCCCCCACCCCTACCATTGCAACCGTTGTGCCAGCTCCACCGACACACCCGCTCTATCAGCCCTGACCGTCATCAGGTCATTTCTACCGCCTCTTGGTGGCTTAGGTGGCTCAGGCCATTAACTGATGTCACAACAGTGGCTCGGACCGAGAGGACCTAGGGTTATCGTTCCGACTGTGGCAGGAGTTTAGGCACTAAGTCGAATTAGACGATAAAGGATTGGAACAGCTTACTCTGGACAGCTTTTAAAACGTTTCCTCGCATTGTGAAAGTTTAGAAATAGTTTAGATAGAATATATTCCAGTTTAAATTAATACTATTATCTAGTTTATATTTGCTCTCTAGAATAAGAAATATACTTGTAGTTAAGTGCAGTGCAGTGCAGTGACGTTCAATGTAGTGCTGTGTTCAATGAAATGTTCAGTTAAGGAATTCGGTAATAATCGTAAACAAGGGGTGCAATGGATCGGGGATGGCAAGTGGTTTAGTGAAGTGAAGTAAGTAAGTGAAGTGAAGTTTGAAACGACAATAAGCAATCACGTACCCATAATTGATGCAATAGTTCTGTTGTCATGGTTTATATAGTGTACTTATTTTCGGATGGCTAATAATTATTTGTTGTATTGTATATTATTTCTATAATAATAATTATTATTATGAATTTCTACTATCATTTTTTTCTATTTTCAGAATAAATTGATCTATCTATCTATCTATCTATCTATCTATCTATCTATCTGTCTGTCTGTCTGTCTGTCTGTCTATCTATGTATCTATCTATCCTTCTATCTATTTCAGCTATTGTGTGTAGGAGGTTTTTAAGTGTCAGCTGCTCTGATCAGTAGTGTTCGGGTTTCTTTTCCTATCAACACCACCCTAACAAACGGACCACGGATCGCGCGCAATCTTTCCTCCCACTTCTTTGTTTGTAATACCCTCACCCCTTACTTACATACACTTGCACTTACACGGACTATGATACCACCCTTGTGAAGAGGCCAGGCCGGAGCTGAGGCAGGGCCCTGCTTGTGGGTGGAGATAACCCCGCTTGCCTACGTTCAGGTCAGCGTCGGATCTCACCACAAAACGAAAGATTTTCGCCCCCTCACGCGAGACAAACATGCACTACTCTTACGGGACAAATGACGGCAGCTATTAGCAGTTGGCGCGCCTGGAAAACGGATCAATCAATCCACCGCTTGTTCCAATACCGCCAGCTTCCTTAGCCGTGGCCTTTCGTGATGCCGCCTGATTTATCTGTCAGTCGCTACACTTGGCTTAGCAGTGCACCATCACCATCGCCACCGGAGTCTCCTTCTCCTCCTCCGCCGGCGGCGTTGGCGGCGTTGGCGGCGGCAGTGTTGGCGCTGGCTCAGCGCGCGGCCGCCGAATCTGCGCGCCCGGAGGCTAACGCTGACAAATTGCCTCTGGGCGCCCCCGCGGCGGCAGGCGGCCCTTGGGGCTACTGCGCGGCGTTCGCCCGCTCCCGCCCCCGCGCGCCGCTCCTCTCTTCACCCGCCCCGTCCTGCCCTCCCGCTCTGCCTCTCCGTCACTTCGCTCTTCACCCCCTCTCCCTTTCGCAATTCACATCTCTCCCCCTCTCTTCCCTCCCACTTCGCACCCTGACATTGCCGTCTCTCTAATCCTCTTCCAATCTCTCCTCCCTCTCCCCATCACCCCACTCCTCCCTCCAACTCTCCACTTCTCTCCCCATCTGCCATCCTCTCTTCCCTTCTATTCCTCTCCGCCCCTCCCATTTCTCTCCACCTCCTCACATTCCCGTCTCTCCATACCCCTCTCAATCTCTCCACCCCTTCTCATCTCTCCACCCCTTCCCACCTCTCCACTTCCCTCCATCTCTCACCCTCTCTTCACTCCCATTCCTTTCCGTCTCCTCCCATTCCCGTCTCTCCATTCCCCTCACCATCTCTTCACCCTTTCCCCATCACTCCACCCCTCCCCATCTCCTTCACCATCTCTACACTCTTCATGCCTCTCCCTCCATCCCCTATCCCCTTCTCTCTCCACTACGCTCTATGTCTCCCTACATGTCTCCCCTACTCTCTACTCCCCTACTTCTGTCCAACACCTTTCCCCTCTCCCTCTTTCCCCTACTCCCCATCTCTCCCTTCCCTTTCTCTTCTCATTTCGCTCTCTTTCTCCCTTTACTGCCCCTTCTCATCTTCTCATCTTCTCACTCATCTGGGCCCACCTTTTCCTCTCCACTTCCTCTTTTGTTCCTCTTTCTCCCACTTCTCTCTGCTACTTTCCTTTGCTCTCTCGTCATATGAAGGAGCATGCCGCTTGCGCGTCCATAGTGCATATTTTGCAAGGTATACACCAAACCGCAAGGCAGCTGACGTGACAAATTGTGGAAAAGTGTTAAATATCTGTGTAATTTTATAGTTAACAAAGAAGAAGAGAATAAGTAGTTATGTATATGCATATCCTCCTCCTACTTATATTGTATTACAGGCTTTATTAGGTTATGTAAGATAATCGTTTTCATGATTTAGACCGTCTATTCTTTTGTATATTGTATTTTTGATAAGAATGTCGAATACAATGTTCTCAATTTGGTCTCAATCTTTTCAGAAATGTGCTGTGACTTCAAAACGTCCTAGGGGTGACGAGTCTTCTCTTCGGCAGAGGAGTTCATGATCGACCTCTTTCAACTGTAAGTAAAGAAGTGTCTCTTATTTGCTCTATGCTTTAAAAATAATCTCATTTTTAAGTACTTTCTGAAAATATGGCAAGACTTCTGCTTATATTTTCTTGTTGAGCGTCATTAAGATAAAATAATACTGAGTATTTATGAAGAATTCGGCTGATTAAGTGACTGTTCTTTACCTCAGAACATACCACGAGCCCTGACTCTGAGAGAAAAACATCCATTCTCTCTTCCTTAAGCCTTCAACGGCGGCAGCATCATTCCAACGTTAAATACTTCAGAATACACAAATTAAAAATGTTGACGTGTTCGTTGTGTCACACCCAAAGCCACAAATGGATTTGAGCTATTTCAACAATATGTGTTGTATTGTATAAAATTTCTTAGAAACAAAATAAATTCATTCGTTTTTTTTGCCAGTTGCAAAATGTTCTGATGTTTGCTGTGTTGTCGTAAGCAATGTTCAAATGCCTTTGATTTATTTATTAGTTGTTAAACAAATTTGGACGCAAACGTTTCTACACGTTTAGTTTTAAGGGTTCTTAAAACTAAAGCAAAGTTGCTCCCGGAACCGCTCAACGAAAATAAATGAATTATTGAAATACACCTCCCGTTGCTTACATTGGGATTTAGCGCTGCAAGCTTTTTCTAACTTCGTCTGCAAAATCGTTGCGCGCGAGCCACTTTCACCGCGGAGTGGAGCGAAATCGAAACTTTTATTTCAAAAACCCGTCAAACATCAAATTCTAAAAAACCCGTTAGCGGGGGAATATTGTTCCATGAGGATAGACACATTGTTTCATTATTTATATTATTCATTTATATGGAAAATATTTATTTATCCACCGATTTAATACTAAAAATATTTTAAAAACAGAACAACTGGGACCCTCTTTTTCAGTTTTTCTCGAAATGGGGTTAGAGTTTGACGAGTTTCTGAATAAACGATTCAATTGTCCGGGGCGAGGACAAGTTCCTTTATGATGAAGCACGAGGGGAAGTGAGCGTCTTAACTCAGCTCGCTGACATCTGTGTGTCCATATCACCTGGGAGAGGAGGGGAAGAAGCGAAAGGAGACCAAAAATCGTAGTCATTCTATTGTCCAATTTCACCAAAAAAGTACTTTTTACAAAGAGAGTTGTTTTCAGAAACGCGTTTAAAAAATCACAAAATAACACATTTCTTAATTTTAAATTATATTTTAAAATAATGTAATGATTTATTACTAAATTTTTTATTTGTTATTTTTTGTAATAAATATATTGTTGACTTTGTAATAGTAATTCAAGAAACAGAAGGTGGCCTCGAAAATTCGTGCATCTTCTACATCAAAAAATGATGAATGAATATATTTTAAAATCTCCACTTTCAAGACGAAAAAACTGTTACTCAGTGGGAGGTATCCAATTAGAAGAAAATGGTTCTAGAGTAAAAGGGAATAGGCCTCTAGTTTTAAATACTTGTGTTGACCTATAACATACACATACCATGAAGATCTTAAAGAAAAAATAATAATACATCCACAGATATGTGATGTAATTAATAGAAAATTAAGGAACAGGGTTAGAAGGAACGCAATCGCATTATTTTATAAAATTACGTTTAATTTCCCCTTGCACATATGGAGGTGAGTCATGGACTATTAAAAATAAAGAATAGAATCAGCTTCAGGCTACTGAAATGCAACTTCTGAGATGCGTGAATCAGCATAGGAGTGAATATAAAATTAAAAAAATCAGGCATCAGAAATGCATTAAAAATAATTTTCCCCCTTCGGTTAAGATAAAACAGTATAGAACACACTAGAAAGGGCTTATTTATCGGATGGAAGATAGCCGATATCCATAAGCCCATTTGTCGCACATTCCGAGAGGAAGAAGAGATATGGGGAGTCTTAACATCCGAGGGGAAGGTTCCGTCAAGAAGCCGATCCAGACAAATGCTTAGACCATGAAATGCAGGCAAAGACGATGTCTGTTTTGTAGTAAAAGAGAATCATGTGATTAAAGATTCCATTTCATTCCCCACAAGTCCCTTTATGATTCATATTTGCCTCTTTATGCACGTGCTCGCTTCGTGTGAGTAATAGGTCTGTAGGGATGTGGGTCGCTCAGTGCGAGTGTGTGGGCGAGTTCCTTTATAATGACGACAGCCCCTCATCACCCCTAAAGCGCACCCTCTGCCACCTGAGCGCCCACACCACAGCAGGAGTCGGTCCAGAACGGCGTGGGGGGAGGGGGAAAGGGAGAGGGGGGGAAATCGCAGAATTTCTGCGCAGCTCGTAAAGGACGCCTGGAGGAAATTGTGCCTCCGCCCGCGAGCTGCTAACAGCTGTGCCCTTCAAAGACGCGAGTAATTGAGTCTGCGCTGCCCCGCCCCGCCCCGCCCCTCCACGCCTTCCCCGCTCTGCACTTGCACGTAGAGTAATATACGGCGACCATATGAGAAACGGCCATAAACGCCCTGCAAACGGCTCCTAAAAAGATACCTGAAATTCCTCGTAATGGAGTCGGCTGTAACGTCGCCGCTGCACGCCATGCAAAAGACGGACGCCCACGGCTAATACACGCGTTTATTTCCAGTCGATTTTCCCTTAACTGCGTATGTGACGTAAATGTGACGCACGTAGCCTTTTTTCTAATAACTGGATTTGTTGCTGTATCCACTAATTAACACGCGAAATGATGGAAGCCTCATTAAATTTAATTCGGTGGGACGAAGTTTCGTGTCCGTGATTTTTTTTATATGAAGGAGAAGGTAGACGGCATGTAAAAAACACACGGTAAATACTAACTTTTGTTTTAATCTCTGAGGAGTTCTCAGTGTGTTATTTTCGAGTTAAGTAAAGCCTCTTTCATTCAGAAAAGTTTCATGAACTTATTTCAGTCTCTCTCCTGGAAATAATGCTAGTGTACTGGTTTGCTTCTCGTTTGAAAATTTAGCCCGTTGTTACGCAACACCCAAGTCTTAATTTTACATAAATTCTATTTTTATAAACTCCTCCTGGTTGAAAGAAGCTCGAGTGTTATTTCAAGCTCAGTGAAAAGTTGAAAGCAAATGCGTACATGCTCAGCTCAGTGAAAGTTGAAAGCAAGATGCGAGGAGAAAATCGAGTTATTAAGGGTAATGTTTTATTTTCCTCTTTCAATCTTCAAAATTAAGAGATACTTAAAAAATTTACGAAAAAATAATTTAATTTCGAGAAGTAAATTTCTTTTCTTTTCTTTTTTTTATATGCCTCGTAAATATTCCCATTTCAGGAATTCCGTATATTAACATGTTTTGATAAAGGAGTTTACCAATATTTGCTAAAGTAATGTTATGGATAATAATTATTCCCTTCAATAACATGCATCTGTTATACTCTTTGTCATTGTAAAACGTCAATAAAGCAACTGATTGTCTTCACCATTTCCGTATTGTATCAATCAATAAATCATTTCTAGTTTGACCAACAGAATTGTATTAATTGTACCTCATAAATATCTTGATGTAATACAAATATTTTTTGATATATTTAAATAATAATTTCTTCTCAAGCTTTAATTTAGAAGTTCACAAGCAGAATAAAACCTTGTTAGAATGATCGAGAACATACTTTGAAAAGATAATTCAATTAAAAATAATAAACATTATTGTTTACAACTCTAAAAACTTTGAAGGCAGTATAGACAGCAAACATTAAATCTTAATTTTCTCTCCCTTGATTTTAGAATTACTTTGTAAATTCTATGGGCTAATTTTTAAAACGCAGACTATATGTATTTGATCCCCGAAAACTAAATTTTACAAGATAGGATACTATATGGTTATCTAGTGATTAGTTCAAGTAATATTCTCTCGTGCATAAAGAGACGACTTGGTATCTTTGATGTTAACTAATCATATTAAATCATTAATATAAGGTAAATAATGGTAGACGTAATTGAAAATTTTAAAATTCACATTTTTCACCAAAACAACTGCAAATAGTATCAAGATATTATAGCTCACAAATTTATTGATCACGTTTTCCATATTATTCCTTATTAGCTGTAGAAAATATTCTCTAAAATTTATTGTTCAAATTAATTGTTCAATGAAATGCCTGAAGTACTAAATGAAACAGTATATCTCACCGGTGTCTATGAATTACTTATTTTGGCCACATAAAAACATTTATGAAATATTTTGAAATAAGGATTTTCTGACAAAAATATATTTTTTTAGTTACCTGATAGCTTTTGAAAACACAAAAAGAGTATTAAATCAGCATTTGAGACATTCTAAATTAGTTAATAGTAAGTGACATTGACATGAAAGGCAATTGAAAGTTCGAACAGTTCTGTTTATTAAGGGCTCAACATAAAAATAATATTCATAGTTAACATATTTATTGCATAGTAATATATTTATTGCGTTAAAAACGAACTCCATGCTTTATTTCTTTGTTTCACAAACTTTGCTAGAGACGTTCTAACCGTTATCAGAAATGAATATGATAAATAATATGAATTGTGCTGAGTGAATTACTTACCTTTGTGTAATCCTAAGTGCCCTAATTAATAATAGTAGAACAGATCGCTTGCGAATTGCTGAAACGTCAATATATTAACATGTACTAAATTTTTTATTGGAATATATTAAAAACTTTCGAACGTAGAAATTTTAATATTATAAATTGCCCGAAAAGTGACTGGAAATTGCAAATGAAAGTTTGTAGAAATGCACTTTTTTTAACTTCTTGCTTTTTAACTATTTTTCTTAAACCAATTTTCAGTATTTCAAATACAAAGTTAATGCGTTTTTCCTTCTTGATGATGAATTAGATAAATGAAAAGTGTTTTCTCTTTTAGATAGATGAATGAAATGTTTACTTTTCTATCACATAATGCCGTCTTTTACTTTTCACTCTATTTTTCTTAGACCTATTTTTAGTATTTTAGATATAAAATTAATGCCTTCTTCTTTCTCAATGCTAATTAGATAAATGAAAAGTTTTCACTTGAATGTACTTGACTTGCCTTTGCAGAAGGATACACATCACTGCAAAAGTAATAATTGGTTTCTGCCATTTTGTGAGCGTCGTTTTGTGTTTGCCATGTCGAGGCAAAACACCGCAGCGCTGCGACTAATTTACTAAACCGCTCGCTATTGTGGCTGCGTTTGCAATCAAGATCCTTCTCTCTCCCCCCACTTCGTGAGGTTTTCATCCGACTGAAATGAGCAGGGCATTCGACAAGAACAATGCGATGTGTCCCCCGTTCTTGCTTTGACGCAAATACGCGTGGAAACTGCCCCGTGCATATTTCAAAAGCTGAATGAAAGCGGAGACAAGGTCCGGAGATTACCACAGAAAGCAACCTATCTTCTTGAAACGGGACAGTGGCACAATATGCCAATCAACAGCTAGTCACCGAGGTGAATTTTAATAGCATTCGGGCAGGTAGATATTTTGTTTTTGCTGATGAGGCAAAACAGGGAATGTTTTCCTTTCAATCATTGTTTTTTCTTTATCTTTTATCCTGTATTAATAAACATTTAGATGAGAAACTTCCGTCTGTCTATTGAATAACACTTTTTCAGAAAGTTTATTAGAATGCTTTGTGCATATCTGTCAATTTCATTCATTACATATGTTGTACCTTGATAAAACAATGTTAATTAAAACGTCATGTACAACTGTCAATTTATGTTTATTATCGAATGGAGAGAGATTTGTACTTGCCAAATTTCAGCATTTTACTCGGAATTGTGGTACAATTTTAGATACCTCAGTTTAATTTTTAAGTATTTTTAATAAATAATGTGTTTCTCCATTGGGCAACACAGAATATATATATATATATATATATATATATATATATATATATATAATGTGTGTGGGGAGAGAGAGAGAAGGAGTTAGGGAGTGAGAGAGAGGGAGAGAGAGAGAGAGAGAGAGAGAGAGAGAGATCACGGCAGGAGAATTCAGTAGTAGAATTTGATATGAATTAGAAAGTTGTTATTAATAGAGTTAAAAAACAAATGAATCAAGATGAATACATGCATTCTACAACAATGACGAATAAAAGACTTGATTTGAATTTGAATATTCTCGTCGGACGTGATACCATATTATTTAAAAAATAGGACTATCATAAAATAACAATTATAGCACATTAGAGTTAATATAAGCTCATTAAAACTATTATACGAGTATTCCAAACAAAAACACCTCCAGAAGACTATCTCAATATCTCCTTTTGAGTGGAAATGCGATCAGTGTAGTTTTAAAGGATGAAATGCACAACCAGAAATGAGAGAGATGATAAAATTATCAGGAATCAAAGTTCCAATGGAATACATACATCGATGTGTCTCTATTCATCTCCAAATTGAATGGATTGGTGCGGATTACACAAAAAGACTCAAATGTTTTCACTGGAGGTCGCACGGGTCACTCGTTGCAATGGAATCGCCCAAGCGGCAAAAAGGAGTAGCCAATTTAGTGATCGAAGATGGCGAAAGGACATTTGTGCTAAAATTTCAATATGAAAGTGAACATCCATAACAATAGACACAGTTTTAAAGAATAAGTAATGTAAAAACAGGTAAAGTATTGAGACAAAATGTAATGTAATGAGAATCAGTAATATTGCTTTATAAATGAACAGTTGATTCTGCTCAAATGCTTTTCACTGTACAAAACAATATGATCCAAGGAAATATTTATGAACTCAACTAAGATTTTCGATTGGTTATAGGGAAAACGTTGTTATTCACGAAAATCGCTGGAACCATCACTTATTCGTTAAATTTTTTTTTCGTTAATCGGCCAACTAGGACCACGCATGCAAGCATCCTGCATTTTACCGTGGCCAGTTTTTATTTATTATCACGGTGGCAGGTGCTTGCGACAATTTTCGGGGGGGACCAGCATTTTAGCTGGATCCGATTTTTATCTCCCACGGTTGTTAGCCCTGGGGGTATGGAAGATGAAATGATGATATGATGATAATGGGGGTGAAAGGACAACACATACAGACATACACAAATACATCCATGCCCGAGGCGGGACTCGAACCCGCGATCTTCTGGTCCGAAACCACTCCGGCACTACTGCCTTAGCGATCTCGGCCATCTGATCGGCCGTTAAATTTTAAATATTTTTTATTTATGTTCACTGCAATTGTATGTTTGAGTGAGTGACTTTTCAATGCTTTTCGACGCATCAACTACTATAATCATTGGTGCCGTGAGAGTAGTGCGTGTTATAGCAAGAGGGTAGATTCAAAATTAACTAAAAATTTTTTCACACTTCACAATTCAAAATTACTTCCCCTTCATACCATGGCTACCAAAACAAACAGCAGTTAAGTGTCTAGGACACACCTTGCACAGAAAATTAACCTTGAAAGCACACATCACAATTATAGTAAACAAAACATTCTCAATAATTACCAAACTATATGCACTGCAAAATCATAAATCTTTTTGTAGCATTGAATGTGGTAAAATCACCTATAAATCAATAATCAGCCCCTCATTAACCTACGGAAGCCCCGTTTGGATAAAATTTACATAAACTAACTCCAAACTTTTACAAAATAAACTTAACCGCACCGCCCCAGCCGCTGTAGGCCCAAAGCACCCGATCGGTCGTACTATACGTGCGGTAGTAAAGGGCATGTAAGTGTGTGTGTGTGTGTGTGTTTACGTAAATGTATGTAAGCTGAGAGAAGATGAACAGAATGCGGGAAGGTAGATCGTGCGCAGTTCATGGTCCGGTATGGACGTTCACGGTATGGCGGCGGCGATGGTGTAACGGTTAGCGTACCCAAGCTCGCGGGTTCAAACCCGATCGAAGCCGTGGATTTTTAAGGGCGAAAAAATCCTTCGTACGCCTTCCTTCGGAGGGGAAGTAAAGCCGGCTGTCCCATGTTAGTAGATTTACTTGCATGTAAAAGATCCTCTAGCCTAAATGACGCCTCTGAGCTAAATTCAAATCGCCTGTTTCTCGCCCACGAAATACCTCCTTTCTCCGCTAGTTGGTGAAAGGAGCGTAGCGAAATTTGCGTGGTCAGACGGAAGAGCGGGCCTGATGGCCCGAGTCTCGCCACGTAAAATAAGGCAAATTCAATTCAATTCACTAGGTATCGAAGAGGCAAGGAAAATACCAATCACCCCAACCGAACGCCAGAATTCCCCTCCACACTGCTTGGACCGAAGGGTGAATTCGCCCTAGCTATGTCGGACACAACTACTAGGACCTCCGATCAGCGACACTGCAACAGTCACGGATGTTGTTACTGAGTCATACGAGCCGTGCCGTCTTGTCCTGACCTACCTTAACTCGGTGACGGCCGGTGAGTTTATTGGGAGGGTGGCATGTAGGTCCGATCTATCTCATTCATTTTTCATCTTCAAAATATTTATTGAACGAGGAAACCTACAGCATGTAGTGTACAAACGATTTGCACGCTTCATCATTTTAATCCTTGTCTATGAAAACTTTCACGTTGATACAGATAGATATAATTGATCTCAGGCAAAAATAAGAGATTTTTCAAACGTTATTTTAAAGCAAACAAAACAGTAATTTATGATATCAGATCGGTATTATTATCTCAGTTAACAAGCGCAGTCTCTGCTGGACGAAACCCTAATAGCAGCACGCTACCACCACTCTTTCTGAAGCTTGCATTGCCTCGCGTACACCAGCTACGGACGGACTCGCCAGAAGTCCACGATGCTACCCATTCCCCCCCCAGAAAAACGTATTTTTTGTATTGCTTAAGCGGGCACATAAAACTAAATTCGTACTCAAAAATTGCGATGGTACGCACAAATTAAACGCGTCGATTTATTGTATGTTTAATGCTTTCTGAAACTTTTCTCGAGGTCGGTTTTTCTTGGGAGGACACCGCCCTAGCGCCCGTGACGACCAGCCGCCAGTGTCTTATCGGCAGCGGGCAAATGTCAGACCGGCGGACAATAGCGTGTTGCAAGTGCGGGCGACTGCCTGAGCGTGGACGGTGACAGTACTGGGGCAGAGACAGATGAAGGGAAAGATGAAGGCGTTGTTGATGGATGGGGCGCGGGCGGAAACGGGGGCGGCGGCAGGATGCGGGTGGTCGCGAGGAAGACGCTCGCCGAGTGGGTGGCAAGGACACGCGGGAAGGGGGGAGGGGGGAGGGGTCAAGGACGGGATGAGGTTTAAATAGTGTCACAGACGGTCGCTCGGATGAAGATGGTAGCGACCTTAATGAAGATATTGTTGCGAGTTAGAAGTGGAACGTATAACAGAAATAATCAGAAGTGGTGGCGATAAGACACGATTCAGCTTGATTATTCTCAGATTTGAAATGTTGCATTTCAGATATGGGATCAGATATTTGTAATATCATTCTGTGTGAAATCTCGTATTTTAATTTCATGTTAAGCATATCATATTCTCAATGTGACATTTTATATGTAATTTTAAAAATTTTATTTTTGTAGACTCCTCTCCGAAGTATCTGTCAAGAAAACACATTTGAAATATCTAGTTGGAAATTTTGTGTAATAACCTCATTTACCAACGTTCATATTTGAAGTCTTACATTTTAATGAAGTATTGGAATTAAATTATAGAATTTCATATTTCGAATCTCACAGTTTGAAATTTGTATAAATTTTAATTTTTTTAAAATTTATATTTCAATTTTGCCTAAAAAGTATGAAGTTAAATAAAAAATTTCGGATAAAAGAAGTCTGATCAAGGATCAGTTTTGTATGAAAACTATATGTCGTTTCGTTATCCTATTCAAATTCGTCTATTGGAACAATTATGTTCCTACAACGTCTTCATAGTCACAAACCCTACAACGTCTTCATAGTCAGCGCGACAGTCTCATGTTCTAAGTATTCAGTTTCAGTTACAGATAAATATTTGTTTTTTGGCTCACGTATTTTGCTCTCAACACTATAGCTGAGCCATCCTGATTAAACATCGCTATCATGACAATATTTCATAACTATAATGTAAGCATATACTCAAAACCGAAGTCGAAGAGAGAATCAGTATTCCCCCAAAAATTAGCGCTATTATCAATTTCGAAAAAAAAACAAACAATTCATTAAAATATCGTACAGTATATTCATTAAACATTTCATAAAGCACTTTAATTTACTCTTCTAAGTTTTGTACGGAAACTCAAGGAAAACATTCTACGACGATTCTTGTGTCCAATTTGAGAAGAAATTGAATTGAAATTGAACCGTGAAATGCAGGCAGGTGCGTCTTGTGCCTGAGTCGGGGATGGTGTGGACATACAAGTGACGTGAATAGAAAAGAGATACGATCGTGTAGTTAATTGTCGTGGCGTAGATGTGAATTGAAGAATGAGCATGAGTCTGGCGTTGAAAAAAAAAAAAACGCTGAAAAATGAGCCGTATCTTTCAGGGGCGATCGCGGGGCCAACGCGGTGAGGTGAGGTGAGTGGGGGGCAGGGGCGCCACGTGGCAGCCGACGTGGGGGAGGGGGAGGGGGGCGATGCATATTCATGGCGCGGACCGCTGCGCGGGCGGAATGCCCGCGATCCGCACTCTTTTCGACGCGGCCACGCGCTCTCGCACCCTCCCCCACCCCCGCCGCCCAACGCACCTCCTCGTCACTTCCCACGCCCTTCCACCCAGCCGCCCTCACGCCTCGACGGCCTGCCGACCTCGCCGCACCGCCACCTAGCCACCCCCGCTTCTTCCAGGGCGCTCGCGGCTCACCATCTCCAGCCCTCAAGGCCCGCCACACGCCTAGCCTACGCCCCGCCCCATCCCCAGATACCGCCCACTCAAGCTCACCTCCTCGCCCCGCCCCACGCCCCGCCCCGCCAAAGCCCCGCCCCACACCCCACCGCACTCCCCGCCCTACGCAATCACCACGTCCCACCCCATGCCTCACCTCATGCCCCATCCAAAGCCTCACCCCCCGCCCCGCCACACGCCCGGCCCTACGCCCCGCCTCACCCCCCCACCCCACGCCCCGCCCTATGTACCGCCTCACGCCCCCCTCCCAAACCACGCCCCTTCCCACGCCCCGCCCCGCTCTCCGTCCCATGCCCAGTGTTCAGAGACGCCGCTGCCAAGCCCACCACTAAGCCCCACTAAATCCACGCTCTCAGTCTCTGCCACCAAGCGCCGGCATCACGTCCCGAGTCCTGCCTCTCTTTCTACCAAGTCTAGCTGAGAGCTCCATCACTATGACTGGCTACCAAAATACGGTACCAAACCCCAACTTTCGCTACGAACTGCGCCTTCCGAAAAGTTCTGTCTCACAAGCTCTATCTCACAAACCCCGTCCCACAAGTCTCCCCAACCTGTCTCGCTCCAGAAGCCTCACCCCACAAGCCCCGCCCCTCAAGCCCGTCCCACAAGCTTCGCCCCACAAGCCCCGCCCCACAAGTCCCATCCCAAGCCCCGCCCCTCAAGCCCGTCCCACAAGCTTCGCCCCACAAGCCCCGCCCCATAAGCCCCATCCCAAGCCTCGCCCCACAAGCAGTTACCCTTTTATTTGCAATGAGGCAAGCCTCACATAGCCCACCCCAAAAGCCCCACCCTCACAAGATTCACCCCCACAAGCCCCACCGCACAAGCCTTCGCCTTTTTAATCGCCCTAAAGGCCGTCACGGTTCGCTCTGTGATTTGACCCTTCTCCTCGCACTCTCCCACCCCGTGTCGCGCCCCCTCCCAGCCATCACTCTTCACTGTCCCTGCGCTCGTCTGCCGTGTCGACATTCATTTTCCCTGAGTTGATGCGATCTTCCAAAAACGCAAATTTTTTGCGACTCATCTTTCCGAGAAATCATTTTTACTTTGACTACCTGACTCTTTGAGCGAAAAAACCACCGAAATATTTTGCATAACATAATACTCGTACATTCCAACGATTTTCGGGAAAGATATTCCACCTACTCCGAGTGCCTCTTCCATGTTTGCTTCCTGGCGGAAACTTCAGCACTAGCACTTCAGCATTCATTACTATTAATATTCCTAGAAATGTTATGAGTGTTATTATTCCAGAGGTCAAGAGTTGAAAATCGCGGAGCGTAGCGGAGCCGAGATTTTTAATTTGGACGAGGCAGTAATAGCACTGTAATATTTCTAGGTATATTCAGCATTTTATCGGTCACCATAATATCTCAATTTTTGGGAAAATGTACATTAGTGCGATATGAAACACAAATTCTTCTGTTGTGGCAAGATAATCGATATTGTTGGGTATTGCTTGCGATATATCTTTTTCAACAATACACTTGTATACCGTGGCTCGAGGAAGACGGACTCTGAAAATTCGTCTGTACCTCAAAACATTTTGGATGTAGCTATGGAAGCCATGCGAGATTTAATCCGTGAAAAATCTAAAGCACGATACGAGAAGGCATACGATGAATTTAAAACTTGGCAATTATGGGTATATTATTCTATGCTGAGATGCACAATAGGTATAAATGAAAATGTGAACTTGAAAACATTCCACAAGCTTTATGCATTCTTAAAGAGATTGAACGTTGGTGTGCAAAGCAAACTTTTGGGCAACTAATGATGTATGGAAGTTATATTAATAACATTATAATTAATAATGAACATCCCCAAAAATAATGCGTTTCTTTGATTACTATTTGTCTTGTAAATTACCATGTGATTTTTTCGTAATAATGTTGACTGACGATGAATGGGTGGTTGTTTATTTAGGTTACTAAGAATGTTAAAACCCGTTGCTAAGGATTTTAAATTTCTTAACCTACGGGTAGGTACAAGTGCACTTAACTGACTTATAGGGTTGCATGTTAACGAGGGTTAAAGACGCATGTGACCGATTAAAGAATACAATTTTATTTTATTTTTTCTCGGACTACAATTTTATTTATTTTAATGTTTAGGATATTAACTGTATTATATGTTGACAACGTTCCTAATGTTACTACTAAACAATATGCATGATGTAGCAATAGTTTATTCATTGTACGTGATCATATATCGTAGTGCATAATGTATTTACACAACAACGCTCATACTTTTGTGTTTTGTTGCACAAATGTCTTTCAGTCCTTAAGTATGCCCCAAGAAGTTCCTAGTGAAGAAGCAATGAAAACATTTTAGTGAAGGCCACGAAATGTTCAAAACCCGCGGATCAACCGACAAACAACTGTGAACTAGTGGTGTTTCAGAATGGCACAGACTTTCCCGTATTAGTTTTCTATTTCCTTTGGTCTCGGCTAGCTATTCGAACTTGCCACATACTCTTGTCTGCTGCCATCTATGCCGCCTAAAGTACATTTTTTTGAAATTTCCTTACAGCAGCATTACTACAGTAAATTTGAATTTGAATCACTTTTACCAAGAAAACTTTTGATTTTTCGAAAAACTCCATCTGAACTCATTTTAAGTACTTTAATTCACAAATACAATAGCGTTTACAAATGGCTGGAAATGTACATATTACCGGCGTAAGAGGTCTTTGAAAAAATCATTTGTGTAATTTATGAAAAAACACAAAAATATCCCATGTAAAAACTACTAAAATTAACAAAAACTTTTATACGTATATATTTTATGTTTTCCAATTATAAAGCGTAAATTAGTTTGATATGAAGTTTGCATTCATATTTGCTACTGCATGGAAAAAATATTTCCACTAACCTCCAAATATTCCAGGGACGAATTTGTAATGTCGAAGGTGTTTATTCAGTGGATCAGAAATAGTATCTTCAGTTAGTGGAGTCCCTCAGGGGCCTAAATCCGGCTCAGAGCCCTGGGAGCCGAGCGGCGTGCCTCATCGCAGCGGAGGGCCTCCAGGTGCACCTAAGAGGCGCATCCTGCAGGTGGCTATTGATTAGCGCTGGATTAATTGCCAACGCCCCGGGGGCTCGAGTCTACACGTCTCTTCCTTGACATGCGCTGTTGGCGATGGGAGATAAATTCCTAATTACAGACGATAAACACTTCTCTGTTGTGCAACTTTGCAGGTATAGTTTTGGCATCCTCAGGTTAGCCGAAAATGTGTTTCCAAAATAATGAAGCTAAGTTTACAAGAAAGTTTACAACCTTTTTGTAGTTAAAATGCTGTTACACGAGCACTGAATTGAAATTTTATATGTTTAAGAACTGTTTTTGATTTGCTAGGGAAAACTTTGCTAGGGTTCGTGATACTACCCACCCCCTCCTCACCCCCTTGGTATGAGACTGTTAATGCATCAATAACGGCCCGAAATACTACCCTGAAATACTCTGTTCCTAAACTGATCGATGGTATGTTACAGTCCCGTAAGTATACTTAGCGCGCGTGAGACCTAACAAACTCAATTTCAGCCGTGATGAAATGGTTCTTAGGGAGTAAACGTGTGGAAGAGAGTATTCGTGACGAAACAATACCATCTAATGAGCCAAGAGGATACTGCTTTACAGTTGAGATTGTCTTACATTTCACAAATCTATAACACGGAATAAGTGCCTCTGTTTCCTTATGTCAGAATTTTTTCACTGTTAAAATCCACGTAATCGAAGGGAATGGAGAAATAAAAGAAAAAGTAAAATCAGATGAAGAAGAAAATGAAGAAGAAGATGAAGGAGAACAAGAAAAAGCAAATTAAGACGAGAAAGCTGAAGCAGAATAATAATAATAATAATAATAATAATAATAATAATAATAATAATAATAATAATAATAATAATAATAATAATAATAATAATAAGAAGAAGAAGAAGAAGAAGAAGAAGAAGAAGAAGAAGAAGAAGAAGAAAAGGAAGAAGCAGATGAAGTAGGAGATAAAAAAGTGAAAACAGAAGAAAAAGAAAAAGAAGAAGAAGAAGAAGCTGAAGAGTAAGAAGAAAAAGTAGAACAAGAAGAAAAGTAGAAGTAGGGGTAGTAGAAGTAAAAGAAAGAAAAGAAGAAGAAAAAGACAAAGTGGGGGTAGAAGGAGAAGTGGAAACAGAAGGAAACGTAGAAGCAGATGAAGAGGAAGTGGCTGAAAGACATAGGAGTTTGATGACGAGAGCCAAGTCGGGCAGAACCGCGAGGCGCCGCGCCGGTGCGTGGAAGCGGCGGGGCAGCGGCAGCGTTTGCGTGGCGCGTGGCTGCGTGGGCTATCGACTGGCTCCCAGCGCCGCGCCGCCGCCGCCGCCGCCGCCGCCGCCGCGCGGGCCACGTTCAATGCCCTGCCCCCCGCCTCCCACCCTTCGCGGGGCTCCCCGCTGAGCCGTCCCCTACTCCGGCCCTCCCCGGCAATCGCGCGATTAGCCTAAGCAGCGCCGCGCCGGCTTAGGAGGCGCCCCTTGGCGCCGCCCTCCACCGGATTTGATAGATAGATAGATTTATTATTTCCACAGGTAGGTATAGAACCTGGTGGCAGAACACTGCAATTTACATATTACAACTAAGAATAGTAATACACTGTAATTTTAAAGCATTTTAAGGCAATAATAACAATAATATAACAATAACAGCATTACCTATACACTTTATGACTGTCCTGCACGGAATTTTTAAGTTATAAATACACTGCACTTCACTCCACTTCATTACACTTGCATTTCACTTCGCTACACTACACTTGCACTTGACTTCTCTATTGCACTACTCTTCACAACACGTCACGACACTCCAATTCAACTACTACTTTAAATATAATTGTATATTTAACAAACCAATGCATTTAATTGTGATTATCACAATACTAATAATAATTTTAAAAAATAACAATTGTAATAAAATTATAACTAAAATAATAACTATTTTAATAAGCCTAACTTAATTTGCGCTAAGATGGTACCCCACGTGCTTCGTTGTTCTCGTGTCGGTTTCACAAAAAACGTAGCAAGCGTGGAATTTTGTGTTTTCTGCTACCAGATTAGCGTTTGTCTAAACCATGTCTTCTTATTTTTCTTGCATTTTTGTAGAAAAAATTATAGATAATTTGTGGTAATGGAACACCTCTTTATGTATGGAGCCCTTTGAGACCCAGAATTTAAAAAATATTATGTCCTTCAGTCCTGATAATTTTTTTTAGTCTGCCATATTGAAGATAAAATCGTACTATCAAAGAAATGCAAGTTCATACAAGAAAAAATACATCACCAAAAATTTTCAACGACCTACATAAACAATGTGTACTGCGGGAAAAGAACGCATTTATGAGAAAAAAGTCCTAACCTGCACAACTGTGCGGGTTGGGTCTATACCTATACCTACTCAATTGTGTGGATAGGGTCGGAAAGGGATAGTTGTGTATTGACGTTTCACCTATCCCCTCGCAGAAGACTATGGTTTGTTATTTTCTCCCTATCATGAGCAGTGTTTTGATGCACTCTTATAAAACCATAAATCAACGTACGAAAAAGGAAAAATAGTTGAATAATTGAAATCCACCCAAGGTCAAACGATAAAAATGACAATATTTCATACAAATCTTTTAAGTTCAAATATATTTAAGTATTTTTAAATGCCAATTAGTGAGTAAACATAAACGCAACGATTCTGAACATGGTTGTGCCTTTACAAGAAATGTTCAATGATTGAACTTGTAAGTGTACAATCTTGTATTACATTTTTAAGATACATTTAATAGCAGGATTTCCTACTATACGTCATAACATATATGTAAAGATCTTAGTAAATATACAATATTTCAATTGCATTTTCAGAAACATATTAATGTACTGTGTCAGCTGCGAGTAATTAATAAAATGTTCCAGATTTTGTTAACCTCATAATTCATTAATATTGGAAAATAATTACTTAACGATATGAAAAATGTTGAGATTTTCGGTTTTCCGCATCCGGGATGTGTATACTACTTTTCTGTTGTAATTTTATAAATGTCGTTTGTGTGATGTAATCGCGTGGATTCAGCTGGTATGTTTTGGTGGCTAAGTTTGTGGCAATCGTTGCTTCATTTGCTACAGAAAAATATTTGTTTGAAAAAACATCCAAATTAAGGGCAAATATTATCCTAAAAGACATGGTTTACGGTCTGTTTCTTGACATCGATCAACCGTAACTCGAAATCAATGCATCCTAAAATTTTAAATTTTGGGTTTATTAGTACTAAGACCTCGTGCTGCATTCCTTATAACGCAATTGAGATGCATTGGACCTTCATCTATTTTTTAAGATTCAACTTTTCTACATTTATTCTCTGAAAAGAAGTAAACCGCAATAGCTCAAATTTCCGTTCAGACCTGGTTCACTAAAATATTATTTATGCTAATCCGTATGTGAGGGGAGAGGATAGTGAGGGATTTCTATTTGCAGTGGTTCTCGTATGGAATCGCCCCTACTTTTTATTTACAGTTATTGAATTTAATTTTATTAAATTTTCTTTTTTATCTTTTTATTTATTTTATTATTGATTGGAATGTTTAATTTATCTTGTTCTTTCCATGTAGAGCTGCTTAGGTTACATGTACCAATACTTTAGTTCTTAATCCATCTGCATTTTCTCTTCTTCTTTCTTTCCAATTGTTCCTCAATTTTAGTACGTTGGTTTTCTTACATCTTGAATCACACTTAATCAGTTTTCTTAATATTATCTTCTTCTCTGGATCTTGTGATGAAACTGGCCCCAAAGTGAGATTTCGTGGAAGTGAAAAATAATATTTCATTTTTACACGGCCATACGCTTGCTCGCGAGATTACAGGAATTTAACACTTTCGACCTGTAGCGCGCGTTTCTGTTACACAAAGGAATTTGTGAGGTCTCTCGCTCTCTCGAAACACAATAGAGTGACAGCCGCATGCGTGCCTCACGCAACGATGAGACCGTGCCGTGTCGAGGAAACTCGCCGCCAGACAAACGACGTTGCAACCGCTACTAGTCGCTAGTTAATTAAAAATTGAAATCATGGCATGCCATTGCAGGAAAATTCCACTCTACCAGAGATATGCCGCCATTTTCGGAAAGTTTCTGCTGGGATGTGCATCATATGATGTGAAGAATGAAGCTTAATATAAGATTTTGAATAAATAATACTTGTTAGTGATTTTAAACAATCAAGAAAGTCTATTAGTGATTTCAAAATTAAAAAAACATACATAATGTTAAAATCATATTACATATTCTCATACAACGGTTAGAGAATATTGTTTTTACTCTCATCATCAGGTACTCTGTAATCAAAACGACAATCATTAAATATCTCGACAAGAAACGTTCTTCAGATTAAAATCTCTTTTCTGCACAGTCTGCTCCATCAATTACTTCGTCCCAGTTTTGGTTTTGCAAACGAAATAGTAAATTTACGCTCCTCGGGGATGCTATTAATGACAATATTATTATTGTCGTTATAATATAACAAGTGCTCCATATCATTCTTTTGCACAAAAGTGACTATTACTGTTTTAAGCAGACTCTAGTAACACGCATGTGGAACGAATAAGAGGAAATGCCTCCCTCGCTTTAAGGGCGGTGGTTTCTGGGCTTATGAATCTGAGTTCGAGACCTGTGAGGGCGGACCGTCCTCCTTTCCCCGGGGGAGGGGTGCAAGGCGTGAGGGAGGAGCTGTGCTTTAGAGGTCCTGGTCTTGAGCCCCGCCCCCGCCCCCATCCCCCTGAACCGCTGTGTACTCTGTGCGCGAGGGAGTGGACGAGGGTGTGGGCGAGAACGAGGGGGGGGGGAGTCAGCAGTCAATAGAGGCAATTTGCTGTGTGGTCTCTGCGCAGCGCCGTATTCAGACTGTCGCATCTCATACACTTATGACTAGAGAGAAAGGATTTTAAGGTGCGGCACCTTTCCAAAAATTACAGATAGTTTAGAACATGTATTTGGGAGGATGAAATGAAGCGAAATGAACACATTTTCTTGAGATAACGACATTACTTCAATTTTTAGTCTTTTTTTGTGCTTCTGAACCTTTTCTCCACTCTTTTCTACGTTTTTTAAAAGATTAGACATAAAGTTCTAGACTTCTTGAACAGCCTTTGAAAATCTCATTGAATCTGAAGTAAACTATATTAAATAAATATTAAAATATTTACGTACACCACCTGTAATTTATATCCTTGCAACAATCGCCAATATGAACATTCCTAGCAATAATTGCTGTCAAGTCAAATTTAGATTTCAACAGTTTTGCTGCAACAGTTTAACCCTTTCCTACTGGATTTAAAGTGCTGCCTAGACAGCCAAATCAGAACATTTAATTGGGTAGGCAGAAATCCACTTGTCTGTGATCCGAGGGAAATGTTTACCCTCGCCATCGTGTAGCCGTCAATACTAAAAGAGCTCTAGCAGCGTTTGTACATCCCTTTCTGGATTTGGGGGAAAGGTGAAAGGAGTCGGGGGAAGTTGCCTGTGCTCGTAAGGGCGCCGAGGTTCCCAGGCGGAAACTGCTCGTACGGACGGAATTTGAATTGAATTGAATTTGCCTTATTTTACGTGGCGAGACTCGGGCCATCAGGCCCGCTCTTCCGTCTGACCACGCAAATTTCGCTACGCCCCTTTCATCAACTAGCAGAGAAAGGAGGTACTTCTTGGGCGAGAAACAGGCGATTTGAATTTAGCTCAGAGGCGTCATTTAGGCTTGAGGATATTTTACATGCAAGTAAATCTACGAACATGGGACAGCCGGCTTTACTTCCCCTCCGAAGGAAGGCGTACGAAGGATTTTGTCGCCCTGAAAAATCCACGGCTTCGATCGGATTTGAACCCGCTAACTTGGGTACAACAGTCCAGTACGCTAACCGTTACACCATCGCCAAAATTTGACGCGCTTACGAAGTACGTGCTAGTACGAGATCGGCGAAAAAAATACGTTCAGTTAGTACTGGCAATAATTTAGCAGTTTTGTATCTATCGATTCTATTGTTGGGTGTGTTAGTATTTAACTAGTTTGAAACACGTCGTATTACAACTGGGTTTTCACAAGAACAACATGGCGAAGGTTTGGAAGATAAAGTTGTTCGCTCTTGCAGAAGAATTGAAAATGAAATTTATCGAAACTGAAGGTATCATTCTTCGATGTTCCGTCTGCTAACTAAATATTTAAATCAATGACAAGCATCAAAGACACTCAATAAATCAGTACATTTAGTACAGCGGACATATGATAGAAATTAATACAATTGTTTCAGCAGCACCTTTCTTTGCATTATTTTGTACGTATTTTCAGAACCTTTCTTCCCCCTTTTAATACCATAATTTGCACGTCAAAATCCTTTCCTTACTTATAACGCCGCGTCGTAACAGAACCCTTGACTAATTCCTCCAGTTTTTCCCTTGCTGCACAGTTCTCACATTTACCACACAGATGGTAAGCTGCGAGCTGGGAAAGTGGTTCGAGTCAGGGTATGGATTAATAAGATAAATAAAGATAAATGTATTTAAACTGCAACCCAGTGGCAGCTAATTACCTAAATAAGATAATATAACTAACATGCAACTAAAATGCAAGACCACACTGCACTGCACTTCACTTCACTTCACTTCACTTCACTATGACTCTTGAATCACTTCGTTCGTTATTTCTCTGCTGTACAGTGCACGACACCTCACAGATGTTCTACAAAGCACTATGAAGTATTCAGATATGTCAGCGTACTATAAACCTGAAGAAGATGAGAATATGTCTTTAAATCTATGTGCCCTCCCCTCGAGTCTGAAACATCTCGGCATTAGCAAGGCAGTTAGTTGTCAGGGGTATATGAGTGCTAATGTCCCCTGCTCCTCAGAGGTTTTCCAAGGTGTAATTGTCAGAGCGTTTATCTTCCACATCCCAGCATCGCTGTTTAATTCCCGTTACATCCTTGTTGAATATTTACTAATCAAATATTCGTGGTTAGTGCTCTGTACGTTTCAATGCGACAAGAAATTTACATTTCCCATTCCTAACGCTTCGAAAGTGGTTTTTGTTTTCCAATGTCACAGTGCCAACGTTCTGAAGCTTGCCGGCAAATTTTCTCACTTTACGCTCGTCTCGACCACTGCCCTGGACAAAACGTCTCTTCGATCCGGTGGTTCCGTTGCCTATTCCGTTTATCTATTTACTTTTTATACTTCCGTTGTATAATTCTGTCATTTTATGCCTCCAACCCGCTGAATAATGATACTCATTACTATACAGGGTTTTGACCAATCACAAAGAAGATTACAGTCCCAGTATTGACAATTAATCATCGAGAATTGTTCTAGTAAATGTATCGTTCTATTGTGTACGTAAAATTGCATTTATTACTATATTCTGCTTGTCACTTTTCATTTTTTCTATTATTAGTAATTTTTTACGTGGAATATAAATTAAAATAATTTAGATCGTCATTTTACTTTTGTGTTATTTGACTAGCGCAGTGGCAAACAAAAATCACTAGCCGCAGGTTAGAGTAGAGAAATCACTAGCCGCTGGTTAGAGTAGATGGCCATGAAAGAATAGTACATGCCAACTACCACGAAACAATTCAACGTTAGTTTACCTTATAAAAGTTATCATGTCGTAGAAAAAGTACCATATGAAACTCGATGATAATTACATAACCGTTTCATAATGTACTATTTGTGGTCTATCACAATAACTTGTCTATTGCTGGACTGCGCGATACCGCGGCACCCTTCACTCACAAGTACACACACCTTCGTAAACACGAGATTGTTCATCGGTCACTTATTGTCAAAGGCAGTTGCGCACTGTGATCGTCGAACTGTCATTGCGCTCTGCAGTGTCGCGAGGCGTGTCAGAACTATAACTCGAAAGCTGCTCAATGTACTGATCACACGAATGTAAGTTCACGGGGCTGGCAGGAAATGTCTTTCGCTTCGTCACTTTCAGTTACTGAGCGGGTAAAGTAAACATTTCTTTACCGTCAACCAATATTTCACACCCGACCGTCCACCCGTCACTGCTGGTCGCATCTCATACCTTCTACTCGAAGGTTCTAATGGGCAAAGGCTGCTTTCCGGTCCCATGACTCAATATGATTATTATGTTGCTTCTGTTCCTCCATCCGAGCTTCGAGTGTCGCTCTACTGTCGAGCAAGCCACCGCTTTGTCTGCAATTCAATGTCTCTCTTTTGTTCAAGCAAAAGAGGGCCAGTCTCTTTTCTTGGTCGTGTCCATACTCCATCCTCTGTCCATCTCGTTTCTTGGTCGTACCCTTCGTGATTGTATACGTTTGTATTTGTCGTAGTCGTTTCGATTTCCGGTCGAGAGGACTACAGTGTGCGTTCCTTGCAATGTATCAATACGTGTTGCTGTGTGACGATGAGCAAATTTACTTCTCAGGTTGAGAAGACCGGAATACGGCATGGGTGCTAACCACACGTTCACCCAAGACCCATGGCTGTGAGGCAGGGACGTCGCCAGTATGCCTGAGCCCGTCCACGGGCTGTCGCGCCAAGTACATACATACATACATACATATATACACACATACATATATACACACATACATATATACATACATACATATATACATACATATATACATACATACATATATACATACATACATATATACATACATACATATATACATACATACATACATATATACAATCTTAAAAGGTAGTTATAGGATTGTGTTAAAACATTTTGTAATATAGGTAATTGTTTTCCAGAGTCGTACCCTCAAACAACCTTATACATTCATTACAATACTCATACATTCATTACTATGTATGAAACCAATGGGATAATTTCTAAGTCAAAATCAAACGCCAGGTTTGTTAACGATGAAAGGATCATGGACAGATAGTCGTGGACCTCAGCTCTGAATAATTTGCCTTAAGCTCATCAATGTCATCTCTGTCTAATTCGCATTATAGATTTCCATTATCTACTCAGATGGCAGGATTACATCTGACTTGCTTTCCATTAATTAATTTATTGTCAGGTAATGAAATAATAGTTAAAATGAACTATCTCTCATTAATATCTCTCATTGCTCCCTTTTTTTGACAATAAAAGGTGGTTTTACCTCTCTAGGTATTGTACTGAGTGTGTTGTAATGTGGTCGAGACGTATACAAATCATTCGGGAATGCATTCAAACCTTATTTAGGCTGCCTTTGCAAGAACCTGCTCCATGTCACTATAAAAAAAGATTAGAAAGGGTTGTTGTAAGCTCTGTGACTGTTGGAATGAGCTTCCAAGGAAAGTCTACAGTTCCTCCAAAGTGATTCATGACTATAGGCTCCCCGAAGTAATAAAGTTACGTCCGTGGGAATATGTCTAACGATAACACAACCCTACGAGCAGAATGGCTTTTACATTTAAGGTGCAGAAGACACTTCGCTATCATGCGTCACCAAGTTGATGACGTGTTGATGGTGTCTTAAGTGTAGTTGATTAATAGGGGGCTGATTTTGATGACCTTAAATACAGCCAAAAATGCTCTTTAAGACGGTTTTAATATTCACTTAAAGTAAAAAAATGACGGAAGAAATTTGATCAAAACCAGTTCAGATGAACACTCAAGCTGATGGGTATGTTACTGCTGTAATTCTTACTTTCGCCATCTTCCTTTCGTTCAAATTAACTAAGCTTGTAAACTTTTGGTTTGGAATGTCCTTTCCACGAATAAATTTACCTTCAGTTATCGCGAAATCAGCCCAACTGACAAAGTTTCTGATAGGCGTCAGATGAACCTTATATTACATACAACAGTTGATATTAAAATTTCTGAGGAAAGAAATCGAAGAAGTTACTTAGGAATTCTGTGATGAACATTTGTTGCTTATCTTAAGTATTTGAAGCCACTACCATGTTGATGCACCAGCATCGATGTTAAAATCGAATAAATCAGCAAAAAATGCTTTAAAAAGACGGAGAAAGGTAAAAAATGGTTTATTAGTCGAAATCGCCAAAAATAGCAAAAAAGTCTCAGAGAAAAGGAACATTTTCTTTTGTCATGGTATAAAATTAATTTCTATGCTAAAAGGCATTGTTCTAACGAGAAAAGCAAAAAAATCATTAAAATCCACTCCATAGTGATTAATATAAAGCGTTCTTTAGTCCGTCCAATTTGCAATTTCTCTTGCATTATATGCCAAAGTACTTTCTCCCGGTTGAGAGTTTGCAGTTTGTTACAAAAATTTGGAAATGAATGAAAAACAAGGTTCTTATTCCTTATTGAAACGAACGAGGCAGAATCGGCTTACTTATTCGGGGTTAAATATCCTTGAGTTTTGTACAACGCATTCAATGCCGAATTATATTTTTACTGAACACTTTCTGCTTAACATTTTGACGCTTCGCTACATGTGTCGAAGTTTGGTTGCGAGGCTTCAGCCTTCGGCGAACGATATTAATATAAAACATCATTGAGCCTGTGCATGCACGCAGTATAAGAATAAAAATAGAAATGCCATTTGAACTACGTAAAGATAATGACCTCTTTCTTGCCACTCATTCTTCCCTTTTTACCAATCCTGCGACGTGGGAGTCGAATCATTAGACAAGGAATAACCATGTCGAAAGAAATATAGCTACGTTATCTCTCAGTACAAAACTGATCCTTTTTGGGGCTATTTCTCATAAGTAAATGTCATATTTTTTACTTTAATGTATCAAGTAGAATTTAATTTTACATTTTTTTATGTTTATCGTTTAACGACTTAATGCTTTTGAATTCACAATGTGTGCCTAGCAAATGACTGTGACAAAAATAGTATAAATCATTTGCAGCATTGATATGGGAATTCACGTGTTATTTTTGAATTAAAACTTGTACGAAATAGCAAAGTACATTCAAGTGTGAGTTAAATGCTGATGAAATATTAATAATATTGATTGTTTTTACTAGCAATAATTGTTTAAACTTGTATACAGATGGAACTCAATTTCTAATTCTAATTTTGATAATAAGCTTGTATGATATTTGCCAAATTGTTCTATTTTTCATGTAATAATTGTTTAATTCAAATTGCTTTTATAAATTTCATTCAAGTTTATGTCAATGTTCAGTTTTGAATATGTAATTTTGGATCATGAACTTTAGCCAAAGATCATCTGCTTCCTGTATCGTTTATTTAATTTCCAAAAGTGATTAAATTCAATTTTCAATTAAATATCCAATTTTCAATTAAATATTCAATTTTAGATTACAGATTTATCATGTTATTGTGTTATGCATGGATTGCTTATTTAGCTTGATATTAATATAGCTAGCCTTTTTCTTATCAAAACAATTTATTTTATAATGGTGATCCAGTAGGTTCGATATGTTTACATATACATCACTTAATTTGAAACATTTATTGTAAATATTTGTATTGATGTGTTTGTTCTGTATCTGTTCTGTTTCACATGCAATTTGTAGTTGTAAAACTATGCAACACTCTAACCGACACAATACTCATAACATACATCTACCTAAAAGGGTAGATGTAATTTAGAAGAAAAGGTTTTTTCATTTAGCCCTCTATCTTCAAATACAACCTCTATTTTCCTGCTCGACGATTTCCAGTTATTGCTTGTAGTCAAAATATAACTTTAATTTGGAAATCCTTGAGAGTGCCTGGGTCTAAGTAGTTCCAGAAAAATAATATTATTAATGTAAAAAATCTTCCGCTCTCTGAGTACTTCTTTTCTGGGAGACAATGACATGCGATATCGTAATAATGGCAAATGATTGTCCGCAGAAGTTCTATATTACAGTAGGGGGAGGAAACCTTGTTCATATACTGAACGTGTTCACCTGGCCACCGAATCCAATCTAACTTAAGCTCTGTCATTAACAGCACTCGCGCGTGCCAATATACGCGGCTGAAAACGATGAAGCCGGTAATATAGATCATGTTTCTGGCGCATTCACATTGGAGGCGAGGGCCTGTGAGTTGCATGACGCATATAACTCACTACCCATGTGCCATCAAATACGATAGTGGTCAATCAATATGTCCCAATCAATACACCCGCCCTTTGCCAGTGACCCCTATGGACACGTCATACGAGACCTTCCATGTTGTTTGTGAATATTCGTTGTTAATAGAGAAGTATTATGTAATATTTATTATAGTTATATTTGTAAAGTATTTTCTTTAAGGTGAATTGGTATAATTCACTTATTAGGCAGGCTCTTGGTCAGCGTGCTCGCTTTCCACTACGCGGCCCCGGGTTTGATTTCCGGTCGAGCCAATATTATAGTGTGCGTTTTCCTTGCAATGTCCCAGTATATGGTGCTGTGCAACGATGGGAAAAGTCACTTCTCAGGTTGAAAAGACCGGAATACGGCGTGCGGATGTCTACGTGCGAACCACGCGTACCAACTTAACCCATGGCCGTGAGGCAAAGACGTCGCCGGTAGGCGTGAGCCCGTTCACGGGCTGTCGCGCCAAGTACGTACATACATTTATTAGTCAATGTCAATGCGAATATAAAGAGCTTGGTTTGTCAAATCATAATTTATAGAATGTTTAATATGTGAAGTGAATCTGCGTAGGAATATTTTAATTCAGTTCCACCTAACCAATTCATTCCAAGAATATGAAAGGAAATTTAAGAAATGTAAGGTCAGAGAACTTGTGGTTCTTTTTATATTTAATAATAAACGAATATATTTTGGATTTAAATTAATTTATTGTAACGTTGACATAAAATTCAATTTAAATTTATGCCAATATTATTGGCGTACACTTTGAGAATGTGTAAATTTTCAGTGTCTACTGCTGGTTATAATTGTTGTTAACAATTGATACTATTTTTTATTGTCATAAGAAGGTGTTTTTTTCAGGTTTTCGTATGTTTTGAGAGTAACAGGATTCCCACTTCATTGAAGCAACGCTCGTACAAAGGTTCTTGAACATTACTCATCTCGAGTTGCCTTGATTCTTTACGTTCTTCTAAACTTGCCCTATCTTCCACGTACCTTCCATTATCATTGCACGGACCTCATTTTCGCAAGTCCCTCGCCAGTAATTAATGCCTCTGGAATTTTTTACCTCCAACAAAGACGCTGCTTTACCCAAATATATTTGTTTTCTGCTTAGTTTTGCTTTCACTTCTCACAACTCAACATTTTTCCCTTTTTTATGTCCACATTTCTTCTTTGCTGCACCCCTCTACATTTTTCCTCTGTAATGACCAATCTCCCCCTCCAATTGATAGCCTTCAAACGTAATTATCGTATTTTTTCACTGCCAGCATATTTTTGTTAGTGTATTCTCAATCGATTCACTCGAGATCAAACTTCTTGTGACTTCTTAGTAAACCTTTATTTCAAATCTTAAAAGTAACTCAGAAATAAAACACGTGTTCTGAAATTATGCACCTTTCTTTGTAAAGTACTAAAAATGCGTGGGAGGACAACAAATGCACGTTTATGTGAAGGACTCTGTTACACGAAAATAATTTTCATTCTGGTTTTTAGGGAAAAGTATTTTATTGCTTGTGAACATATTGTCAATCACAGTTACGAATATGTAATTTCTTGGATTTCTTAGATGTGACAGTCTGTGAGTAATAGAAGAGAATAGCAAAACAGTAAGTGGCGATGATTGCAGCACCGTAAGCAAGTAACCAATCGGGTGACGCATATTTTGGTAAAATATTCATTTGTGTTTCTGGGGTCCTAAATTGATAACATCATTATGCCCGTAAGTGTAGTGAATGTTTTATCCCTGGAAAAGGTGGTGTTTCTCTCGGAAGAACATCGCCTGAATTGAGAGGTTTTCCTTTCCAGGTATCTCGTACGGCGGGGAAGAGTCTCATCATAATCCTGTTATAAACCCCAGAGGAGTACAGTAATGTTGTGCTTGAAAACGTAAGAGTACCTAAGTATGGGGAGAGAAAACAAGAAGGGGGAGTTACTAGTTGTGCCCAAAATAGCGCGTTTAAATCCGATCTAAGTCATGGACTTTAAAGGCAAAAAAATCAATCGTGCTCCTCCTTTAAACTCCTTGAAAAAGAAAGTAAAGCCGGCTGTCGCCTGTTGTAGATTTATTACATGTAAAAGATACTGAAACCTAAAGGAATCCACTAAGCTAAATTCACATGGCTC